>OX388349.1:77126092-77504419 GCA_947579665.1 Sympetrum striolatum
GATTGAATCTACGTTTTTTTTCGATTCCTTATTTGAACGTACAGATATTTTACACTTTCATCTCATTCCCATAATTACACGATCCTTCATTTTAACGTATTCTTAAGTTCAGTGTCAGGATATGCTTGAAGATGCAGCCGTAGATGACTGAATGCCTTCAGGGTTTAATACAATAAGGACGCATTGATATGAAGTCTTTCTTCAGAGACAATGCAATGTTGAAATTTTACTAACATCTGAATCAAAAGATAAGGGAAAAATTGTGATTTTAGATTAATTATTCGCGTTGTATCACATCATGAGTGTGGATTTTTTGGTTTTCACCCATTCATTTTCGTTCTTAGAAAATATTCACACCATTTAATCAAGGTTAAATTGGCATTTCAGGATTTTTTTTAATTCCTATTTTTTAAATTTCTAACCAATGTTAAAGCTACAGTATGTATGTGTTATTACGTTTTTTCTTTCCTTTTTTGAGTTCGAGCATATGAAGTGTATGCTATTTGAAACATACTTTTCAGATTCCTCTTTAGCAATTATTTCGAAAAACGTCATAAAATTATTATATTTTATAAATAAACATTCAATAATTCCTATCAACCAATACCTAGGGCAACTATCAATACCTATAAATCAATCTCTCAACAAATATTAACAGTTTGCAAAATTTGGATGGCTCAAATTAAACGCAAAGTTAGAACATGAGAGAAAAGTATGACCGTTGAATAACCAGTGAAGAATTGTTAGAATAATTTTATTTCTGTCAACTTTTATGCAATATTTCAGCACCATGTGTGGATAAGAAAGGTACCTTATACAGGAGTGAACTATATTACAGTTATCTCAAAGATGAATTTCCTAATTGATAAAAACTTACTTTAATAACAATAAATTTTGCTAAAGATTTTCAGTCGAGGAAAATGCAGAAACCGCATTTCGGTATTCAGTTCAAATTCCAATTTTAACCCTTTTCACTTTGCTATTCTCTAAAAATAGGTAACTGCACATCGTTTCGCTGAGAACAATTTTCTTCGCCCCAATTTTACGTCGAAGGACCGTTACGTGCAATTACCATTCAGTTCCGAGAGTCACGGATAAACGATTCCCTAAATTCTGAAGAGTAATCAGACGCTGTTAGACGCGGTTTCGTTTCCTCCGACCCTTGTACGGAACGAGAGCACCAGCTAAGGATGCTCTGAAGCATTCAGTTGATGCTAACCTGGATACTTGCTGCTTTCAAAGTTCTCGCTTGAATGCTCACAGCGATAGCAGAGCAGTTTTCACTATTGATGCTCTATTCAAGAGAATTGTTTCTCGTGTTAGCGTAATGCGATTTTATCCTAGAGTTGGATAATAATATTGATTTAATCTAATTTTACTTTCGAATCATTATTATATTAAGTCGATAGTACTCTGTTTCTTAGAATTTGAACCGATGCTACCAAGTGAGTGTTATTTATAAAAAAATTGAGAAAACTTGAAGTTAACTGTTGGCAATGAAAAATGACCAGTAATATAAAAATAACAATTTGAAACTTCCACATTTTTCTAGTTCATCATTAAGTCGATCATGATTATGAAATGAATGGTTTGATACTGGTTAGTATTAAAGTTATGTTAAGTTGATTTTTATTTTATTTGTTATGGAGTTCCACAAAATAGACGCTTTATCAATTATTTTGAGTTAAGATTAGTTCTGCGATTGAAAAATTATTTATCTCACACAAATTCGATAGATCGTTTATGGTCCATATTGCCACAATAATGGAAAATGTTAGATAAAGGAAAACATTATATGAGGATAACGGATTTCTAATAGAATTTAACATTTGCCAATAAATGCTAATTACGTGCTAGTGTACGCAATTGATCTAGCTCAGCCCATTAGGTAAGTTCACTGCAGAGTTTTTACATGTACGACCCTCGGGCCTCAAAGTATAATCTTATTCATATTTTCACCATTTCAAACTTGCAAATATCCTTTTATATGTATATTGTTACTCAGCATTGCCCTTGGCGT
The DNA here is from genome assembly GCA_947579665.1 of Sympetrum striolatum. Taxonomy (NCBI): domain Eukaryota; kingdom Metazoa; phylum Arthropoda; class Insecta; order Odonata; family Libellulidae; genus Sympetrum; species Sympetrum striolatum. Next base: position 77,128,113 of record OX388349.1, read on the forward strand.
TGGGTGGAAATAAAATGAGAAATATTCTCTCTCAGCACTCCAAATAAATAAACTTGTTTACCAACGCATATTTGAGCGCATAAAACTCACTGTTGAAATTTGACCTAAGTATGCGTATGTATAAAATGCCTTTTGGTGGATCTCATGGTTTGGTCCACTGCTTCCCAAATATTCTCGTTAAATTACAACTTCTTATCCATTCAAACCTGCGGCCATTATTTGGAAACATATTGCACACAGATGTCGATCGTTTAATCCTCCTTTATCGGATATATCTGTTGATATCGTGCTAGATACCATTTCAAGACCAAAGTATAGCACGTACCTCGTGTTCTCCGCACCCCTGATCACATGCTAAGTTTGCCTACCGGTAAAATGGACCCTGCATCTCCCATAAGTATTCCCATACATTCTTAGGGGAATTCCTATTTTTTCAATTGGCTTCTACAACGCACGAAAGTCTTAGACTCCTATATCTAAACGGAGAAAGTGAGAGGCGTGTGGGCGACGAGGCCTGGGCATCTTCGACCACCGATTCAGAAGCCGAGATTGGATATCGCTCGAGCGACGTATTTTGAAAATGAATGGCAATTAGTGATTTCAACGGTCGGTGGGCAGACATCGATGATAAGATGTGGGAGAGGCCGTCGGGTGAGCGGTTTCCGCATTTTGAAATTCCTCCTTTCTAAGGATCGCTTTCGCCAGATCTTGCGAAACAGTGCCATTCCAGTTATAATTTGATCGCTCAAATTAACGGATTGCCTAATTTCACTCTCAGAGTTCATTAACTGGAGCTTTCGATACACATTCCAATTGTTTTCCATTCTGATCACTCTATTTAATCGGCATTCATTATTTTACGCTTCTCCCTCTGCGTCACGAGGAAAAACCTCACCCCATCACCACCTACCAAGACAACACACCTTAAATACCCCACCACCGATTTCGCTTAGTACAGCTCCCCACAAAAAAAAATTCGAACGGCATAGTCGTAGCTGCATGAGATTGGGGCGCTTTGACATTCTGGACTTGGTAACATCAGATGGCCGAGCGATAGGATGGCTCCTATCGTGAGATCCCAGGGAATGCGATAAAATGTGGTATGCGGTATATTAGAAGGGTATTTTCTAAAGAGTGGCTGTAAGTTAGAAACAGATTCCTCTTTACTCGTTATTAGGAGACCCAACATTTTCCACGTCTCATAATTTCCGGCTCCCCGAATATTGACGACTAAAACTCATATCTAAAATAACATTTATAGTTTAATAGAAGTATAAAATATGTTAAATTAGTCATAATATTAAAAGTTTTAAAGGTTCATTTTATAGGAAACCATTATTTTTAAACCGTCGTTCGTAGCAGTTAAAAGACTACATCATATTTTAAAATGGACGAGGGTTGCGAATTTTCTCAAACCATATTTCCATAAATAAAATAAAGCAGTAAAATATTTACTCTACGATTATCTTAAGAAAATCACAATCACGCAAGGCGTATCGATAACTCAACGTTCAGTATTTCTCACTTTTATCTGTAGTAGAATTATTATGAGCGATTCGACAGCGGAAATCATTTCGCTCGTATTGTCCCATCGGGAATCGAACCCTAGATCGCCTACATCAAGTCGAACGAGATACCCAATTGGCTATCCGGGGCCTCAATCAATATTGGCATTAAAATTCCTCGAGTGCTCCGTTCTGACTTGGCCTATCATAACAATTACAATCATGACAGACACCACTTAATCGTTTTGCGAACACCATGCCGCTGTAGGTGGTCTTTCAACACAATTAAAAAAGAATAGCGGTTGCGGGAAAATGCGAGACGTTACAGCAAATTAGTTTCAATGTTCATCTACTCGAACTCACAATACGTATTTGTCAGAATTTAAAAAAGTTCGAAAGGTTCATTTTTAGGAAACCAACCGTTTCATTCCGTCGCGGTATTAAGATAATAATTCATTTAAGTGAGTGCTTCTGCGAATATTTTCCTTTTTAACTAATAGTATAATGTTGCAGAAGTCTCCTAACGTTCCCGACTTTAATTGTGCTTCATAGGACTCACAAATGTTTCAAATTAATTTCCAAATATTGTGTAATGATTCGACAAAAATTCATCTGAATTTCAGGGAAGTGCAACTAATAGATCAACATAAATTCGGGCCATAATGCAAAATACTGAATCAGATGTGAAACCATATTTTTATGCATTAATCGACGCATTAGCAAAAACTAAAAGATTCATTCTTTGGAAGGACTTTTTAGTTTCCGGTAGCTGCGAGGTACGGAGGGCCGATAAAAACGGCTGTCGGAGATTTTAAACCTGTAAAGCACAAGCGAAGTCGAAATTATTCGATGGATGAAACATTTCGATCAGCTACTTAATAATTCCCTCAACCCAATGATCGGTTCTGGACCATATTATTATTCTCCAATCACATACAAATCTTATGTGGAGCTGCATTCGTGAAAGCTTCCTTAGATTTAAATTACTCAGTGAAACTAATTTCCTACTTTGCGTCTACATTTAGTCGCATTTTCATGCGTTCAATGTGCTATTTAGTCTGTTGATGAATAACTGGCGATGTAAATGCTTTCATTGAATTAATTCTGGTAAATGTAAGTTCTGTGATGTGTATTCCTTTGACTCCAAAACCAAATCATAAGAATATTTTCCCTTTCCACAAATTCGCGTTTGTACAAGGATTACCGACCTGATGTAGCGCTGAAATGTCGCAATGGACTTCGTCAAAGTAAACGCCCCTTATAATTTATGTATTTAAGCTTTCAAATCGAGTTTTGCGGTTAATTAGAACGTATTGAAGGTTAATAAGAGTTGTTCTAATAATTCGTCCTTAAATCCAATTGAAAAATCGTAGAAAGATGGAATGACAAATTCAAATGCCTAACATAGGTATCTAATAAATGTATTACTAAATGAGCGAGTCATGTTGACGTCATTTTTATACTAGCCACTGTTTCTATAATGGTGATTTTTGTCAGATTTGATGGACCCTATCAAATATTTGACCTCGTTCAGTGTAATTTCAAAAAAAATATCCAAATTCATAAAATAGTATTAAAAATTGATGAATCTGGGACATAGAAATTATTTGAATATTTTTGTTAAAGAATTAGTGCATACAATTTGACGCCCATTCGAATTCTTAGAGGCAATAGACGAATAGTTGTATTACTAACACTTATATCCTCTTTCTATGCATGTGCTTCCTTACATTATCTCAGAGACTGACTTCACATTCAAGTGTTTTTGGTAGACGTATTTATATAGTTACGACGCGTCAATTAATTTCATCACTTACAATTTCATATGTCACCGGAAGCCTTAAGTGAATAATTACTCATTTATTACTCAGAGAGTTATAGGGCTCTTATTTTTCCATTCAAAACCTGATCTCGGGAATAAAAATGATGATATAATGAATTTAATCCCAGTTCAATATATGCAGAATCTTATCATCTAGGAATATCTGTTCCATCTTCGGGATTAGCTGATTTAACGATTAAACTTAAGCAATTAATATATTTTCGCTCCGTACAAAACGTCTGAATATCGTACTTAGATGATAAGCAGATCTTATGCGGGATAATTTGCCAATATTTTTGGCTTTATTACGGATTGATTTAAAAAATTGTTGAAATGATAGATAGAAATGTTTTAATATTTTGTAAATGACCTACATTTTAATTGGTCTACTCCAGAGAATTAGCCTTAGGTGCACATATCTGTATAATAGTCAGTGTAAGACATAATTGCTAGTAAGATAGTAAGTAAAAATCTTCTGTGTATACAATGATAAGTAAAATTATGTAAAGATAAATATTAAACCCGTAGGATCACCAATTAAGATGTTAATATTTTGAAAAATATTTAGTCCTTTTCTTTCAGAATACGCGTCAAAAATGCTATTGGTAGAACTTTTAACTTATTTACCCCACGTGGCTTTAAAGTGATCGTCAGATATGTTAGCCGCGAAGTTGCCTTTTCAGCCCATCTCGATATAATCAGAAATGCCCAAACATTCGTCTTGCTGCTTGAATATGAGCGTGTTGAAAAGAACTTATCTTCATGAAACAACGGAAATCGTTCCTTATGTACGCGATAAGTAACTTAATTCGGTAATAGGTTAAATAAGTAAGATACTCCGTTCTCAGTACTGCCAACTCAGGAAAATGCAGTTATGAAATTAAGAAATCTCGACTGCTAGTTAATACCTCTACGAAAGTATAGATGTAAATTCTAAAAAACCATGAATTGTTCATTTGAATATTACTTTCCAAATAATTCTCTTCTTTAACGCTCTTTATAATATTGAAACATTCTTATGGCGTTTTAATGTAAATTATCTTAATTCACAAGGCTGGGGAAAGTGTATTACAACTCAGATCACTATCATGTGTCATTTAACAGGTTTATACATTATTCCAGTCATTTAACAGCAATTGCTCTAACTTTTGCACGTTTTTAACCTGTTAGATTTGTATTGTTGCTTTTACACTAAAATATTACACAAGAAATGAATTGTTTCTAATTATATCTTGGATGGATGGAAGTTTCCACAATGTAGAACCACGCAAAATCAATTACTTTCGAAATAAATACGAAATAAATATAAGAAAGCATGATTTTTCCAGATTAAATAATTTATACCAACGTTCAGAATTTGCATGATTATTTTATCTATTTTTTGAGAATGTCATAAGATCAGAAAATCCAATAGCTTTAAAACCCACGAACAAAAAACACTCAAATGTACTTATTGATATATTTTTTATAATTGATCTTTTATCGTACGTTTATTATATATGATTATACATATATTGAATAGAAGAAAGATTATTTCAATCTTTAGTAAAACGTAAGATAGTTGGAAACTCTCATAATCACCGTGGGTTAACATTCTCAGGATTGGTTTGTAGCGGTTCTCCAAACCGCTGCATCGCATCCTAAGTGATCGCCAGTCTCTCCTTATTCGACATTCCTTTACAAGAACCCACTTCCGCTATTCCTTCCAAAACCACATATTGCAGACTTCCTATGTTTGTAGAGATTGACCTTTTATTGGGATAATAAAATATTCTCTGACCCTGCAGTAATTAATTCATAACGGATATGTTGAAATAATTCTCATAGATTGGCTTAACGTAAATACCATTTCTCTTTGGATATATTTCGGTAATTAGGAGATTTGTGTTAATTTAATTTCCGCTCGAATTCTTTTACGCAGGAGAGAGAGATGTTGAGAAGAGAGGCGACGTTAAGTGAGCAGGACGTCGCTATGAGAATGATATGAGAGTAGTGGGACTTTTCGTGATTCCGAGTCATTACTGCTCTCAGTCACATTTCTCATTCCGTGCAGTGTAATGCTGTGTGACGAAGGGAAACGCTTTCAAAGTAATTCCAACCGAGACTCCACTTTTTCCATCGAAATGTTGCGTCGACGAATCTTTTTTCAGTCGAGGATTGCCCGTCCGATTCTGATCATTTCCTCAATTCCTCAGAGAACTCTTACGAGATAATCTCCCATAAAATGTTTCACTTGGAGGTCCTTGCTATTTGCTGGGAGTAGAAATAATAAATCATCAACAGAATTAAAATCACCGAAGCATTCGGCCCTTAAAGGATTCACGAGTGGGGCCGATCAACGTGAACTGGAGATAATTTTCCATATTTGTACAAATTGGCAATGACTTCTACAGGAGTTGGAAGTAATCAAACCTCTAAATTTACGATATCAGTATCTCGGCTTCGTAGATAAAGACTTATATTGCAGATGTTAAATGGTATCTTCTTTTAATCCCTGTTTCTATCACTTTTTATCGATTTCCAAAGCGACGACTTACATCGACTTTCTCGACCTTCTCATGTTTTCTCATAATCCTCCTGCGACATCCTTCAATAAATTCAATCCTTCTTTCGTAAACGTCTTCTTAAGATAATTCATAGGAAGTACTGGTGATTTCGGCGGTCCGAAAAGTCGCAGTTAATGTTACTTTGGCTCAAAAAAGTTGTTATTGGTTCTTCTTTTTACTTCGATTTGTTTAAAGTCAAGCACTCCATTCTAATCACTCATTCTATGGATTATTTATTAATAAATTAATCACTCGTAGGCTCGACTTTATTTGACCTTATTAATGTAAATGTTACCGTGTTAACAAGGTTCTTTCCACTCTCCATTTTTATAAGTTTAACATTATTAAAAGGAAACTGAAACATATTCTGCTGAAAAAGGGCTAAAAGTTTATCTCGTAAATTTTCATCAAAAATATGTAATAATTAAAGAACTGAAACTCTCTCGCCGCGTTGGAATGATTCTTTATCAGGCCAAAACTTCTGATTTGAAATTTTATTTGTCTAAATCAATGCGGAATCACAAATGGTTGACTTATGAATGTAAATTTTAAATTCGATTTTTAGTTTCATTGGCGCTAGGAAATTAGAACCAAGGCATGCAACAGTAGCTAGATTGCGTAATTATACAAGTGCATACATGAGTGCTAAAACGCTGATTGTGTGATTGTACAAGTCGCTTAAAATTACGCTATTATCGCGCGATATGTTGCCTTAACATCGAAGATAATAAGAGAAAAACAAGTTCAGACAAAAGAGAACACCCTTTCTGCTGTTTAGGCCAATAATTACATCGAGATAAATTGAACGGCAACATAATAATCCAAAGGTAGACAAACAAAGAGATAATCTCATTCACAGCAGGACTCATTGAGAAATAAATTAGTAAAGTTAATTGAATCAGGCACCCTTTATTAATGAATAGAAAGGAAAACAAATGAACGGTGGCAATTAATTGGAAGAGATAAAGTTCGCGAGATCTAATCTCTCATCCAAATCTTCTTAATTAGAGAATGGTTAAACTTATTCGACCGTTGTTGCTCTAAACAGAGAATAAATGAGTGCTAATGTAACGAGAGATATGACAAGTTGAAAGCGAAAATAAAGCTTCAGATAAACGCTTCGTAAAAGCTCATTTAGGTTTACCTGGAAAAATATGAGACCTTTCTCAATATTTGAGTACAATTAAATTAAAAATAGAATCTTTAGAAAATTAGTCTATTTCATTTTTCCAAAATTATATGGTTTTCGTCTCGTAAAAAATTAGTACTTACTGCTTCATTAAGATTTACATAAAATGTTATCAATGCCGAAATATTTTCAGCGATACAATTATAAGAAGTATCGCATTGGAGTATCAAACCATTGATAAATGCCCATTCACAAATGAGTATTACCAATGCATACCTAAAATTTTATGAATTGATAGCTTAACTCTGAATTGTTATATATCTGCATTTGGTAATATTTTACCGTTTAAAAAATCGCAGAAGTTCAGGAACTGATAAATAACTACTAGGGATTTTCAAATTGACAGATTTTTCATGACTTAGAGCAAATATGTTTTAGCATGGCTGCTGTCTAAAAGTGATCCTAGATGTGAAATATGCTATCCGCTCTCTTTTACAAGATGTCTTCTCTGCATTCGTTTTAATTTAGCTCATTTCCATCTTTTGTATTTTAACGTGAATTTCTTTATAAGCCATTCTTTTTTTTTCAGTAATACTTGCATGTCTAAAACATAAAAAGGTAAATTTATTCTTAGGCTAGAATTTGAGGTAAGTGTAATCTTTGCCATTATGATAATAGAATATGAGGTTGCAAAAAAATAATGCGCAGAATGATGATATCTTAAGTTTACATCAATTGACGAATACAATCTATGCAAATAAGGCATAAAGCTGCTCATATTAGCTGTTACTGTTAAAGTTCATTAGGTATGTATGTATGTATATATATTGAAAAGGATCTGTGTGTATAATTGCCAGATAATCGATAACTCGATGTCGCAGATGTTCAAAATTTAAACATCATGAAACATCTCTCTTGCTATGATCAGAGACTACTTATTTTTTACCCGTGGTCCTTGGTTCGACTCCAGATCTCTGAAAATTTTCCGCATAAGAATGTTTGATAGGACAATTATAATACGCAGAATACAAAAGTGATTCATTTTTCGTATTTGTAAGCGCTTCTATTTCATATACAATTGATATCTTTCTGTCATTTGTGTGTAATCCTTGTATCTACTTTGGTGTTCTGATTGCTTCTGTTTCATTTCATTGTGTTCCGTGTTTATGTTACACATTTTTGTATTGAGATACAAGTTAGCTCCATAATACACTTACCTTCTATGAACAATATTCATCGGTAGTTATTAGAATGATGTATAATTCATTTCTGTCGTTTGTTTTTAATCTTTGTTTCTTTTGTCTCCTTATGAATGGAAGAAATTGACGAACTATATATGTATAATAAACCTGACTTAGCACATACCTTTGTGATATTGGATCGTTTAGTATGGCAAGATAAACACCTGAACGTCGATGGTATTATTATGGTAGAAATGCAAAGCTGAGCAAGAATTTACGATTTATTCATCGTAATATTTTTGCTCGATACTTTCTGATCACTCGATATGAAGCAAATAAATGCATCCTCACAGAACAATGGGTATTTCCCATTCAAATGCAGATATGAAACAGAGTGGTATCGTCGACCAGAGCTTTGCTTCCGAAGCAATACAACTCCATTTATCCTTAAGACTCCCATATCCCTTTCATTCCCTTCTTGAGGGTACTCGCAACGGGATTTCCCTCGATGCATTTATTGCTGCAAATATCACGCGCAACGCCCTTTGGCACTGCCTCTCGATTGTCATGCACAAAACTCCGCTAATGCACGAAAAAGAAGAAGATCGCTGGGCGGATCCGTATTCAGACGGTGTATCGTCCGAAATCCCTCATCTGTGTGGATTAGGACCCTTTGTTGCATCCTTCTGCCTCTCATACATCTCTCTCCAGCGCTGCATTTTTCCGTGTTTGCCGTGCGCTTATGCTCTTGCGGAATATGTCTGCACGGTGCGCTGTCCGGAGGGAAAAAAACCATTTTCGCTCGTAGCAGTTTTGTTTCCCGACGGCTGCATCACCCGAATTCTTCCCGGGGAAGCCGTATTGCGGCATGTCTTCCATGGAGGAGGCCTCGCTATTTGGCGATGTCTGAAACGCATGTTCCGCGGCGGAAGTAGGCCAATGCGGAATTACGGCCGAATTTGCTCGGCGTTATAATAACTGCGGGACGTTTTCGAGGAGCTAATTCGCAAAAGTCCTTAATCCGAGGGTGCAGCCGGATGCTGCGCTATGAAATGGCAATTGTCGGATGTTCACGTTTCGCTGGACACGAATGCTCGTGCAGCAGTTAACTTCCATAAATAGTGATGATTTACGTTAGTCTTAAAAGGCATATTCCGTGGAACATACGCGTGGTACTGCATGCTCCCGTGTGAGCTCTGAAGAGCTCATTCAACCGGTGCACTATTTAAATTCCGCTTATTTAAAATTATTCACTTTAAATTATCGCAAGAAGCCTTGTTTAAGTAACGATTTCTCTTTGCTCTGAAATTACACCAATTTCTGGTATGAAATCAATCAAAGAAGATTCCGTAACAATACACAGGCAACACATTTCGTAAAACATCTTTTAGACAACAATCACACCTCAGATTTCTCCTCTACTCTATTATATTGTCAACACAAAGGACGCAAACTAAATTATCTCGAAAAAATAGAAATAATACACCACTTAAAAAACAATTACGCATTCACCAACATCCATCTTTTCCCTAATTATTCTCCCCTGCTGTCCATTGTTAACCTGCTTCCCCTTCCTCCTCCCCCTAACACCACTAATAGCTAATCTGATTGGTGGCGGGTTTTGTACCTTGTGTATATATATGTGTACTCCTGTATTACTCATTGCTTGATAATGGACTAACGTCCGAAACCGGTCGCGGTATTAAAAACTTTTGAAGTGGAATGTTTTGCACAGTTATTTCCACCCATTTATTCAATTTCTTGTAGTTAAAACCAATAATAAAGTTAAAATTTATATACGAATGAAATACATATTTCAAACATAAAATCAATGCAACATTTAGGTTAAAGGCTATGATACAATAACATATGATTTTATGATAACATATTTCTTTAGGGGCACTTCTAATGGAATGAATAAATATCAAACAAGAATGGAATCAACAAATGATATCTCTAAATATATAATAATTTCCGATTAGTGAGGTAAAACTGTGGAGATACTTCACTTTCTTCTCACGGTGCTAATCCTCAGCAATTAATCTCATCCAGACGAAGCTAAAGACAATAAGGCGTTTTGCTATCAACAACTTTTATTTGCCTTCTTTATCTCATAATGCATCAATGTGGCGGAAATCGTCCTTAAGATTCAGATTATAACTTCTCAAAGCTGTTGGTTATCCAGTTATTTGTCCATTTTAGTTAAATTTTCAGAGATTTTATTTATAAGTCTGGATAATTGCTCCGCTCTCCATGCTATTCTTGCTGGATGGAAAAACGGAGAGTTAACCATTAACAGTTAAACTTTCTTGTATTCTGAGCAAATATTAGGAAGGAATTCGAACTGCTGATTTCGCATTTTGTATTAAAATCTTTCTTTGGTTCTTAGCGAAATCGCTTATCGATGTTCATGGTTTAATGGTAAGATTCAACAAAATGTGTTTTCCGGAAAGAAGATCAATTTTTATAGTAGTACTAAAGAGTAGTTTCTAACAGGATAGCAAAAGTTGATTCTAAAGTATTAAAGTTTTATACTCGAATTTTACCCTTGATTTATCCTTAACACGTCCCGTGCGTTGTCGATTTCACTGGTTGCTATCCTATGGCTGAATACTTTTAATTTAATATATATTCAGCGATGACATGTTAAAAAAACCACACAATCTTTGTGTGGTAAAGTAAATGGTTTTTTAACATGTCATCGCTGAGTGTCTGTCAATACCACCAAGTTAAGCCTGAATTAGTTTCTTATAATATATAATTATATATATATATAATATATAATTATATATATATATATATATATATTTAATAAAATAATAATAAAAATATCATTTCAGTTATGTATAGAATGTTAGCCCTATATACAGCAGTAACTTTAAAAAAACATTTATGCTAACGTTTATCGTTTTTTTTAATATATATGGCGATATGCCGCTCTCAGTCACAGGGTAGGACCAATGTGAGCGGCATATGCCGCTCTCCGCAAGTAACGTCTTAATCAGAAGGAACTTTCGGATTGGCACTCTTGTGACCGTGGCATCATTGTTTCATCTCTGCACATACTTGTGGTTTCACACGTCGATGATCACGCGCAAAAGTAGCCCGATTTTTTATTAGTGTATTTCCAGTTATTCTTGTCAAGGATCTTCAGCAGACGAAGGTTAGAGAGTGGGCACCGAAATCGATCGTTGGATTCGTCATTCGGAGTAAACCACGAATAATCAGCAAATGGTTTCTATTCATTCCCGGAGGAAGTGCAGGAATTAATACCTGAAACGTTTTCATTTTCTGCTGAGTAATCCCCGGCTATGGAACATTGCGTGTGTGAGTTGGACGAAATGGGAAAGTAACTTTTGCGGCTCACTTTTCCGATATCAGTCCCTTTAGAGACGAGTGAGTACGAGCGAATGATAACGCCGCTGGGATCAATCCGTGGAACGTAAACAGCGGATTTTCATTTTACCCAGTGGAGCTGAAATATCTGTCATGAGCCATGCGGCTATCAGTTTTATTTCCACTCCATAATTTCGCAGAGGATAGCGTAATTGTAAAGGGGAATCATATCATTAGATCCTTACCGATAACACCGGGAGATTTAATTTCCCAATGGCGGCCGATTCGGCAATTGATTAATCGAGCTCACACATAACCTGATAATATTTTCATAAATTCAATGGAATAATGGATTGTGTGGCTTGTATCTTTTTAATTCATTCATTTCGTCGATACTTCTCAAAGTTTCATAGCACTTTTTCACGGAGGATTTAGGTCATCATTTAAGTTAGCATTAGGTAGAATAAATGATCAGATAAAAACGAATGTGGGGAATTTCGATCTGATGTGCCAATTATACCTTAATCTGGTGCTTTTAAATGACGGTATTTTCTTTAAAGCCCTTTATTTGTTCCCGTTTTTCTCACAGTATTACACTTTACTTTGCTAATCTTGAATCTTTTCACCTTTTCATGGATAAAATGTTTTCATGCACCCCCTTCCATATTTTATGCATCCTATGCTTGTAAAAGTTATCTCCATTGTTTGTTGAAAAAAATCGTCTGAGTGGTATTACATTTTCCTTATAGAACGTTATAGAATGATAATAGATAGTGACTGCAAATCAAATTGTACTTATCGTAGTTTATGAAACCTCAGTTATGTTACTCTAGATATTGTAACCATAGTTTTTTTTAGCCAGAAGTTATAATAGAGTAACGTAGGCACACGAACCTATCTAAAGGCTCATGTATGTAGCCAATATGTTCGTATGAGTCAGTTGAAATGCATTCTGTGAGGTTGAGCTTACATTTCCAGAGAGAGTGAACCGATGCAGTTTAGTTTTAGTAAGAACTTATGAGTTATTGGAGTTATCCTTCGAGCTACACAGAGGTTTATTTGTTGACAACCAAGACTTTGTGTTTTTCACATTAGGAGTATCATTACTATACTCTCCCTCTAATCTATTTCCAGTTAAACTCTGATTAACTCTCTTTATTCATGTTGTTCTAATCATTGTTATTCATTTCGAGTTTCTTTTTTTCCTTGATTTGATTGGTCCTAAATTTTTATTTCCTAAATTCTAATTTCCAGCAAATGAAATCACTTTGTAAGCTTGAAAGTTTTCTTTTGTCTCTGAAAATCTTTTTATATCTCATAATTACAAAAATATGCTTGTATTTAATATAAGCTTTTTCGCTCAAAAATCCAACGAAGTAAATAATTAATTTCAAATTTGCAATGGATAGAATTAGTAGAATTTGTTCATATTGTCAAGAGTTTGATCTTCGAAAGAAAAACCAAAATAAAATACTTTAAAATTGGAATATCACTAAACTAACGGGATGAATATGAAAACGTCGAGTAATATCATCTGATGACAACGAAAAATATGAAGCATTGAACATTAAAGGATGGAAGAGAAATTCTAAAGTCTAAATTATTCGTGGAAATTTTAATTTAGTAAAACATTTTAATTGTTCATGGTAATTTTTAATGGTGGTTTTACATCTACGTTGTTAAAGCAATAAATTTGTCGAGCAGATTTCACATCTGAAATTAATAATTTATAATGAGTCAGAAATTAAGTTTTTTCGCTTCAAAATGTGGCTATAGTTTCGTTAAAAGCCATACTTGTTGCTCACTAAAATCTCCTCGTCATATTCTAATGCTGTGTTTGTTTCCTCTACGTGCGTATGCATTTGCCCAAAATGTATTCGACGCTTGTTTCGTAGCCTTGAAGCCACTCATCCGCGCATTGCCCACTCCCACGCGCATCACAAGGCCATCTTCAATCCACGCATCATCATTCTCCTTGTCATTCAACCTTTTTTAAGATCTTAGATCATAGAATACATTGACCACGGTTCTCAGTTATTAGTCAATACGCTTTCCTTTACCAGCCTATATATTCCCTTATATGCATTCTTTGGTTCCTTCTACAGCGAAGATAAACCTTAGAACGCCCACGAACATACGAGTAAAATTATTCGTAATTTTAATGTACTCGAGGGTTTCCTGTACTATAGAAAGGTAATAAAGAGGGAAATCAGTGTTCTTGAAAATGAAATTAAACGGAGAAATGGATCCTATCTGAGAAAACGCAGCTGTGATTCAATCATTGGCTTTCAATAAAACGTAGAAAATATGCTTTTTGAAAAACTAGTATTTTAAATTTGTTTGAAATTTCGTCTGTAATTTACTTTTGCGATTTATTTTATTTTCGACACCTATTCAAATCGGTATTTTTTCTTAAATATTCTTTATTTATTTCAATATTAAAAAGATAAAATTTCAAAAGGAATGACATTTCAAATTCATGCCGATGTTATGAAATTAGAATAGCTTTTATTTCAAGTTAGAATGTTCGACTCTACTAATTGAAAACTCATATTCATGCTCATTAATATACCTACATTTCTGTATAGGAACGTGCCTTCACTCCAGCACTTAATATAGTTTTTATAAGTTTTCCAAACAAGCAAACAATATCAATGACCATCAAGTGTATTTTGTTTTTATTACAACTTTACCTTTCAAAAGCTGATATAGAATAGAATTATGCGTTATATACATTCCACTTCTGTTCAAACAATTTTAAGAACTATTAACTTGGAAAGGGTTAAAGGTATATTGGATAGTCAGATTGTTTTCAAGTCCGTTTTTCCTTGGGATTTTTCTCGGGTGAATGCCTTTATATGCAAAGTACCCCTTCCTTGTGAAACCTTAAGGGGGGTTAACACCACGTTGTGTTGCCGGTGCCTCGATGAGGCCATGGCACGTGGGCGATGCCTCACAGTCGGACGAAACCACACTTGCTCTTGCGCACTAAGCGGCTTGTGAGAATGTTCTGGCCGAGATGGTTAAAGGCAGCCTCCCGGATAGAGGAAGATCCCGGATTCGTTTCCCGGCCTCGTCCGACTTTTTTCAAGTCCATTTTTCTTTAGGAACTATTAACTTGTCAAATATGAGGCAATTCTTGGTGATTTAGTCTGATATTGACGTCAATAGATATATATTTTTTTATCCTCATATTATCATCATTTGATTGATGTTAATGATCATTTAAATGATTCGATAATTCATTACTATGTGTTACTTAACCCCAAATTATTCTAGCAGGATGCTTTGGAATCTTCAGCATCACTTTAAAGTATTTGGTTTTGCAGCTCATGACTTCTCCTTTTTGCTGATGGAATCAAATCTGTTTCCTACCATTTTACAAAAATCTGCAGTTTCATGATTCCTGAATAAAAACGCTTTTATTTGATATTGCAATGCAGTTGATTATGTAAATACTTATATACGAGTAAAAGGAAGGATATTTTTAAAGTACTATACATTTCAAAGACTTAATAAATATCGTAAAAGAATGGCTATGTATTACTTTTGTTCACATGCCTGGCCGTAGAATTTCCAACTTATCGATATATGAATCGTAAATAATTTTAAGTTTGCGCCAAACGTTTCAAATAGTAGAGACACCTTCTGTCGAACCCATGACCTTTTGGAAGATGTGAATACATATAACGCCCTGGTTGAAGCAAAACTTATTTAATTCAAATTTTGAATTCGATATCGTACCGGGAATTTCTTAAAATAAAACTTCGTTATCCCCAGTTGAAATGCATAGGATACTGGTACATATATCCGGAGAAACGTCTATATATAACAGATAGATGCTTATGTTGCCTTTATGTGAGTGAAGATGTCTTTATCAGTATTCCCGATTATCATTTAACTTTCGGAATATATCTGATTTCATTCAGACGATTCTGATTCGGTAGTCCTACGTTTCCTGTATTTTTTGAGTCTTATGCCAGGAATATATTTAATGATCAATCGTATCAGATACTATTAATGTGAAAAATGATGAAAATATGACTAACATATATATTTTCAATTTAACCAGTAGCTCATTGTTAAAATTATTTATGAAGGAGATGAGTATTTTTAGATATATAGCAGTTCGTCGCGTGGAATTACGTTTCTCGAGTTCATTGATAAATTAAATGTTTTCGGGTTACTTTTGATTCAATGCGTGAATGGATAGTTCTGAATCATGGTGGAGTATTTGGGCTAAATCGTTCAAAGTTGCTCTTTCGTGGACCTTCTTCTCTACGAAAGTTTTCCAATCGGAATCCTTCCTCAAAAGATCTTCTCGAATGCCCAGCATCTCCCCAACGATTCTACGAACTATTCTTCCTTTGTTTTCCCGTAGCAATTTTCTTTCTTTCCATAAATCTCGTCCATGACCATCAGATGGAGCTGATTTCCAGATGTACGGCGGATCGAACGTAATCCAATCGGATTTTATCGCAATGTTTCCGTTTTCGTACGCCAGGGGCTGCTTTGGTCGAGTGATTACGCAAGACTCCTTTGAAACTAATATTAATAGAGGGCGATGTATATGGCTCCAAATCCATCTCGAAGATCAAAAGATTCCAGTGAAAGGGATTGAGACATAAAAGGGCTCGGAGATAAAAAAAATGTCTTCTGAGTTTTATCTCAATGGTTTGGACAGGTAGATATACTGGCTGCCCAAACAAACAATAATTTTTAGCCGAAAGTGGGAGGAATGGAGCCATAAATTTGAACGGCGGAGAGTAGCTGAAGTGACGAAGGAAAGGAATTGGGGGAAAGAAAGAGAAAATTTGAGAGAAAGGTTAGTGAAAACGAGAATGGGAAGAAGGGAAAAATGAGTAATCTGGACCCATTTTTCGCCTCGCTTCGCCCTCACGAAGTTTACAGCGGCCATTCCGTTACTTCCACAGTTTCTGGGGTCTAATGTCAATATATCACCAAAACATTTAGGGGAAGTTATATTTTGATAAACTATGACATCGCAAATTCTCAGAGCGCAAAGGTGGTCCAGAATAACTCTTTTTAATTCTCCAATCAATTTTTATTGCGCATTATTTTATCTTGTTTCTTCCCTTTTGTGTCTTCCAATATTCAGAGGAAAATTGATCGCAGATATTTGTCAATAGGTTTCACTTCCGAAATTCTACCTAAATTTACTATTTCACAGAACTCGTGTTGAATTCAATCGTAGTTTTTCTTCCAGAAGTTATTACAATAAGTCAGAATGAAACAGATCAAGGGAATATGTTTTCCTAACTTCAGCTTTTGTAAAGTTTAGTTAGATGCAATGTCTAGTTCCAGAAAAAATCGGTGTATATTTTGTGCGATCATTCGTTGAGCATTAAATGGCGTGATGTTCTTTTTAGTAGTTGCTGTGGCTATTTTATTTTTAACCATAGTACATAGGTAGACTCTTGATCTTTTCTTGTCGTAACTTTGTATTGCTGAGCTATACAAGATTATATACTTTGGGCTTGGTATGAAGGAACCGCCATACTAAGTTACCACTCCTCATTAACCAACACTTTGAATAATTAACACGCAAGGAAGTATCCACGGCGCTGATTGGACTTAATTAATGAATGAAATTGAGTTAATTTGAATTAAATCCAGCCAAGTCACTATTTTTCACTTCTTGTTCAACATTGTATTTCTCTTTGCTTGACTGAATTGGGAATCATCTCACTATCTTCCAGAGAATGGCATATTATTATATTTATATCGACAGGTAAATTGTTTAGAGAGATCGAATTCATTGCAAATGCCACTCTTCTCACTGCATCTCTTTTGCAATGCATAGAAATCCCAGGGACATGCTTCCCTTGTTTCTCACATTCGGAATTGATTTCCTTAAATCCGTAGGCACACACTATATCAAACGTCGAGTTGATGAAAAGCCTTGATTTACGGTCAAAGACGGACGTTGTTGCTCTAAAGCAGTACCGGAGCACGGTAAAAACAGATTCGAATTTCGTCAGTCACAATATTTTTCAAATATCTCGATCGCTCCTTGCATCAAAATATGAGTGAGTACAGTTGTTTTGATGGTATCGTTGTTTTCAGTTTTCCTTCCCCGTGACCACTCTTCGTGGAGGGCGTCCATTTGCAAAATAAACGACGTCGGAGGGCAACTGGAGCTCTCGAAGTTTTTGAAAACATATGATTCTTAAAATAACTTTTCTTTTGGGAAACTTGGATCCCTAAATAGGTAAAACACCTCAAGATCTACAACGCTGCAATTGGCGTACGTTTTCCGTGCCGAATTCTCTTTCTGTGTTGTCATTGATTGTGAATTTGTCTAGTTATTTTAAAGAAGTTTCTTCAATTTATCGATATAGCTTGGATAATTATTCATACAATTTCCTGTATTTCTCCATCCAACAAACTATCGGTAGCTGAGCTTCTCCGTGTTATCCCGTAAAATAATCCATCGATATAAATCTATGTGATGATTATACTTCTTTGGTGTGTTAAATGAGTGTAGTATTTTATCGCTACGTTAAGGATGTACGTATAACGGAAAATAAATGAAATTCGATTATGCGATGCATCATGGGTACTATACCGATCCGATTCGCTGTGTTCTCATGTAAAGCATGTTTTAATTGATGTTGTGAACTAACTATAATTTCGAAGCGCACATATTAACGCATATTTGTGTCAGCTTATATAGGCATATTTCTTTAATCTAAGTATGAACTTGCTAATAGATCATCAAAATGTAAAATCAAGTACTCCAAAAACCATAAAACAAGGAATTACGAGTTCTAATACGTATTTCGCCGTTAGCGTGGGCATCCTCAGAGTAAGTTGGTGAGGATTTTGCATTTTGAATATACATTCATTTTTTTATTTCTCACAAAACTTCTCTGAAGTTCGAATACGTATTAGAACTCACAAGTCCTTCTTTGATGGCTTTTGGAGTACTTGATTTTATATTTTGACTATTGCAGCCATCAAAGGCCGAATATACATTCCATATCATTAGATGTTTAATTTTGCCAATAACTGGAGTATAATATACTGTCTACTCTTTATGTATGGCTCGCAGAACCCTGGTGTTCAGCGAAAAGTCAATTAGCATTGGGCGAAGACTTAAGGAAATATATAAAAGATTTTAATGATTTTTAAATGCATAGGCAAATGGGTGATGTTATGTTTGTGATCTATTTTATAGCTTTTAAAATTACCAAGCCTTTCCACTGAAAATTCTTGACTCCTTCCAAGAAACTATTTGTGGATCTCTGCGTTGTAAAACAAATATAATTTGTTGATAACGATTGTTACAATTGGTTTGCGGTTAACGGTGGAACGCAACAAATAGCACATTCTCATCAAAATAAAAATTATTAAATTCACTCGACTACAAATCTTTAAAACGATGCATTTACTTCATAATTTAAGTGCCAAAGCTTCTAAAATATTAAAAGAAAAGTAACCACATTTATCGGTTAATTTTCACATGAGAATACATGCAACGTTAGATCGCACTAAAGTGGATTATTCAATGTTCCAAAATGGAAATTATGTTTATAAAAACGAATTTAGTTAGGGCACTATTATTCATTCTACCTTTACTTACCGTCATTGTCGAGGTTAAAAACAAAAATATTGTAAATGTCAGCTACAGAAAGAAATCAAATGAGCTCAGTCATTCTTAGAGGCCGGAAGATGACGAAGGAGAACTTGGGCAAAGATTTTGAGGAAAGTTTTGGATTTTCGGAGTCCCGATTGCTTCGATGGAGTTTCAATCACGAGGCGCCGCTCATCTTCCTCACGAAAAACATCTCAAGAAGACAAAAGTCTTCCATTTACAAAAATAATCGCATCGTTCTTTTTTCACCGGGATGTATCCGAAAGAATTTGAAAGAATATATGCAACGTTTAACTTGTTTATGCTACATTTGTTGACTGACGTTATTCGCATATTAATTACAGTACGATGTAACGCTCGACAGAAATGAAGAGCACAAGTAAAGGATGGTAATGAATCAATCGGATAAAGATGTTGGGTTTTACAGGATATTTTTATCAAGAATACTTGTCTTAAATTAATGAACTATTGTTTGCACTTTTCAAATGACTCTCACGTGTGAAAAATTCCTCTTCATACTCTTATATTTTAATATCCTTTTACTTTTCAGTTTCAGGCATTGCTCTCGCTTCGTGTGAGAGTGGTGGTATTGTATAATATTGACCCTTTTGGTTGAGTCGCCAAAATAAAATATTCAAGTGAAACTTTACAGAGAGAGTTTACCTCTGATACCTTACGCTACCTCTGATATGTGCTCCAGAAAAAACGGCATCAATCATCTTATACAGTGGGTCTATGAAAGATTCGTCCCATTTTCAATTATTTATTCCTTATCGCATTATCTTCACTGAAAATTGAATCAGTATATTACTTACTTAAAGTTTTCTTGGCGTTCCTCCATTATAGACCTATCATAATGACGATCTATGAGATGCTTACGTGGACTGAATTCATGAAATGAAATATTTTTCCATTAAATATTTTTTCTTGTTTCTTAGTTTTTTGACCTTTCTTAATCCCTTCATAATCTGTAATTTACTTTGATAAGTACTGAGATATTCGAAAATTTTATTTCGTAATCAGAGTAGATCGTTGTAATAATTTACTTATTTTGTCGTTATAATTGCTTTTCGAACTCGCCACTCAACGTCCGAATTTGCATTTGTCAGCAAAAATTATTCTCTTATTTTCGGAAAACGAATTGAAAAGGTCGAAAGAGTTAATGAATGTTGTTTTTCAATTACCTCTGTTAATTCTCCGTTTTGATTTGGACTCCTGATTGTATGTTGAGAGCTCACGAATTTCGCTTCAATAATTTCGGAAATGAAAGACCTCTTCTCCCCTTTGAGAATGCATTTCAACCGATTCCTGCACTCGCTTTGCTCATTACGAATTTTTATTTTCCAGAGATCGATGACGTCACGATCGATGACAGGTGTCGTCTGCGAGAGAATGATAATGAATGAAAACGAAATATGATTTCAGGTTCACGATTTCGGCTCTTCAATATTAATCACTTAAAGGGATTTTTATTCTCTTCGTGAATATTACATTTCAAAGAAGAAAACTTATGCGGAGGAATATTTTATTGAATGAATTATTTTCTAACTTTATTTGAGTGCTGCTAACTTTAATAATTAAGTGTTGAAATGTTTTTTGCACCAAAAATATTCCTTGATTTCTGGTTGATAAAGTTGATTTCCCTACGAAATTCAAAGAAATGTTTCATGAATTACTATGAAATATTATAGAGAATAACGATCATTCCAAAGTTTTAACCTTTCTCATAATTATGTTGCTTTACTTTTATCTCCTACGTTCTCTTCTCTGATATCCTTCCTTTATCAATACACTAGCAGAGAGCACGTTGATTCTCCACGGGGATATTAAATTTCATAAATACCAGTATAACAACATTGATCGTAACACATGCTTCATATTTGTATATAGATAACAAATACTAGCCTTTCCAAACCAATGTACCAAGAAATTTAAGTTATAATTAAGTCTACAAGGCCACATCAACTCAATGTTCAATCTCACTTTGAATGAAAAATTTCTTCAACTAAAAAGATATAAAATATAATCTACGATCACATTAGAATAAGCAGTAACACGGTTAAAGTAGAATTTTCAGACTGGTATAATGGAACAAAGGAATCAAATATTAAATAGAAATAAATGATATATCACTCTAATAACCACCGATGAATATTCTTTGCGGAAAGTAAGTGTATCACGGAGCTGACTCGTACTCTTAAATGCGTAACATAAACACGGAACACATTTAACACAAAAGAAATCACAAAGCCAAAATGGAAACAAAGATTAAACAGCAATTACAGAAGGATAGTAAATGAGTATGAAGTGGAAGCATTAAAAAAAAACAATGAATAAATCAAGTTGTGCGCATATAAGAAAACAAAATTCCTTTACCTCTTTTTGTCAGTTATACGATGTTGGAGATTGGCTACAACTTCATAAATTGCCTTTCAACTCCTTAAAGATTACATACACCAAATCTGGGAAATATATACGATCTTGATTAACTCCATTTTCGTCAATCGCTAAATATGTACAGATGCAAGTACATTAGATTTAATACTTAATTTAGAAGATTATATTAATGGCATCAGCAACTTACCACGTTATTAATGCGGATTCAGTTGAATTGATAGTGATAAAGCAATTTTTATCAAAGCATTATAAAACCGTTTTAGTTCACATAAAATCACTAACCAATTTTGTTGCCATAAATAAAACACGGTTGCTACAGACGCCCAAACAAAATTTGATTTTTTATGTTCATATATTTTCTTCAAACGATGTACCTCATAACTTCAAAAAATATATTCTCATATAATTTGTACTGTCTCATTTAGTCTATCTCTTATTTTGGGAATTAATTTTAACTGGTCTTTGATTTTACATGTCTTCTTAAAGAACTACGCATGAATTCGGAATCATCGATCGCCTTGAACGTCAAGGGAATGGGTTGATTACAACCTCAAAATCTCGACAAAATATTAACGTATTTCATCAAAAAGTTCGGAATTACGAATCGCAAACGATATTTCACGACAAAAATATGAATCTTTATTCTATTCTCCTTAGTTTGGTGTTTGATTTGGCTTCCTGCGACTATTATGTCTAATTGAATTTTGCAAAAGAAATGAACCTTGCAACGAAAAAAATGCATTTTACGTGTATTTCTTATGAAAACGTTTTGATCGGTCTGGGTTCGAACCGTGGACTTTAAGTAAATAAAATGTAGCAGTAAAATCAATTTGAGTCAGCGTTATAAAATATACCAGGGAGCGTATTTGTTGGCAGAAAGTAGACTACGGGAAACGTTAGTTATTCATTCAGCACGTTCTACTTTACCTTTATTTTCGGAAAGGAGCCTTAACACGCTTGATTCAGATTAGCCTACAGTTCTTTTCAGCACTGTGCAAATATTGTTCTTAATTATACTCTAAAGTACATGTGCGGTGCCTTTCTACATTCTGAATCTGAGAATGCTACGATAACAAAATCAATAATCCATTTGGCCAAAATGGGCTGATACCTTTTGCTTTTTTTGTCGCCGAGGGCACGAGTTGAAGTGGTTGTTGTTGCCGAGTTACTGACCGCGTCTACTTATAATATGGCGGAAGACGGAATCAACAACTTCCCAACACGGGGAAGCGGAAAGTAAAAACAGTTTTCAAAGCAAACCTTTACCACTAATTGTATGTACCTTTAAAAGGGCAACTTCATGGAGAATTTTGGTTAACTATATCCGCCCCACATCGCTGTTAGTTTCTCCTAATGATTTTTAAACTTTTTACTCTTGTCTCGTAATCTTATGATTTGAAGGATATTAAAACATTATTGGCTAAAGAATAACAATTATATTTTTATACCATTTCTTGTTAAATATCATAATTTTTAGAATTTTCGATCAAGGTAACAATTTTAAGGACAAAAAAATCTCCTTACTAAAATGAATGCATCTTTTACCAGTGCTATTTTCTATTTGGTTTCCTTTGTCGTCTCAGGGGGACCCTTTGCGAACTCTCTCGTTTAGAGTCGTTTCCTACGCACATTCCCAT
Organism: Sympetrum striolatum; assembly: GCA_947579665.1. Taxonomy (NCBI): domain Eukaryota; kingdom Metazoa; phylum Arthropoda; class Insecta; order Odonata; family Libellulidae; genus Sympetrum; species Sympetrum striolatum. Next base: position 77,151,284 of record OX388349.1, read on the forward strand.
TTAGCTCTTTACTTTTTATTAAAAACTAATCGGTCCTATGAGATTGAAAGGGGGATAAGAAGAGGAAGGAGAGATATTCGAAGAGGAACAGCTGGAGAGAGATATGGAGAGGAGATATATAGGGGGGAGAGAGAGAGATGAAGAAAATAACGCTGTCTTATGGTGCCTAATGACGCGTCCGCAGATGCGTCTGTTAATGGCCGTGTTTTTCCTCCACGAAAGGAAATGGATTTCTGGACCTACTTTTTCCTCCGTGATTAATTCGGATTTAAAGATATGGTGCTTGTTATTATTCCGCAGTATCCGATTCCGAATAAAAAGACAAGCGCAACGTTTTCGAGGAAAATTTAAATTTTTACGGTCAGTGGACACTTTCGGAGGCATAATATGCAAAGCTGACCTCCGCGAGATGTTTTCCTCTTCTGGAATTAAGCCTTCTGTAATCAATAACGTCCATTTGGAAGTGTTTTATTGCGGTGGGAAATTTTACGGTTTTCTTAGGTTACTCGGTCAAATATATTTATCCTGGACGGTGTCTGTTCGCTGAGAGATAGCATTCGAGGATATAGACAGAGTTTCCGGAAAACGCGATTAAGCATACGTCATCCCTTCAGCGCCATTCACTCCGATTGAACTAGGCTGAAAACTTCGCGTATTAAAGTATAATCAACTTAATTAAACTTTTAAAGAACCCAACAGCGTAGCGTAAGGATTAGAGTATCAGTACGCTGGATAAGGACATCATTCCGTACAACTAAAAATATTGATTTATAAAACTATCGATAAAAAATCTGCTGTGGCCAGCACATGACTTTCCATATATATAATATGTAAATATTTATCTACGACAGTATTTTCGAACTCTATATTCAATCTAAACTTTGAAGATAAGTGATTAATTTATATCATAATATCTTGTACGTCACAAACATTATAAATAATTTTTTTCGGGACATGTTCGATGAAAAACGATGAAATTGGCCTTTCGCCCACAGCGCCCAGAGCGCCCACAAAGTAAATAAGCAGCAAATACCGGTTTATCAGTATTTAATGAATAACTCCTAAACAGTCAAAGATACAAAAATATGTTTTTTACAATAGTTATAGTAAATTAAATTTTCTAAACCTTTTATAAATAATAATTTCTGCCTAAATATCATATTTATGGAGATATTTTGTAAAACGGAAATTTTCTTCGAAGAATAAAGCTCAACTTCAGGTTAACCCATTTACACCAAACACTAATCAACTCTGACAGCACCTACTATAGTGATATATATGAAGTTTGGTATTGATACGGCTAATAGTTTTCACGTTAGAGCGCCCACAAGCGCATACACATACATAGACACACACACGCACTCACATACACACATATATCATTCCCAATATGGTCAAAACGAGTTCTAGGTACCCCAAAACATGTATTTCCATTGAAATCTCGAAGTAGATTTTTTTCATAAAAACAGTACTTTCTCTATACTACGTATATGGAGAAAGTAAAAAAGTCATGTATCTGTTTAATTTGGAAATTATCCCTTACGCCACCCGTCGAGCCAATACTTCACAGGGAAATAAGATTCTTTGGTGCGCGGTAAAAATGTCACCAGTAAAAATGCCACGGTAAAAATTCCACACATTTTGATAAGTAAATTGCCACGGTAAATATGCTACATTGGAATTCTCTTGGCGGTAAAAATGCCACTGTTAAATTTTAACTGGGGGACATAACCTTATTACAATTTTAAAGACCATTTTGTCAATGCCTTAGATTTTTGTAGTTACTCCTACATAGAATCGAACAATAATGTTATATGTCAACCATTTTTACACAATAATACAATTATTCACCACTTTGGCTATGTTTAAAACCGCTTTGTCAACGTAGTTATTTTGGCTGATGACGACAAGTTTTCCACTTCTGCTTTACATAAGAGATTTATATGTAATTGTAATATGAATAATGTAATACGTTGTAGCTGCCAATAAGAAAATAGCTAAGGACACAAAATAGTATGTTCACATTAATTAGAAAAGTCTTTTCCAACGTTCTGCAGGGTCATTCCTCTCTCCTTCTTTTACTTTTCAAACAAATTCAGTTGTTTTAGTTATTTCCGTCTCATTCATTGCGATAAACAAGAAATAAATGAACAATATTCTATTACAATTCACTTGGCTATTAAACACATTAAAATTCGTTACCCCAATGCGGTTAGAAGGTCTCTTACGGTTGACACAAGCGGTCTTCCATCGAAAATAGACTCCCCCGATAAAAGATTTTCAGGTAAAACAGAATGCAGTGGTTGTGAAGCTAAAACAATCATTTTTTTGATTAGTGAGAGAAGTTTCCAATTGAAATTGGACTCCTTCTTCCACCGCCTACGACTCTGAGTATCAATTGAACTTTTCCTATTCAATTTGTTGAATCAAATGTGGGCTTTCCAATTTTCAGATCTCTCGAGTTCATTTCCAATCGCAGATTCCCGCGAAATAGCGCCTCCAATTCATGACGAGACTGCTGATGACTCAGCCCCTCCAAATTAAGAAACTTTTCCCACCTTTCGAACGGACATTTTTAAAATTCATGAGCCCCTCAATCTGCGTCAAATGCGGTCACCGTCTGCTTTTCAAGGCTTTCGGGTCACTCCTTCCGTGACCCTTCCCATGATGCCCCGCGGCTGCCCTTGGATTGGTCCTTCTTCAAGTCCTTCCAACCAAGTTGTCTCTGTGTGGCAGTTGGGGAAGTCTGAGGGAGTCATGCGAATGATAGCGAAATTAAATACGGACACTTCGTCTGCGGATTTGAGAAGAATCTTGGGAAAACGAATTCCCCTTGTATAGTGCATAAAAACAACATTGGTTTAAAGAATTTTTATACATATTGTAATTATTAAAAAATTAACTCAATTGTATATAAGTTTACCATTTCATTTATTAAAGAAAGTTGAGATGCTATGCATGAAATTGTCTGCGCCATTAACTAATGTGATAATATAGCGGACGGTAAATCATTTCTTGCAAGTTTCTGTTTGGAAATCTTTGCCGTTGTGATGGGTATTATTTACGTTTTTAATATTCTGAAGTCTGCTAAGTGTCTGCCAGATATGCTCTACAGCTTATATTTGCGACTAAAATCTTTAAGGAGGGAATGATTCTTAGCTAGCAAAAGGATCGGAAGAATAAAAATTTCACTGCATCCCATAAGGAGAGATTGATGTCCTCTATTTTTTTTCTTGCTTATCTGCTGTTGCCCTTCACCGGTGAAGTCCCCCTAAGCTCTACTGAACTTTTCAGGAGGTGCTTCACCGAGGCAACAGCAACAACGAACACATGCGACCATTCCCTGAATCGGGAAAATCCGATCAGCCGGGATTCGATCCCGGGACCTTGGGGTTGGAGCGATAGCTTAGATGGAATGCCATCCACTCGGCCACCAAGGCCGGTTCTAACCACGATATTGGTGATTTTCAAGAAAATAATTTTTGTAATCTTTGAGGCACAGCGATGCCTTATACAATATTTTAAAAAGATCGAGCAATTCTGATTTTTGGTAAATTTAACAAGTTGTATTATTTTTCGTTTCAGTCAATGCATTTAAATTGTCTTAATTAACACAAATTTTTCTTCATTCACAGGTCTTGAACCTCTTCCCTTCTCCTGACTTGAGGAGAGATGACAATGGAGGATCACAGGCGATTCCTTCGCTGCCCCAATGTAAATAAAAATGATTGAAAATGACTGTGAAACCTTTTAGAGCGTCAGTTGCACGCAATCAGATTTTGAATGAGTCGCTGTTTAATCGTCATGCTGCAGCTGCACAAGAATTCATTAACAGAGGCGGTTTAGAAACATATTCAAGTGATCCGTGAAACTCTTCTAGAGGATTGGACGTTTGATTATCGTTGCATTGAATTTGGAAAATACTTTCCAAACAGACATGCGAATTCTCGTGAGCGACAGTTATTTAAAAGTTTCTCTTCGAGCGCAAAATCCAGTGAATGAGTTACTTACAATAGTACACGCGATTTCGATGTTATAATATTTAAATTAACAGTGGAGGAACACTTGCGAATAATGAAGGATTATTGTATCATGATAATCAGTTCGTAATAACCGTGTGCTCAATCCTGGTGATATCGGAAACCACAATAAATCCTCGACTTGCATCCCTTGTATGGAACGAGGCATTGTTACACCCATTGGAAAATGGACATCGAAGCAACTGCTGCGTTTTCTCTTCTGGTTTCATCTAGAGGACACACTACAGAGTTTTGCAGAGGTTCAAATTGGTCATCCAGAGCTACTCTGTTCCCGGAATATGTGAGTCTAGTTCGATTTTTCTTTCGTATTTTCCTCTCAAATGTTTCAAAATGAGCAACCATTATCTTCATGTAATAATTCTTTCTCGACGTCTCCTTTAATGTGAGGCGTTGGACTCGTAACTACGAGAGTTTAAGTCAGAGAATTAAGATAAAGATAAAGTCACAGGCCAGGGGAGGGAAAAGAACGGAGATGAAAGACTCTTTGGAAGGGGTGACCATTGAATTCCATTATGACGAAGGCATCTTTAGCGGTCTGACGTTTCTTTGAGGAGGAATCTCGTTAATTCGTGTTTAAGGACATCCGCCCTCAAATTCCTTTCATCTCGGAGACCCGGGTTTTTAATGAGTCGACGGTCACGGAGACGGAGTTATTCCCCGCTGCATACTTATTGAATAAATCTGCAATTTAGTCATTCCGGGAAAGGAGGCGTTCTTCCTGAGACGGGAAAAAAACATATTTAAACATTCCGCTTGTTTTTGCTTCTTTTGGTGGAAGACTGCATTCGCATATTCATTTATTTAGAAAGGAATCGCTTCGGAGGTCTTATCCACAGACGAACTCACAAAGAAGAATTGCGGTGTAAAGAGGTTTCCATGGTCTTGTTTATTTATGAACGCAAAAAGCTCTGAGAAATACGTCGCTGCGGGCAACGCAATGAAAGCGTTGATTATAATCTATTTTTGCATTCACGTTCCCTTGGCTTATCAAAGCTTCATTAACGGATTAATGTATTCATTTTAAAACTTGTATCACAATTTGAATTAAGTGGATCAATTTTCTAGCGCAAAATTGAACATATGTTGTAATGAATAAGTTTTGAATTACCTTTTTTTCCAACTTTAAAAAGGAGTTTGACGGATCTTTCCAGAAGCTCATCGATTCTAGCATAATTAATGAAGTTAATTCAGAAACCTCCAGCCTATGCAATTCCTTTTGCATATATTCATTGCATATAAATGCTAATCATCTCATTTCGCATAATTTAGCCAAAAGAGGCTTAATATTTGGGAAAACAACGCATACAAAAGTTGAAATTTTGACATTTTGTAAAAAGAAAATATGCGTGGTAAATAATTTTTCAATATTAAAAATTACTTATAGATTAATAGAACCTCATTCCTGTATTTATATAGAATAACTGTTTATTTTTTACAAATCTATTACTTTCGCATTAAAATTTTCGATCGAGTAAAAATTTCATGTCTTAATAACGTTATGTCCATTATTACAGGCGTTTATTTTCGTTAGTCTGATAGTTAACATCGTTTAATACATTGGAGGATGTGAATTCCATTCTAGAATATGAATCTTACCATTATGTGATATACCAGTCGCAGAATCTTAACAGCCAAGAACCAGGTCCTTTGAGTGGTGCCCTTGGAAGGGGATAATGAATCGTTCTCCCATGGTGAATTTCTCAACGAGATGAAAGGTGTTGCAAATGATAATAGCTTCGTTTCAGAAATACGGATATTCAGCATTCGCATTTGTTTTGAGGATGCCGCCAAAGATTATCGTGAGCAGTGACGTTGCATGATGAACTAATTGAAAGATTAGGAAGCCAAATAACGAATTAGAAGCGATGTTTCCATTCGAGTAATAGGCATTTTACTACCTTTTGAGTAATAAGAGTAAAATGTTGCTTGCATTCTGCAAGCATATTGATAACAAAAATTTCAAGTCGACATCATATCGTAAGGGTCCTCAAAAGTAGAAAAAGTATTGAAAGTATTCTTACAATTCGCTGCAATTTGCCCGTCCGGCATCGCACCCGGGTCTTTCTGGTGGTACTTCCTTTGCAACACAATAGAATATCACCATCTCTAACTATGTGTGAAAATTCAGGCATAAATAATTGCTGCAACTGCCTCAAACGACATCCTACTTTTCACATATATTCCTTATGTGAGAAACTATAATGTGCTCTGGCATCGAACCCAGGAACAGTACGGTCTTATCAATTTTTTCAACGGATTCTTAATACACATCTTCTAGCAAACAAGAACTTCCTATTATAAAAAAATAATGAAAAACTACCTCAATGCATTTTAAATTGGAGATTTTTGCATCGTCCTAGCATCGAACGCAGGATATTTCGTATAAAAGTTATTGATGTTTCCGATAGATCATGCCCATATATATATATGCTTCTTGACTTTTTATTCTCTACTTATCCGGAAGGTATTTTTTTTTAATCCCAAAAATAAAAAATAAAACATTTAAATGGGAAAAATTGGGACTTTGGGGCCCTCTGGAATCGAACCCATGGCACTGAGGTTAAGTATGGCATTTTTTCTGGTGATTACACGTTATGGTCAATACGTCGTAAAAATTTCAAATCAATGACGCTTGTGGTTTAGCCTGTTAATTAGTATCCTATCTATATACCTATATACATGAATGAATCCGGAGAAGCATCTATATATAAAAGATAATTTGTAACTATGTGATATAGTTCTATTATTTTTGTCTTCCTTGAAAAGTTCAGTAAACGGTTATGGAAAATCTGTGGGTGTAATTCTCCAGCTCGAAGCCTTTTAATTACTAAATTTGAATGGATCTTATCAAAGTCACTAAAAATTGTATCAGCTTTGTTATTATCATAGCTGACACAATTTACAACAATCTTGATGTTTGAGTTTCGATCAAAAACTAAATTGTTCGAGAACAAAAGACTGTCACTTATATTATTCAATATTTAGCATTAGCGACAGTTAATTTGACTTCTGCTTCGTATGTGACTGAATTAAGCGCTGTTAATTTGACTTTGCTGTACAGTACCTATATTACCAAAACGACCAGCACAAACTCATTGCGTAGTTATCCATTAAACACTATTATTTTTTGTGTCTTTTACTTTGAACCATCAAAAAAATAATGTTATTAGTTACTACATTTTATTGCATTTATGTTTCTTTTGCAGAAGTATATTTGTTAAGTGATTGATTCTTTATAAGATTTGGTTTCCGTTGCTTAAAAATTGTTTTTAGGTAGGGATATCAGGATAATCAGATCGCTTAGGAGGCCTTTTTTTTAACGTCCCGGAGAAAAAAATCGAGGAATTCGGTTACAATATTTGGAAATAATCGTATATCTTAATCTTTCTGATTTTGAATGTTAAAGAATCGAGACTACTTGGGCGATATTGTTTTATAGAAATGAATCATTGCCCCGCAGAATCGTAATCCTTTTGGTATAAGTAGTCGTAATATTACAAAGTGTTTAGAAGTACGGGTACTCTAAAGCGCAATATCTTTGTTAATTATCCCTTCAGGCCCTTTTGAAAGGTTTTATTCGAATTAGTTCTCTGTATGTTCGTTCGTTACGTTGTCATTGGAATTATTTTTATTGTTTTCTTACGAACTGTTATATGCACTTTTATGAGTTGAAAACGTGGGGGAATAAATCACCTGGGAAATACACTATTCAAATATCTTACAAAAGAGACCATAACTTGGGCTCGTGTTTCCTTTGGATCAGTTCCAACACTCTGCCGTTGGATCCCAAATTTATTCGTCTTCTTCTCTTGATTTTGCGATTTTAATTTCGTGTCGTTGATTTAGCCTCGTTTTTCGAGTCAAATGATTTACGCTATGCGGATGAATTGATTTTCAACGGTAACTGTTTCATGGCGAGTAATCGGGATATTTAATAATTTTGGGATTGGCGAAGTAAGAATTGGATGGAGTAAATTTAAACAAATGGTGGGAGATGAAGTGAGAAAGATGAAATGTTTTGTGCCCCAATTTCGCTTAACTATACCACATTTAAAGTTTTCCATTTTGATGGGCTTAAAGAATTTTCTTACTACTAGATAAAACTGATATAATGTGTCACATGCGCTGTCAATTCTGACGAATATTTCTGTTCATAAATATAAATGAAAAACTCTTTCTTTAAATCTATCTTTGATGCATTTGTTAATTCTAAAATTATTAATTGAAGATTCAGTTATACTTGATAAACCCTTCAAATTCTGATAGTCATTTTTAGGATTTTATTCAAGTCTGAAATAAGTAGAATAGACTCTTTTATCCGTTCCTATTAGTTTGTTGGCAAAATATGTAACGAGACCAAAAGATTTGGTCATTTTCATTACAATGAGACGTTTGGCAGATATTTGGTAGATATTTTGGCAGAATTTAAATCAGTCTAAAAACCAATCAGAGTAGACAAGAATAAAAACACTTTTGATCGACATTCACATTAAGTGAATGAACTTAAACAAGTGAAAGACAAGGAACCACGCAAGTAAGTTTTGCTAAATGCAAAACAGTGATTTAAAAATTCATTAACTGGGTATTGTCAAAATTAATAAAATTAACCATGGCTTATTAACATATTCGGTTGACACTATGAACTAATACCGGATACTTAACTATGTTTTGCCATTGCTCTCTAGTAAATTTTCATGCTAAACTATGTATTTACATAGTGGACCTTGCTGATATCGTTTTAAATTTTATGGAACAGAATATTCTAAAATCACGATCATTTCGCTGAAATCCATCCGTTTTCTTTAAAAAGAAGAAAGAATATTGAATTGGATTGGATTGCAAGGATCTCATCTAATTTTATTGATTTTAATTTCCCTTAATCTTAGTCTTAATTGACTCCAGCAGCCATTCCGTCCATTATAAGAGTGGTTTTTCGTTGTAAATATGATATGCTGTCTTAAGATTATATATTTTTATGTAATTGTGTCATGAGAATAATATCACACATTGTCAATTAACTATTTTAATTAAGTCGTGCTAAATGTAGCCTTTGCAAGTGGAACTTCAGGTTAGAGGAGAACTTCTTCAAACATGCACAAAGTCGAATGACTAGGCACGTGATAAAATTCAAATTGTAGCTGTCGAAATTTGCGAGAATGTATTGCACAGCGTTAAATGAAACGGTTGCTGAACTCAAGCGCAAAAAATATCCAATATATGTAAATCTGCCGCTTAAAATGCTAACGAATTCGTAGACTTGATCATTTAACCTCTTTACGCAGAATTGACTCTTGTATTGTTCGCTATGGAACTTTTCCAAGTGGGCCGAAGCAAGTAAACCAGGATCCCTGCAAAAGTCACTCGAGACTTGTGTTTGATGAAATAGCGCTTCGGCAGGAATTAATCACGATAAAAGAAATTTAGTTCAAGGAGAAGATCCTTCGCTCGCTCTTCCCAGCACTTCCACGAAACATGTACGTTATGATGTCTACAAGCTCATCCTAAGGATCTAAACAGAGCAACGCATCTGTCGCGCTATTAAGAGTCGTAATCTGTGATTAAAGGAATTACGTAATTCATTTATTAGTATTATAGCTGATTTCGTAGTCAATTCTCTAGTTGAAACATTTTCGTAATCCATTCCCTGGTTATACTTCAAAAGCATAGTAATGGTTGCATCGAATTTCACGTGGTAATACTGTAATAATATGACATTGATTTACTGAGAAAAACAGCTTCCCGATTAGAAATACTCATGACTCTAAAATTGTTTTGAAAATTTTACTCTGTGAAGGGAATAAAATTCTGCGCACATTTACGTTGCAAATTGTTAAACAATCAGGAAATTAAGTTTATGACGGTTAATTTAATGCTGTAATAAAATTTCTACTCGAAGAATGTACTTCATCATTAGAGAAATATATAATTTAAATTGTGAAAATCGAGGTCTGTGTGCCCGCACTATTTCTACTAACGAGTTAAGAATTGGAAATTGGGGTGTAATGCACGTCAATTCTTAGCAACGATCTCGATAATACGAGTATTCCAAGTACGGGATGCAGCCTCTCGAGGGATCAATTCCCAAGTGACGCGCGTAAGAAATCCCATTTACTCCGAGTAAATCAGCTTCTAGTGACCTTCCACTCGAGAAGCGGCCCAAATCGCTTGATTGCCTCTTCTCCGATAAACACCAATGTAATCGTAGCCCATTCAAGCAGTGGTGCAGCGTGAACTTGAAATTGACCTCAGTACACGAAAGACGCAACAGAGAGAGCCATGGCTGAGAGAACCTGCAATTGGTGCGCCCTTGATGCGTCAATCGCAGCCACATTTCATTCAGTTAATTTGGACTTCATTCTGGTTAATGATATCTGATTTTCAACGTGATATTTTTGTAGTGAGTAAAACATAAGGATCGCAAAGGTAAAAAACCATTTTGAAAGTTAACTATCCAAAGTATGTCTATAAGTATACCATTAAAGTATAAAAACGAAATATATAAGAACAAAAAGTAAAATGAGGACTAACCGATACATTTTTTATTAACCAAATCCGCTTCTAACGCTGCCCAATGCTTTGAGTTCAATTTATAACAGTATTTATCATCTATTATATTGAAGAGCATAACAAATTAATTTGATAAACCTTATGAAACTCAAAATTTTTAAACACATAAACCCAGCTGCTTCTAGTTTAGTTGCAAAATGAATCAACAAAATTTAAACGCTTATTAAAGTAGAGAATGATACTTAATAATTTGAATGAAATCTCACCATAAGTCATTTATAATTCTTGTGTTACCCTAACAATTGTTTGGAAATATTTTCTCTGCTACCGATTGCATATTTTCTCGTTAACGGTTATTTGTTATTGACCGATTAAACTTACACCATCCTATTTCTATGCTGGTGGGTGGCTACCACTTCCTATTTCTATACTGGTGGGTTTCATATTTTTCCCATACAATTCCTCAACGTATTCCTTCCATCGTCCTCTTATGGTGACTGGATCCCTTAATAGACTTCTCTTACTGTCTTTAACCATTCTATTACTAATTTTATTCCCCGTCAGTTGATTTACTTTACTATACGATACACTAGGTCTGTCCTTCCGGTTTCCACCAGCTTTTCTATTTCATTGCTTCCTTCCACCACTGTTCCCTTATTTGTTTCCATTATTAGTTCGTTTTTGAGTGCTCTGTACGTTCTGCGCCCATGGTCAGTGTTGACTCTTTTCCATTTCTTTCTTTCTTCCGTTTTATTTTATATTTCTACAGTTACCCATGGTTTTCTAATTTTAGTTTGTTTAACCCTCCCAACATTTATAGTACAATCCTTTACACAATTTTTAAACTTTTCCTATTCTTTGTTAGTGGTTAGTTCCCTTCCCTTACTATTAAGGGCATTGCTGACTGACTCTTAAAGTTCTTCCCACCCCTAAGAACTTGTAAATCCCATTTTAGTGTACGTTTTGGCATAGAGATCTTTTTAAACTTAAGCTCGGTTTTCATCATGACCATGATCCGAATCGCCGTCACCACCACGATAACTTTGCGAGTTTTTGACACTATTTCTAAACCTCTTTTTTACCAAATTGAAATCAACTTGGTACTTTGTCTGTATCCTCATGCCTTTTCCATGTGCACCTCCGTCTGTTGTGGTGCTGTAAGAGTGTGTTTGTGATGCAGAGATTATTTCTCTTGCAAAAGCCAATCAGTTTTTGTCCTCTGTCGTTCCTCTTCCCTAAACCAAACTCTGCCACTTCTTCCCCATCTTTGCCTTGCCCAAAAACCGCGTTCCAGTCTCCCATAACAACGAGATTCGTATTGTCCTTAACCCTCCCCATAACCTCCTCTATTTGTTCATAGACCATATCTACATCATCTTCACTGTAATTACTATTGGGGAAGTACGCCTGAACTATAACAGTATTTACGGCTTCAGACTTTTCTTCTACTGACATAACCCGATCGATTATTCGCTCGGTGGCTATCACGGATACTCCCGCTTTTCTATCCAACACTACAGCTACTCCTCTCTGGCTAGTACTTCCCCCGCTGAAAATGACTCTAACATCATCGCTCCAGAAGTCTCCCTCGTCTTTCCACTGCACTTCGCCAAACCTTAGTACATTAATGTTGGACTTCTTAATTTCTAACTTTAAGTTTTCGAACTTCCCTTTTCTGAGCAATGTCCTAACATTCCATGTCCCCACCCTCGTTTCCATCTTCTCTCTTATTTTCTTGTCGTTCCTTGTGTAATTAAAGTGAATATTAAAGAAATTGCCAATATAACGAGATATGGAGAAAGGTGATAACGAAAGAGAGAGGTATTTATATATTTATACATAAGAAGATGTATTTTGGCATGCTCATTTTCGCCACTTGGTATGTGAAGATATTTTTCATTAGGAAACAAACAGATTAGATTTCCGGTCGAATGACTAGAGCAGTTGAATTGTTGGTGAATGATGACAAAGGTCGAGCACTCAAAGTACCAACTCATAATCCCCCTTCGATAAATAGAACGAAGAAGCGCCTTGTTTTGTTCCTTATTTTTGTAATAATGATCTCCTGGACATTCGTGCGTCAGATTTCACCTTCCTCTGAGATTCACCGATCTTCGATGCTCGTACTTGTTCAGGAAGTTTAAAATTCTCCGCAACACTTACAAATATCTTCTTGATTATTGAACTTCATAAGCCTGTATTCTCATATTCACATAATATTTAACCCCTCTATCATTCGTGTACTTCTCGAATTCTGACGGGGATCAAAGGTTTAATTCCTATTTAGTTAGGAAATGTAATGTTTCTCTACAGAGTATGTGACACAATGTCAGACTTAACTTTGTGGTATTCATTGACACAAAGATAGCAAGCTTTTTCTTAACCACGCGAAATGTAACACTTCACGACGTGTAGTTCAGTAATAGCATGTTACAATGTATTTCTGTACTCTACAGATCATCAGAGAGGCTAATAACAAGATGCTGATGTTTAAAAACCTTCTACCATACTTCAATGACGGCTCATCGTGCGTAACTCTAAAAATTTTATAACTCATAACTATCATAAGAATAGAACGCAAGTCAATTAAGTGGTGTACATTTATTATTTGAATCAGTAGAATTCCTGGTTCGTCATCAGCCTCTGGGCACTAACTGAGGCCACTTTAGGAAGTTGGAAAGATTTGCATTCACCACGATCTTGCTAATACGCTGGAGATTGCCCAGAGAACCCAACAAACTAGTGAATTCTAATCTGTACCTAATTGAAGGTCTCTTATGTCAACTCGACTCACGATTGGATTTCGTGTCTAATATTTCCGGTCGGTAGGCCAAGGCGCCATTCTCCGAAAGGGCAGAAGGATAGATGGAGCGGATAAATGGAGGAGCGAAAGGCAGATCTGCATCTCGATGACGTCATTCGAGGGTGATTGATGCAGGTATCGCAGAACAAAAAGCGAGCGCTCTCTTTGGGATCGAATGGACCGTTTCTTCCGCGGAATGGAAAGCCATTCGTTCGAACCGCAACGCTCTTTTGGCTGAATATTCAATTGAAGGACAGCGTCGACTCAATCACAGTTAATGTCTTAAACCGAGAGCCGGTGTTGCTATTTCACTGAAAACCCCTTTTCCCTTTGGCGAACGCGCATTCTATTGAGTAAGTGTTGCTTTGGATCTTATTCTGTGGGAATTTCCCTGAAGGCGACAGTTCATCAGTCTCCAAGGCTCATGTGGTGTAAAATAAATGCCTTCGTTCTATGTTATATCGAATTACACAATAAGTCCGATAAGTACATGTATGTTCTTTTCAATCAATTTTGCTAAAAAAATATCTGAATTTACTTTCAGTATCAGGTTTTACTCTGAGGATTTTATCTTTTCAATCGGATTACATTAAAAGGAGATACATAAACAACGGGAATTGGAAATTAAAAGATACTGTTAGGCGTGAGTTAAAAAATCAGAATTTATTGATTATTTTCTAGGGAATAGCTGATGGGGAGTACAGTATGTACTACTCATACTTGGGAAAACTTCTAAATATTCAATGCAATTGTTATTACTGCTTGCACGATTTTGCATTTCATTGCACGTCACATTGTATTTCGCCTCTAAATATCTCCTTTATTATCAATTAAATACAAAGAGAAAATTCTAAATCCCCGGCGGAGTTATATTGGATAATTTAGTATGTTAATACTTGCAGTGGTTAAATGTTAATACCCCACATAAGAAATCTCGAGCAATGATTTCTTCGTTTTCATTTTGGTTAAAAATGAAATATTTTATCTTTCATTTACTTTTGTGTCAGTTTTATCCATTGCTGTAACGATAATAAAGCTGCTGAGGTTTGAAAGGTGCAGAATAATGGTATGTATTTTGATCACTGCTTGTAGAACTATGCCGTGTATGCAATGTATCATTCATAGAGCCATAGTGCTGCAAGTGTGGATCTTTTTCATTGATATCATTCTAGTTCAGGAGGAAAAACCGGGTTATAATTCTGCGTTGTCACGATGTTGCACTGTTTAAGCTCACCAGGACTTTTGATAGCTTTTGTGGAGGGTTTGAAGCTCCAGCCGACCATAATCAAATGCTATTTATAATCAAATGCTATTTAGACGTATAAAAATACAATACTCTTCAAACTTACAGTTAGAGACCCTTATGAACAGTCGAGAAGTGATCTTTCTCTTACCTTATATTGAGGATCCATAGATTTAATTTAGTCATGAAGTCAGCCCACGAAGAATAAACTCCATACATCAAAGGAAAAACTTGTCCACAGGATACTAATTTCTATTTCTTTATTAACTTTTGCTTTAACTATTATTTATATAACTAACTGGGGCTTACTTCAGCACTTGAGAATGACGCTCATGCGTCGTAACTAGTCTTGGTTTTTGCTCTTGTGGTTTTTGCAAAAGTTATAAAAAAGTAGGAATTAGTTTCCTGTGGAAAAGTTTTCCTGTTTCTGTTCTTTCGTCATGGATTACTACAGAGTTACTCGCAAGTCAGTTGATTTTGTCCATACATCCATTCTGTTATCTACAATCCCTAGATATAAGGGAAAAAATGTTTTCTCGTATCTCGTTTGATAAAAATGACTTTTTTCTCCCTAGTGGACATATTATGATAATTGAAACTACAGTTTGTCTTACATCAGAGTATGTTTCCTATCGAGTGATGTAATATTTATCAATCCTTATAAATATTTGAGGATGTCGTGTTCTTTTATTTTCACACAATTAAGACTTAATGTATTCTTCTAACATTTTTCACAGCTTTCAAACTTTAAGTTGATGTACAAACCATCGAAACATAAAGAGATAGCTTCATCACATTCACTCTTTCACAATTTGGTGAATGAGAATCTAGTATAAATATTAAGTGATTAAAGACGGAAAAGTTGCAATTTTCAGGAAAAAATTAGCTGTAAATATCGTAATTAAATATAATTTTGTGTTTTTTCTCTTAGTTAGTTGCTACTGGATGTAATCATACATAAAAAATAAAAATATTATTTAAAAATCTCTTTCTAAATAACATGTTCTAAAACATCTTAGAAGAGACTGACTTTGATGTGAAATTTATATTGATGTGAAAAAAATACTATGATCCAGCTTCAGACAGTTTTCGTTTCCATTTGTGCACCCTCTCAGGTACTCATCTGCTTATCCTTGCTATGCTTATTGTAGTGATCATTGACTCTGTTCGTTGAAAAAGAATTTATTCAAAGGAAAGTATTATTGTACAAAATATCAGTATGAAATCAGTATTTAATGCAATGTTATAATTGCATCATATATTAATTGTCAATAATGTTACCACCGCACTAGCAGTCCAACCGTGGTACAAGAAGTAATAATGCAATTGTGTGACCGATACCGACCAAATCGTGTCTTGAATGTAAAACGGAGAACAGTACTTCATGAGATATTTCACAAAATGTCCACTCAAATCGTTTTATTTCTTATATATATATAATTTACCTATTGAGGTAAAAGACATATTTTACTTCTCAGCTTCCCCGCATAAAGTTGTGTGCCTGTCTCAAAGTAACAGGCTTCTTACCAACAAGTGTACGAAATCGTTACCTTAACATATTCATGGAACATCTCTATACCTCGCGTGGCTCACTTGCTTGCGAAGAGCGTCTGTGAGACGTACATGAAGGTGAAAATATTTCGAAGAAAACAAGAGAGAAAAAGAGAAAACAAGATCAACGAGGGCATTTGTCTGAGAGATATCATCCGCTGCCGATAAGTGTAGAAATGCGAAAGGGAAGGATGCTAACAGTTGAGGAGAAAACCATTCAAAGGGAGAATTTAATGCGCAATTAGCCATTACGCAGGGGAGGCATTTCAGTGTGCGATCCTTGGAGTTGGAAAATGGTCTCAAAGAGGTTTATCGCCATCCTGAATCTCCTGCTTAAAGAGTCTGAGAGATAGGTGAAAAAAGGATGGCCTTAGTTTTTCTAGACTCACCCTTAACCTTATTATCCAGCTTATCGAGTAAATAACCCCGCCAACTGCGCCTTCTACTCGCATTTCCCTTTTCCCGTTCAACTCCACGTCCTCCGTATCTCTACTATCATTCCTCCTTTATCTCTCTCTCTCTCCTGCTCGTAACTTTCTCGCCGTTTTCCTCCCTTCCTCTTCCGTTAATTTAACTCCTTTTAGTTGCCTCGAGTACTTAAATTTTGCAATAGTGAGTTCCTTTAAACTTTGTAATACTTCCAAATTCTTCGTTTGAGAACTTTGAGAACTATAGAAATTAAGATATTGAAAGACAAAATATGTATCTCGACACTTCATATTTATTGGATTATGGCTGTGGAGGGTGGTTCAATCTTCTTCTGATGGTTGCATTTTTTCCTAACTTTTTCTAGCAATATATTGAATACAGTATGTTGCCTTGTATATCTTTTAATTTATGAAGTGTATAAGAATTTAACTGACTGTAAATCTCTCAAAATGTAAGTCTCGAAATTTTCATATTACCCCTCGACTGTTTTGGAAATTTCAGCAACATTTGCTTTTTCACATCAATACAAATTGAATCCCTCCCCTGGACTGCAACCTTGTCGTGGTGGAAAGGGCTTACGTGTCCCTATGACCTAAAGAGCTGGACTGGCTGTAAAATAGTTCCTGGTAGGGTCACTCATGCCAGAAAGATCAATAGGTAGGGGCCAGACGAAAGGTAGTCCACGCACCGTCTGTACCTCAGTGAGGTGGCTGCAAAGGCGTCTGTTCCCCAGAGGGGAGGCCATAATGATTGTTGGTGTCACGGTAAAAAACACCGTTGAGGAAGGCAACGGGAGACCACCTCGACTACTTATCCCAGGCCATGATGCACAACCATAATAATATTGGTACTGGCAAAGGGACTCAGCCTTCTAGGATGAGTATCATGCCCGGCAGTGATGGGAGTAAGGCCATCTCGGTCGTCATTCCACGAAACCCTTAACTTGGATGATAAGTGATTAATTGATATCATATCATCATTTACACAAGGAACGACAATAAAGGTTGCAATCGAGGGCAGTATTCAGGGGAAAAACAGAGGGGAAGACAGAAGATGTTGGATGACATAAGGGGTGGGGATAAATATAAGGATATGACGGAGATGGCGATTCATAGGGATTTTTGATTGTGCCGAACCAACCGAAAGGTAGAAGAACACTTATGAATGAATGAATAAATTGAATAAATTTACAAACCACTTTAAATGTGGATTTAATAAGATTCCTTTTCTTCCACAAGGAAAAGATATTGGATAATCATGCACATATCCAATGGCGTGCAGAAACGTCCCAAAGAAATTCCAGGGTTCGCTTCCCGACCCCGTCAAGCTTTCTTCTAGTCCGTTTTTCCATGGAAATGTTTTATTTTCCAAGTGAAATCGAGGGTGAATTATTAAAGCAATAGATTGTTTAAAGAGCAACTACTCCATGTCAACAAGGCAATGGGTCAACTAAAGCATTATACTATTTTAGTTGTAAAATCTCACTTTTCAGATTAATTTTATTTTCATTCCTTTAGTAATACTGTGGGAATTAGTGTTCAGAATAATAATTTGACGTTTTATTTCGTCGTAACACTCTTTAACAGCCGCCGCTTATATTTTAATCTTCAAGATACCGCGTACTTTCAGTACATTACCGTTTCATAGTTCGAAATCTCTTCGTAAGGTATTGATCCTTGATTCAATTAATACGTTTTATCCGTCGACACCCACGGAGGCCACATTAATCTGATCATCAGCACTTTCACCTCTTCGTTCGTGACCTTCGTGAGGCCGAGGAACAATTTATCAGACAATTATTCCAAATAAACCTTTCATTCCCAGCTCTTAGCTTTAATTTTTTCTCTTGTTTTATTTTTTCCCAACTGCTCGTTTAAAATGAAGAATGAAGTTGGAGGAAGAGAACCAGTTTAAAAATGGATCGGGAATTCTTTTATCGGTCACAAACGCGCTCTCCGTTTTGTTGTTTGAATTTGTCGAGTCATAAGAGCGATGGAAGTGTACAATACAATGCAATATAGGGATAGTTGTGGCGAAGTGTTTTCAGAAAAATTAGATATGCCAACTTCTAATTGAGTTATGCCTTAAAATATCCATGTGGTAAATTGAAAATATGAATTGATGGTCAAATTTGGTATTAGGTTTTACTTTATTTTTATAGAGATAAAATGATAATAATGAGCACAATGAAGTGTTTTATTTGCCCGTTTAAAGGTATCGAGATAATAGTAATAATATCTTCTCTAATGGGAGCAGGAAGATCCCAATTGCATCCATTTCAATAATTATTTTTATTCACAAGGAAAATACCATTCCCTAGCCAGAAAAATCCGACTAGCCGGAATTCGAAACCGTGACCATGGCAATAGAGTGTTAGCACGCTAACCACTCAGGCACCGCAGCCGACAAAAGATCATTTTTATCTCTATCATTTTCAGTCTAACTAAAGTATTATAAAAATTCACTTTTTTAGCGTAAATTTTTATTCATATCCATTTAGATTTGGGCAATCTACTGGTCAGGAATTAATGAGATCAGGTTCACTAAATCTCTTTTGCAATCTCTAAACATTTTACATTGAGAAGCAATTAAAGTACAAAATTTCTCCAACCTACATTATGGGTTGTATTAGATATAATTGAATGATAGTTCTCTTTCCTTTCTTTAGTTTTGATTAAAAACAATTGTTTAAAAACGTAACGTAATTAAAAATGCAGATAACATAGTAAGATTTATATATTAACGAAGAGTATACGGGACTTCTACAATGATTCGTAGCAATAAGAGAAAGATATTGGTTCATTCGATGATTCCCAATGAAGCATTAGTCTGTTTGAGTTCATATCACACTTTTCGATGATAAATGTTTCAGAACGAAGTCATCTTTTAATATATGGATTGAAGATCCTGATTTTTAAATGAATTAAATGAAGTAGTTTTAATTCATATTTTTAAGATATTTATAATTTTTACGTAGGGAACGGAATGATCCAAACTGACTTACTTTCTTAGGGAAGTGATACTCATAGTTAATAAGATAGTTTGAAATTTATGGCACGAGTACTCCAAGCACTAATTTATTTTTTTTCCATCGAGATTTACCTCGTGCTAAAATCCCCGTAAGGGGAGCAGTTTGAAAAATTTACATCCGGTGAAGCTCAAGGTTTTCCATATCCTATGTTAAGGATCAAGGAGATGTTGTTCGGACTCGATACTCACAAGTTATTTCACTGTTCTCTGGGAGGTTGTTGCGAAAGAGAAGGGTTGGGCAACGTCGAAGCATAAGCCTCGTGTTCTTTATGAAAAAACACGTCCGAATCACGGCCGTGACTTTCACTCTCAGAGGAGATTCGGGGGATTTCGTCTCCTTGCGGTTCCATTGCGGAGAATGTGTTTCCCTCCAATTATCGTAGCCATGGTTACGACAACGGTGCCAATTCGAGCAAATCCTAAGCCCCATTTCGCATTCGCCAGCTGCGAGAGATATCCTGCGGTCGGAGATATATCTCTGCCATCTCTTGCTCGTCGCCCTTACTATTTTAACTTTGCTCGGTTTCTGTACACGTTTCCTTAGTATTATAGCCATGGAGCTATAAGGAGCTTATAGGAACGATGATAAACGATAATGTTAGCGAAACGCAATAAACTACCGATATGCACCTTTGAAAATTAAGCTCTTAACATAATATAATTAAAATAATATACTCTCTATGTATATTTATGTGTTGGGAATTTTTTCTTTTTGAGACAAACTTGCCTTAGTAACGATTAATCGTTACATTTAGCATTTTATTTTCATTATTACCGGGTTAATAACTAAGTATTGATTGACGTAAATGGTATTTCGTATGAGTTGCATTAGAGTAAATCGATAAATCTTGAAAAGAAACTGATTGGAATTAAACATCAAATACCATTTTCTCAATCTATTACCGTAATGAATTTAAAATGACGGATTATCTAATTTATTCATATTACCTCTCATTTAATTTTACCCCAAACTTAATTATGTTATTGTTATTTTAAGGTTAATTAAACTCTGATGTATCTTTACCCAGGAAATCACAAATACAAAATTTTGAATTAAATTGTACGTAAAATTATTCCAAAGATAATTAAAATTTAAGCATCTTTGCCAAAATAATACACTACAATATGTTTTTTCTTTGTTAATTATATTTTCTAAGTATTGAAACGTCTTATTGCATACTACAAATAAAAATGAAGCTCTTTTTATTTTTAACTACCCCAGATTTTCTACTCCTAAATATTCTTAATAATAACACGGAATTATGGCAACGTACTCGTAAATGAAAACATAATGGTTAAAACTTTTCCTGTCTTTGATTGATATTGGATGTGTGCTTTCAGTTAAACCAAATGGCCTTCGACTCTGATTTGGTCCCGAATTCGATGTTGTTGCCATTTCCGGAAATTGTGGAAAGTGGGGCAGGTATGAAAATGCATAACGCTAACAAATTAATCTTTAGCAATAGTAATAATCAGCATAATAGAAATAGTAAGCCTAAGAACGTTTTCGTCTCAATCCTGAACGTGAATTAACTGTCGATCAACTCATTTCTGTCAAATCCCATTACAGGAATTGTATGCTCCCAACTACGGGTGGTATCTATCATCAGTAAAATCACTGCAGTGGATGTAAACACAGCTATCAAAATGTCTTTCTTTTAGAAAAAGAGCGAATGAATGGTAAATATTGCTGTAGCGTTATTATTTTCCTAAGGCCCCGTCAATCTTTGCCTTTTATACTCGTAGAGTATCTTGTAATGTGTCGGACTTTAGAATATCTTCTTTTACAAGTCACCAAAATTGGATGAAATGAAATAAGCCGATACCAAGCACAAAAGCTCTCCGTATTTCTACACAAAAACTTTCTTTGGAATCCACCACATTGTCACCTATTTCCCACTGCTTCTTTACCTGAAAATTAACTAAAGGATATTCTGCAAGAGACATAAATACAATGACGTCATGGCTCTAGGCATCTTCCCTGTGGGAACGTACTTAACGTAGACGCTCGGAAACTTTAATTAAAGATTTAGTGATATGTAGGTCGGAATGGCCTTACGAAGTAAACTTAGGCTAACGGATGAAGAGTTGGATAGCGGACATTTGACAGCGGACAAGGCTACCAAAAGATTCTCTATCGAACATAAATATTAAAACTATAAAATGTTAAAAAGAGTTTGAAGCTCTTTGAAATTCATTACTCTGCTCAGTACAAGTAGAAAACTAGTTTTTTATGCTAAAAGATGAATCAGCACCTCGAAGAATCTTTAATGTTTCCTTAAAAACACGAGCGAGGCAAATTAAAACCCTTCATTTCCTTTGAGATGAGTCTCCTAGATTATTAATTAATAGCTGAAAGTTTAATGAGTGATTTTATGAATTAAACCTAATAAAAGGATACGTTCTTTGATAGATTAAATGTCCTCAACCTTTTATAGACTGAATGAATGCAATAAAAGGTATTTTGGGATTAATATTTGCTGGTGAATGGGAAAATTGAGAAAATGTAGGAAGCCGTTGATGCTGCATTCTGGTTTAAATGATCGAGAAATAGAATGATGTAGAATGAAGAAAGGGATTAATAGCTCTGAATCTCCAATCAGAGTCGCCAAAAACAAAAAATTATATTTTTAGTTGAAAATAATTTCAAAATTTATTTTCGAGCCGCGCGCGGTCACTTGGTCTTATATATACTCTTCTCTTCATTTGCAGAAGCCGTTAATTTTAATAATTTGAATGTCGCCACTTGGTTTTCTTACCAAATTGTATCGATATAATCAAATAAATAATAATAAATATGTACTCATTAGTATTTTTATTATACACAATCGATTGTGACGTTTATTTAACAATAATAATGGAAAACAGTTAACCTTTTCTGTGTCCTTAATGAAAAAGGGCACTTTATTGACATGATAGGCAGTGTAGCCAAATATTTTCATTTATTAGCAGTATGAACATTAAAGACAATGTTAATTAATATTTTATTTGATGTAATGGGCATAAAACTACTTTTTCATACCTCGATATTTGTCGGTTCAGAAAACAAATATTGTCTCACATCTCTTGACTCGGCTGTAGCGCATGTAGTACATCGGTCCTTTGGGATGAGACAATCTCGATTTGACATGTACGATAACTGCCGATCCCCAGACGGGAATTTTTCCATCCTCTGCCAGCAAATGGCACCGAAGGAAATGTGAATCTGTGATCGAATGCATTCCTTTGGTGGATTTGAGGGTCGGTTGTAATTATTTGTGACCGGAATTCCTTGTCAAGTATTATAAATGATTTGCCAATTAAAATTCTGCTCCTTTATTCTCCTTCAGTCATTTACAATTGTTCAGCCATTTTATGAATGACTCATTTCCATGGAAAATCCTTAATCTTTTCACGCCACTCCTTAATATGTTTGATTATTAAGCAGTTCCTTGCGTAGACAAGCAGCATCTCGTTTGTTTTGGTAGAAACTGCGTCTAACGTACAGTTTGTAAACATTAACCTTATTCGTCTTCCAAATTGCACTACGATTGACTTCTATAGACTATACTCTTCTTTGCCTATATTTTTAAAGGGCTTAGAAATCTTCTGCTACTTACTAATACCTTAATTCTCAGGAAATGTAAGCGTTTAATTTTTAAAAATTTGTTTAGATTAAACCTGAAGGTGTGTTTTTCACTTTACCAACAGCTTGTAAAATTTAGTTGTATGGCACGAAGAAAACATTTATGGCATAATTTAAATTAACTATGTCAAAATTTGTGTTCATATTCGCAAAGAAAAATTATCCTTCATCTTTTATGGATATTTACCACCAATAATGTCTGAGATAAATAATCACCCATAATCAGAGTATATCTACAACTTATTCAAGATTATTATTACAATTGCACAACAAGAAGATTAAAAATCAATATATACATAGTCCTTATCTTATTACACAGTTTAAATTGAGGGGTAAACACTATACCTGTCAGGCATTTGCCCACGGAGGGAGGGAAACCCCTCGGAAAACCTCCCTCTGAATGAAGTCAAGACATAGACATAATATAAAATTTACGAATATTATCCCATCCCATTAAAAAAAAAATCAAAAGAATTACAAAAGCTATTACAATGTATTTAACTTCGCCTTGAAGGTACGCACTTGGGAAGGAAATGGCTCAAATATACCTGCAAGGAGAGCGTTCTATTGATCTATTGTTCTATTAAGGAAGGAGAATTTAGCAATACTAGTCATTTGAGAGGGAGGGTCAATTTTATAACTATGGTCTTTACTGCTTAAATAAGTGAGGTTTTTAATTCTTCTCTTAATATCTGCCCATGCTGTCTTGACTGTACAAGTTTCCTAACCTGTAAACTTTCCTTCTGTTTTCTAAAGTTTCCCGTGAATGTGCAGTAGAACTGGGCTAAATTATGTAACACATACATTTCCATAAAAACTCCCGACCCTAGGTTTGGGTAGTAAATTTATCACGGTTTCTAAGCAATAAACAAAAAAGAATAGAACGATTAACAGGCATACTAAAAAAAGAATTCTAAAGTAGTTGACTTTGACATTCTAGCTGCGCTCTTCGTATAAATTAACATATAAAAAATTTGAAAAATCTAGTAACCCAAAAGAACAATTGCTCATTGTTTTGCCTGTTTATATGTGCAACAAAGTGCTTTGTCTCGGGAGGTTTGATTCACTGCACCGATTTGCATAAACACGCTGAGTTCCATTCAAGCGCCGCTGATGACTTGCTGAAATGACGTTTTATGTAAATAAAAATGATTCGAAGGTCAATCCGTGGGATTATTGTGATTCAGACGTCTGTTTGTTTGCTTTGGCGTAGTGTAAAAGAGTGAATATATCTCGAGTCCGCATTTTAGGGGATCTGCTATCAAATCGATGAGTACCTTTGTACTGAAAATGATTTGCAAATTCACTAAAGTTCATTGGTTTTAGGAATAAGACACTCGAATAATGCATAAATATAGATCCTTCATCGGAGAAAAATACACCATTGACCCGATAAAGAAAAGAACACTTTCAAAATGTATGATTTATTTTAAGACTCGTGTTTTTAGCCTTGGGATTATTTTCAGCCTGTCACAACTGTTAAGATACTATGCGTATATTAATACACTTGAGAACTTGTAAGATTCTAATTATACGTATGATATACACGAACAATCAGAAATTAAATACATTAATAAACACAATTAGCACCAAAGGAGGGTCAATATTTATTTGCAGATCGCTGTTACTCTAGCATAAATATCAATGAGGTGGTCAGATAAGGACCAACGGGTGAAAAAACGTTAATTTGCCCCTTTCTGCAAAATTGCACCGATAAAAATGTGAACCCTTGAAGAAACTTTTCTCGTCACTTATTTAATTCAAAACTCTGAAAGAAGCTATGATTCATGGATGTAAGAAAATTATTTAATGTATGAATATATTTAAACTGGTAGCATGTGTTTTGTAACATGCTGGTTGTAGTAAAAATTGAATGCACCAATTTAGAATTATAATATTACATGGAGCCAAACTTTCCATTGCTCTAAGTGTATATGTGCTTTTTAACAAAAAATACTAATAGGTTTCGAGAGTTTAATACCTTTTACTCATCCGGAAATTCGATACTTCTTGAATTTTTAATTGAATATATATCGCAGCGTTGTTTTCGATTTAAAGATATATTTATGTGACTTTTTGCTGCCGAAACTAGTTAATTTTAAGAGGATTACTAAAGATATTGGAAGTATGATTAAGAAAGAAGTAAACAGTTTGTGGAATTTGAAATATTTTATCGCATTCGGAACAATCACAAATCGAATAAAATCCATGATTATCCAAGAGGAATATTATTTATTCTTTAATCTCTTAAGATTTCCTACTTTTCACTTTCATCTATTTTCAGAATATTTATTTATTAGTAACTCGATTAATTAAAACAAATTGTCTCAATCAACAAAATATACTGTAAGGATAATTTCTTTACAAGAATTAAATAACCCGTAATCATTTATATGCGTTTTCAATTCCAATTTATGTTCCACCGAAAAAATACGAAGTGACAACTTTTATAAGGAATTACCATAAAATTTTTATTCAACCCGCAAATATCTAGATTGTTAATAGGTTGGATAAGTGAATGGTGATCAGAAAATTTCCATTTGGAACAATTCTGAGGGTTGTGAGCCTGCTTTTGTTTTCACCTTTCGAATAACAAGATAAAGAAGGGTGCAATGTACTTATTCCAAACTGCAAGGAAGGATGGGGATCTTCAATCGTGAAAGGTTTCAAATACACATTTTTCGCACTTCCGCTTAATTCCCCCTTTTCCTCAGTTTTCCAGGTCAGAAGAAGAAAGAAAGAACGATATGCAGAGGCAGTTTTTTCCTCAATTTTTTCTGATTTTAAAATTCCGTTTCAAGCAGGTCATTCTACCTTTGCAAGTACGGTTAAAATGTATTCCAAGTGCCGCAGTGCATTGTCTCTGAGGTTTTATCTCATTTTTGAAAGCAAATCCCTTCTCCCGTGGAAAATCCTGCAGACATGGTGTTACTTACCTCAAACAGGTTTCCGTTGAAGGATGTGACGGACTGTCATCCACTGTTGGCTCCTCAGTGACGAAATCCTCGCCTGTGTTGAATGTCTTACCTGCAGTCTCTTGTAATCACTCATTGGTGCATCTAAATTCTCACAGAAAGGAGAGCAACTGGAATGCAGTCTCAAGAAAAAGAGGAGTGAGTAATACATCTGCATACGAGTAGCACAGATAACTATGACGTCCAGGCATTTTGGGTCCGAATTTAACTTAAAAAGGTGCATTTTTTGCAAATCGGGGAAACAAAAAAATAAAACAAAGAGAGAAATATCTTCTCGGGACACTGTCCGATTTTCTGTATTGTTTTTTTCGATAAAATAACAATGAAATATAATCTCTCTCCAGCAATTGCCTTCTTGGATTTTTAAAAACTTCTTACGATGATTTTTGTTGCTTAAAATTGTACTACTACGATAAAAATTATGAAATTTTTATTTTTTTAAATACTCATCAAAGACGAGGATATGATTTTTCAAATTTCTTCTTCTCAATGGTACCGGCTTTAAAGCTCTAATTTGGAAAAAAATGTGTAAATCACCGCTAGTTATGCTTATAAATCAACAACAAGGTATAATTAAAAAAATTAAATAATTTTTAAAATTAATTAAAAACTATTTGTCAGAATATATGATTCCATTTGGCGCAAAAATATGTAGCAGGTTGGACCAAGGGAGGGTCATTTTGCGTCCACCGCCTATTTCCGCTCTCATTACAATGCTTTAAAAAACTTACAATATACATTAACATATAGTTATCTTTAGCAACTTATATTTGACAATGGAGTGAAGTTGTAACACTGTATAACACGATTCAGTTCTTAAAATATTAAAAAAAGATGAGTGATGGACATTTTTTAGCCCTCCCTTGGTCCTTTAAGGGTTAAGAATAGAACAAAACCCTTCTTACTTATCGAGGAGGTACCTAAGATATAATACTGAACCTTCACTTCAACGGACTAACAACGATAAATACTCATTTTAGAATAGGATTTTGTAGAGAAATGGAACGCCATTCCTGCAAGTATCAACGATTCTTCTCGGATGCATACATTTATTACGAAGCTGAATGAAAAGAATTTGCCAATTTTGGATAGGTTTGCGGGATATCCTGGTTGTGTAGCTGATTGATATTTTATATTGACAGGACTGGACAGTGTTTAAAGGACTTTGAGTTGTGTTTTCCTATGTCAGAGGTAAGTTTTCTAATCTGTTTTCCCCGTCATTGTGCAAAATCCTGAAAGATATCGTGTTTCCCATTGCAATAGATACTTTATAAGATTTATTCTTCATTGATGATTCTTAACTATGCATTATGATTTTCAATAAGTTTCATGTTTACAGGTATGTGTTTCATTCCCAAGAATGTGCTGTGTAATGCATACCCACAGCAACCTGATCCTGCATCTACTCCTAATTGATTTATGTAATAAATTACTGAACCCCAATATTCATGAAGCCGCATGTTTACCAGCCATTTATATGCGTATTTTTAATCATTTATTGTACTTGATCAAACCACATACCGCGAAATGGTATGTAAATATTTAATTCGTTGACGAAGCTGTCAGCCAGTTCATTGCATTTCAAATATTTTGAATATGTTTTGAGCTCGGTAGCATTTACTGCAAACAGTTATGCCCGTAATAGGCCAATAAATTAAGACCCCCTAGTCTTTATGTTACATTTTAATTGTTTATTTCTCAAACTTTGAATAGGTCGTAGCCGAGCTTCAAGGGACCGAATTCCTTACTCCGAATCTCCATCGCGCAGCCTCGCTTTATTGTCCCACTAAAAATAAATCACCAGGAAAATAATAGGTTGGCGTGATCTTTCGCCTCAGCCGCAATTCCATAACACACGAGAACATAAAGCCGTCGCCGGATAAAATGTGTTTCGGAGAGCACCCACACCTTCCACAGCGCCACACACCGTCATACCAATGAGATCCCGCAGATAAAAAAGACATAAGGACTCCGCCAAAGTATCTGTCTCGAAAGCATTTCTCTTCTCTGTTATCGCATCCACATTTCCCGTTCCCTTTTATTATTTTTTCCGGCAATAAATAACAGGTGACCTCCTTGTTGGCATGTCCCTTAAAAAGAGAGGTCAAGGGTGGAGTCTCAGGGCTTGGTCGGATTAAAATTGGTGAATAAGACGTTACTCAGGCGATATATCTGAAAGTAATTATGATGTCTCCGATTGAGATGCGCCTATCGTTTTGAGACGGATGTCAGGTTTATCATGGTGACACAATCTCAGCTTAATTGAATGTGTGCAAAGATGACAGGTGAAAGTCAATTTGCGATTCTTCGTACATCTCTATGATTGGAAGGAAGAAATAAAGTCTGTATTCGTATTTTGCTGTGGAGTTATTCGGAAATTTCAAACCAGAGCACGGATTTACTAGTGAGAATGGTTATGTTAACTAAATATTTATCTTACTGCTGTGTTTTTATATTTATATTTTGCATAAGTGTATGAACTTCAGAACTTTTTTCCCAAGGCTCTTTCTATAAAAAAATTGATTCGTACTATTTTCTATAACTCGATTATTCGAGTAGATTTTGCATCCTTTTGCGGTATTCCATATTTAGATATTCTTTTTAATCGCAACATCTTGTAGGTAAATGATTTACTTAGGTATTTCTGCCTTATTACCCTTATGGCAAGATAATACAAAATTCATTCTTTACAAATCATTCCTTGATCGCAAATGTTAGAAAATTCCAAATTCTAGACTCGGAGATTATTTGAAGCATATTTTTATCGATTCCTATTTCCGAGATTTTTATGAGAGAATTCATGAATTTACAATCCTTTGAAACTGTAAAAGATTTCGTTTCGAAAAATCATGTGAAAGACGAAATAGTTTTCCAATCTGAATTATTTGTTTGATAATCTTCGAAGGTTTTCAAAGCACTTGTTCCCTGTCGTGGAAGTTGAGGAAAGCAAATAAAAGAATTACTAGGGATATCATCGCATGCAAATCCCTTGAGGCAACTCAGCTCCTCGCGTCCCTTCCCTCCGTCTTGCGTCTGCTGGTGTTGCTATTTGCGATCTCTTAAGCATCGCGCGATTTGAGATGACCAATTCGCAACCTCTTTTGGGTGTCATCTTGAACATGTGTGGTCACTGTGAGCGATAATCTTTATATTCTGTTTCTTTATCAGGAAATAAAAAGCGAGTTATTTGCCAGGTAACATCTTACAAGCTTATCGAAACCCTATCTTGATTACTCGTATGAAAGATGGCGTACATATATGAGAGAAAGAGTAATTGACAGAGGCTCTCTGAGCCAATGTATTTTTTCTCAAAACGTCCTCACATAATTGTTTTACTGCTAATGAGATAACTTAGTTTTTTCCATCTCTTTTTACGCTTGTGTGTGTACAATTTACACGTACATACGCAATGTGTTTTAATTTTAGTTTATTCAATTTGCTATGCCCTTCGTTGGCAGTATATTAGTGTATACTTGCAGAAGTATTCGTTGATTCTCAACGGGGATATTAAATTTCATAAATACCAGTGCAATAACCTGTATCGTAGCACATGCTTCATAATTGATGATGTATCGCAAATGCCAGTGTTTTCAATTCAATAAACCAGGAAATTTAAGTTAAAATGAAGTCTATAAAGCCGCATCAACTCAATTTGTATGTGTTTCAAATTATAATCTTATTCTTAAAATATTTTTTCGTTTTTTAGTTTTGTTAGATTATAATTCTTGCAACATTTTCTTCTTCTTTTTTTCATCTTGGTGTATTTTCTCCATTCAAATATATTTGTTTAACCCTCGAGCACTCGCGTCTGGGTCGAATCGACCCATGTGAATTTTAAAATTCCATATCTTCTTATTAGTGCTTTTTTACCTCTTCCTTCTCATAATAGCTGAGTTTTAGAATGTTCTGAACCAGCCATGCATTTTCACCAGGTCGGAAATGGAAGTTTAATTTGTTAAACTAATTTTTCTTAGCGGTAGTGCCTGGTAGATGAAAGACCTATACGAAAATATTGCATTTTTGACCTTGTTTCCGCCTTAGTTTTTAGAAATATTATATAAATTTCATACAATTGATAATAATCATTAATATATTAAATGTAATTTTATTTTTACACAGTTTACTTTTTACACGCAATATTCCAAATTCATCAGCCATATACTCGATGTCAGGGATATCGAATTTTTAATGAATATTAAATTGTTTCAGAATATTTATTTGATTTTATTTTAATAACCAGGTTAACCATTAATTAATATTACATCATCACTAATGAATTAAAAATGTATTCACTACGTCGGGTCGATTCCACCAAACGCGAGTCCTGATGTGACAATTTGGGACGCGAGTACTCGAGGGTTATGTTTGCGTTGCAAGTTGGCCTTCAGTGTAGGTGGCAACGTTTGAGAGGAACATAAAAATGATTCTAAGCCCGGAATTCGCCCGAAGACGGGAATAGGACATCTCATATTGCTATATAATATGAATAATATGAATAATATGAATATATATATAATATGAAATTATGCCACCAAAATTAAGTTCGAATAATCATTTTTCCTTGGAATATTTTCGATGCTGAATTCTGAAACTGCAGGTATTGCAACTCTTACGCCGCCAATGCAATGAAAAAGGTTTCTCCACTCCTGCTCTAGACCAGTTTTGCTATCACACTGCAGCTCTGCATTTTTGGGTTAAGCCGTTTGTTATTTTCGGTAATGAAATTTCCCTAAGAACGGAATGAAATATACAGCCTTACAGCTCCAATTAAATATCTGCTTGCAAAGTGAAAGATTAGGATTCGAGTCTCAGCTACAAATTTCTCTCACTGTTCATCTCTTGGGTTAGCATTAATTCATAATCTCGGATCCATAACCGCCTCGTAAATTAACCAGTTATCTGAGGTCTATCCATTGTAACGCCTCTCAGATTGTAGTATTTTCCCATTACTTCTGATATCCGCGATAAAAAGAATGTAGTATTTAATAACAGCAGTAATTCATTCGTATCATTGCGTATTTGAAAGGAATGAGGCTATTGAATACTCCATATTATGGGACTGCACTCTTTTTAAGGAGTGACGACATTTTTAAATGAAAGAAGAGAAAGAAAGAGGTGAGAGAAGGAAGTGCAGAGAAGACGACCAATTAAACCTCCAACTTCCTGACGAATTGATTATGTGTTTGCACTTTGGTGCATTTTCTCGCACACGCATGTACATTTTGGCAGCCTATACCAGGAATACCGCAGTACCCTTGCGAGACACTGAGGACCCTAACAGCATCGATGCTCTTACTACCCTACCTTTCTTCCCTACCATACTACCTACCTAAGATGTTAGTCGGATCAGTCAACTAGGATGATAACGATATAATGTGTACGCCTTGCGTCAGGTTTACCTTAAATGAAAAAAATCGGTGAAAAGATATAATTTTTATAAGCCCGAGACAAGAGACATGTTAAGCTTGTTAGATAAAAGTTATTATTTTAGGTGTTATTAAAGTTCTAAAAATCTCGTTATTGACTCTGTTAATAGATTTGACTACTGACGCATGTATGCCATGTCACTAAATCATTTGCAAATAATAATGGAGGTATTTCCTGAAATGCGATAGGAATTAGCGATTTGACCCTAAATGCTCATATGCTAAATACCTAACCCACAGATCAAAACTCCGTCGAATGATCATAGAATGAGTTCCCTTGCAAATTGAAATGACATTCGTTTACTGCTCTTCGATTTGCGACTTTCGCCTGCTCTGACCTTCCTTCACAAGGACATCTAAACATTGAAAAGTATCTCTTTTACTTCCCGACTTCTCTTTGCTGACCTTAGAAGAGGAACTTAGCGCACAAAAAATCTGTTCGTTATTTACTTTCCTCGTTTTAATGGCCAAATTGTAAATCTGGACTGTCGTCTGTTGCTGGCAAGTATCGTTCTCAAATACCTATGATGTTGAAGGTTTCATTTTTACCGAGAAAAATAAACATACCTTCATAAAAATTCTCCATTTACAGGGTTTATTTTACGGGCACTTACACTGTTTTACAGAAGGAGTAATGCGTTAATATTCTAGCGGATTATGAGTTAAATATAACATGTTTTTTCGAGAAATTTCAACTTTCAAGGAAAACAGGATATTTAGAATGAGTTTATAATACGGGATATAGCGAATTTAATCTCCGAGTAGAATTACTTATAGAAGTAGAGAACCTTTCGTAACTGAAAATACCCAGTCGTCAGAACTCATTCAACTGCTGTATCGCCTGCATAAAATTCCTTATCGCTGAGCATGTTTTGAAGATAACGGGTTTTAATTCTGAGTGAATCTAGATATAATATTTTCCTTTTTATCTAAGCTTTACGTAATAAACGAAATCGGGCATCAGGACTAATTATACGGGCATTGCAGTGTTAATTTAAAAAACATTTTCAAAGCTAAGTTTAATTAGCCTGCTTTGCATCACCTGAGATGATAACGAATCTAATTCTGAGTCCCATTAAAAGGAACATACTCCCAATCACGACGTAATTGAATTGGATAGAGTATTGATTTTTTGTACTGATTTTACTAACGAGCCTCCTGCAACAATTCGATTAAAAAGCACAATAAACTAATCCCGCTGCACTCAGTGTCGAAAAATACACGAGCGTGTAGCCTTTCACTCGCAAGGATTTAAACATTCCAACTCCTTTGTGTGCAAATAATGTATATGGGTCAGACAGTGGTGACGCCATGCAGCTGATGGCCAGAAAAAGATATATGCTTTATTGGGAGCGGCAGAATAACATGTGAGTGTGTGCATATGGTGAACTTACTGCTCACTACGACAAACGAATGGGATTCAGTTACGAGTCCTTTTAATCTCAATAAGCATAACTATCTTATTACAACTAATACAATAGCCACCTAAATCGGGATTTTTTTGTTATTACATCAATTTTTCCTTCTTAATTATGTTTTTAGGATGTCAGTTGGCTAATTAAAAGTGTTTTGCGTCGAGCGAAAGGAGCTCAGGGAATAAAGGAATATTAATATTGCACATTTACGTTAAAAATGTGTATATTTCGCCTAGAATTTCTGTATTTTAAAGCTAGACATACGCATATGAAAATAAAATTACCTACGTCTAAGGAGTATTTGATTCAATTTCAATATCTTTGCATATAGAGAATGAATAAATCACCCCTATAAGAACGCCTAGATAATCACTATGAAAGGGTTTTACATTATCCATACTAGTAGAAAGAAAGTATGAATTGAGGGGATATAAGGGAGTATAAGATAATGTCTTATAATTATGAATGTCTGAGAAAAAGGTACTTGAATACATTAAACGAAAACTTGGAGAGAGAACGAGTCAGACAACGGCTTAGAGGGATCGCCATAAGTATTGTGTACGCGTTCGTAGAATTCTGAAGCAAAGATGAAGAGTGTTGAAAAGCATGATCTTTGAGCAGTATTAGAAGACACTTCAAATGCTTCACTTTTCCGTTTGTTTGAATCCCTTTATACATTATTAATTGAGTAAAGCCTAGAGGGCATTCGTGGGACAACGTTTTAGCTTCATTCGTAAAAAACTAAGATAAAATTTAGAGTTTGAGATTGGTTTCCTGCGAGCCCCCAGTGACGTATGGCAGGGGTTGTAGTAACACCGATTTCTTGACATAATTTACCCGATTAGCTTCTCTAACAGACTGAGGTAGAAAGAAGGACCAGAAGAAAATATCCGTCTTTGCGATCGCTTCCCCGTGACATTTTGTAGATTTTCTCAGAGATCGCGTTCTTTCATTTTTAGAAATATAACCTCATTTACTTCGTCTAAAAACTCCGGACTGATGAAATTTTGCCTTTTATATAAGTATGAATGTTTGATAATTTTTATCATTAAGTGCTTGCACGTCCATACATCCTGTCTGTAAATTAATCAGCCCGGAAGCCAATTTGGAACTTGGTCGTGCTACTTTTATTTATGTGGCATGAAGTTGAGGATTTATGTGCTTCACTTAGTCCAAATACTATAGTCGGAAGAATTCAACTTGGGTAAAACACAAGAGTTTCAGCGATTGTAATTTTTTGTATTATTCTATCAGGAAAGATCTTAATTTGAGCCATTATTTATTATCTCATTAGCTATCACATTCATGAACATTTCCTTATATTCTGTACTAGAAAAGTATATGTATATATAGGGGCATAGTATCTATAAATTAACCCGTATCCTATATCGAAGCACCAATTGCATTATTCGACCAGTCAATCATCTTAACATATGGATACATTAAAAGTGACGAAGTTCGAGTCTCTCTTCCGTTCAAGGTACGAACTGAACTTCCGCAAATTCAAGGAAGAGAAGTGACGTAGTGATCGCTGAAGGGAAACAAAAAAAACATTCCTCGGAATAAACAGACGTGAAGAAACAGCGGACTGGGCGTGGCCTCAATAGCAAGAATTCGGTTTCAAAACCCGATAGCAATGCCCTCTCCGATTTACGCGGTAACCGCATTCTTTGCGATCGCTTGTTCGTCGAACCTAAAATCAACTTGCGTAATTTCTCAGACGACGCTTGATCCAGACATCGCTTACAAGTGCATTGCGAGACCCAGAAACCGAGATCCGGTACAATCAGTCATTCCTATTGGAAACAAATTATGAGCGGTGTTGTATAATCAATATTGGAAACATTCCCGAAGATTGCGTGGGAATACTATCGGCATAGACTGTCA
This sequence comes from Sympetrum striolatum, assembly GCA_947579665.1. Lineage (NCBI taxonomy): Eukaryota > Metazoa > Arthropoda > Insecta > Odonata > Libellulidae > Sympetrum > Sympetrum striolatum. Next base: position 77,186,215 of record OX388349.1, read on the forward strand.
TGAACTCCATTGCTGACATATGTTTATGAATGTTGAATTTTTGTTTTTTTTTGTGGGATTATACTCATAAGTCATTCTTTCTCTTTTGTATCAGTGTTTGTATAGTTTGTCTATGATAACGCGAGTGATACTAAAGAAGGAGCGATACCGAATGACCTTTTTCGTAGCAATCAATCAGCAAATACATATCGTCTGAAACTGTGTGCGATAAATAGAAGGAAAACTGGCTTTTGTTATTTGGAAATTCATATTTGGCGGGAGCATTCTATTTTTGTGTATTCTACTCCTACAGGATTTATCTTAACACGTTACACTGGGACCAAGATTCGTTGTGATTAGGCTGCACTAAATGGGAGAAATTCTTTTTCACGTTTTTCCATTTATGATTGATTTCTGCAAAACATCCGTAATTGCTCATGGTTTTCATCAGCTGAACAAACATTATCGGCCAGTGTTAGAGATTGCCAAAGAAGATGTACCTAACAGTACGAAAGGGTAACTATATTCTTATATGACTCATTTTAAATTATTGTGATGCATTATGTGAATTTAATGATAGGAGAACATGCATATTTTAGTTAACCTCAATTCATTCTAGAAATGAAACCATTACCATATTCTATCAACTTGAAGGATCGAAAGGGCTAATTCTAATTGGAATTAAAATTATTATCTAATAAAATCAATCAAATAAGCTTTAACTTTTTGGAACTACATCCTAATAAATGGGTGGAAATATATATAATATTTCCACCCATTTATTAATTCTTATCTAATTATTCTTGGTTTCATTATCCACAGCCATATAGTTTATCGTTTTTGTAATTCTAAAAGCTTATCATGACCATAAATTACCCAATTCTTGAAATGAGAATCACAATCTGGGAAACATCTGAATATCTGGAATTAAAGCTGCCGAAACAAATGGATCTGAGCAATCAGCGTAAAACTGCAGGAAAAAGTCCCGCGTGATAGTTTTTAATCGGTAATGGAGGTAGTTAGCGGAGATCCAGAAATAAGCCGACCGTGTAATCATCCTGCACTTCAAGCAATGACTAAAAAAAGGCCATCGAAAAGGGATAATGAAATCCGTCGCCAATGGACCACCGATCGGTTTCTAGGGTTCAGTGTCGTGCAGATAACGATTCCGTCGCAGATAAAGGGATCCGAGTTTGACCCTTAAGGCTTTGCTGACGCTGAGCAGAAAACAATCGACGAATGAGAGAAAATATGGCCAATCGATGCAGTCGAGGTTTCCATCCTTAATTGAGTAATTTTTCCTCCTCGACTCTTAATTGGACACGACCCGTTTCCATTGCATTTTACGAATGTGTTTCTCTTTAGCGGATTTCTTGACTCCCCAAGAATTTTGCTTCGTGTGTGCTCGCCGTTGCACCAATTTGAGTGGGCGTATTCCATTGCTTAATTGACTAATCGTGAGGGACCGTTATGACGCTAGGCAATGAATTTCCTGGAATAAAATCAATATGTCCAAATGAAATAAAATGAAAAATTCTCAACTATATTTCACAATATTTAATCGTCTTTTCGGCATAAAACGAAAACTTTAGAATCTTATCAATTTTAATCAAGCAAGTTGTATGAGTTGTGCTTCCGAGTTTACAAATGATAATTAAAGGTTTTACATGATGAAAACAGGATTTATGAATTTAATTGTATACAAATGCAAAGGTGTACCAATTTCAACTACTTAGTGTTTTGGGAAGTTTATCCAAGATTACGGAAAAGTAATCACGATATTTTTCTGGTCATTTACCTTTAAATATATTTATTATATATTATAATTTAAAGAAAATGTAAGAATTTTTTGCTGTACTGTAAGTTTTGTTTTACTTTGAAAGATACAGATTCGGTGTTCGTTGTATGCTAAAATCTGTTTTTCAATATGAGTATATTAGTAAATATATATAATGTAAAATACATTTAGTGTATCCGCTATTTTAGATTTGTTGTTCTTTTAACTCAATTTTATTTTAGAAAAGATATAGGTAACTTAGTTGCTGTTGTATAGTTCCAACGCTGTTCACACAAGTTCTCTTCTTTACGTCATCTCATCTATCTCCAGTCTTCTTTTTTATATTTTTCTCATTTCTGCATTCATTTCGTATCGAAGATTATGCAATTATCTTTTAACTTAATTCTCAATTTCTTCCAAGGATATCGAAATTGCTTCAAAAGTGCCTTCTGCTGTTGGTCCTTACATTCTTTTAGCAGACAAATCCTTAATTTTGTTTAAAATTCAACAAATTCAGTCAATTGATATTTTTATTCTTCTCTTAAAACACTCATTACGTTCGACACAATTTCTACAATGAGGCCAAATTGCAAAAATAAACTCCAAGATACGAGGTCAATTAAGCCGGATTTATATACAATTTATTGCAACTAAAACACTTGTAACAAGAATATTCAGAAATTTGTACAAATATTGTGGAATTATTCAAGTTTCTGAATGATTTTATTAAAAGTGTTTTTTTTAACAACTCTAATGTTAATTTAGTTCACCATATCTACAGTCATCGTCTTTTCCCGCTCTCCTTCATTTCGGATCAGCTGGAGACGAAGTCAGTGAAGGCTATGGTTTGGCGATTATCTCTTCTTTACTCATATCTCATATCGGTATTTCCCACCATTCCATTTTAATTCCTGCTGGAAACATTCGCATATCTCATGTCGTAGTTAATGCACATTATCGATAGAAGGCGACACCTTCGTCGTCTTTTTTTACCGCCCAAGAGCATTCAATTCCAACTTGGCGCAGGTATCCATTTTGAATACGCATTCGTTTCAGGTCTGATTTTATATTGGATAATTGCTTCCGGTTAACTTCATCACCCGCTAACTCTCCTCTTAACAACGCCGCTTGAGGACCTTCCGAAGCTTATTTATTTTAAATCGTGTCCAATAACAGTTTTCCTCTCCTGCGATTAACAAGATCGGTACTTCGCTGCAGATTTATTTATGAGGCTCGAATACGCGGCGGATCACGGAATTCCAACAACTTTGCTTTTTTTTCGACGTTCCTTTCTTTAAATTCAGTTGCCCGTGCTAATTAACCAGTTGACCGGAAAATTGACTCGTAGAGAGCCCGAATGCTTCACATTTCTAACCTTTGTGAAAGAATCTCCCACCTTACGCCTCACTCCTAATTCACCTCGTCTAACTTCTCGAGATGCTGCTCATTATTTTTTACTGAAGTAGATATATAGTCTTTCATGGAGTCTTCACATATATCTTGTTTAATCTGCCGGTGTAATATTTTGGTAGTAAATGTTACAAAAATATAATATCTGGTATATTTGCGTATTCGTTTAATACTTTGTCACGTTTGCTAAAGATGAGTATAATTAGAAGGATGGATTAATACCAACAATTTTTTTAATATTATTTATTCTCAAGAATTTTGAAAGATAGAATAATAACCATAATAATGTCGTGTTAGTATTTTTAAGAGGAAACATGTATGCAGTCGGAAATAGTTTGGAGGATGTTTGAGGATCCGATAAAAGAATCCTCATTGAAATTTATAGCTAATTAACGATCATCGGATAGCGGCATGAAAAGACACTGGCTTAAAGTTGTTTTTCACGCCAAGAAGTTCATAGAGGTCTCGTAGTTAACGATGTTTAGACTCGAAATTTGTCGCATACTTCACCAAAGTTATTGTTTCTGAAGTGTTAATAATTCTATAGGATTTAGTGTAAATTAAAATGACGAACTCGAAAAGAAATCATACCTTTAAATAACCGTTAAACCATTTTCCAATGCTATAGAGTGAAGTTGCCTAATTTGGAGAGGGTTCCTAAATTGGGGAGGTCGAATTTCTCGGTTCCAGTAGGTTCTGCGATCATGCAGACACTCTAGGAACTAACTAGACAACCAATCTCGAGTGCGCGCGCAGTGGCCAGTCGACCGGAAGCAGTGGACGGAAGTGGTTGTGTTTGCTAAGTTTTGCCTGTGCTCAAACTTTTTTGATCATCAGCTTTAAAAATACAAATCTAGCGATTGGTAAGTGATATTATTATTGTTATTAGTTCATTGCGTAGCCATTACGTTAAGTAACATGTAGGTTACAAGACAATCCCTTTGATTTTGCACAATAATGATCAAATGTATGTTATGTTTTAACACGAGGTGCGTCCTAATTTGGGGAGCCCCGAATTGGGATCCCTTATGGAAAGTACAGCGCCGTTTATTATTTTTTTTGCAGATTATGGCTCCGAGAAAGAAGTGGGATCCTGAAAGGATGAAAGCTGCAGTAAGTGCAGTTAGGAAGAAAGAAATGGGTTCTTTTAAAGCCGCTAGAACTTTTAATGTGCCACAAACAACGTTGGAACGCTATGTTAAAATTTCCAACAATGAAGACGGCTCTACTAGTCCTAACCCCATCGGCAGAAAGCCTACTTTGGCAAAACACATTGAAGATGACCTTGCAAAATACTGTGTCATTATGGAGAACAGGTTTTACGGACTTACAAGAACGGATGTGCGTTCAATGGCGTTCAAACTAGCAACTTTGAATGGTGTGAAGTCATAAATTTTCTAAAACTTCCGAGCTTGCAGGAAAAAAGTGGCTTAAAGGTTTTTTCCGAAGAAATCCTAATCTGTCAGTAAGGCAACCTCAGGGTATTTCTTTCGCGAGAGCTAAAGGGTTTAACTCGGAAGATGTAGCAAAATTTTTCGATTTGTTTGACCATTGCCTCCAGAAAATAAACTCTAAACCATCCCGTTTGTTTAACTGTGATGAAACCGGAATCACGATTGTTCAGCACAAACATAGTAAGGTGATAGTTTTAAAAGGAAAGCGGCAGATAGCATCTTTGCAGTCTGCAGAACGTGGAGCTCTGATGACGATTGTGACTTGCACAAGTGCAGCAGGACAGTTTGCTCCTCCTTTGATAATTTTTCCTCGGAAAAACATGAAAATGGAGCTAATGAACGGTACACCACCAGGTTCAATTTATGACTGCCACCTATCAGGATGGATACAAAGTGATATTTTCACTAAGTGGCTACTACATTTCATTAGTCTTGTTAAACCAACAGAAGAAGATCCAGTGCTACTTGTTTTTGACGGACACTTCACCCATACAAGAAACATTGACGTTATAAACATAGCACGAGACAACCATGTTGTAATTGTCTGTTGGCCTCCTTACAGCTCGCATAAGATGCAACCCCTAGATGTGAGCTTTATGAAACCATTCAAAACATTTTACTCTCAAGAGATAGAAATGTGGCAACGGGCAAATCCTGGAAGAGTTGTGACCGTTTACCAAATTGGTGATTTATTTGGTAAGGCCTACATGAAAGCTGCCACTGTCCAAAATGCTGTTGCAGGCTTTAAAACAACAGGTCTTTTTCCGATGAACAAGTATCGATTTGGGCCAGCAGATTTTCCTCTGCATCAGGATCTAACAGCTAATGGCCCTTCAAATGTAGAAGCTGAACGCGAACCCCAAGCAAGCACCACATCTGACCAGGGGACAAGCTCCACAGCTCATCAGGAAACAAGACCCTCTTCCGACAAGGAAACTGAACAAAACACCTTTGTCAAATCGTCTGACATATCCCCCATTCCACTTTTAAGCGATGAGCAAAGGAAAAAAAGTGTTCGCTCAGGTTCAGCCGAAATAATAACAAGTAGCCCCTACAAACTACTTATTGAAAGAGACAATGATAAAAAACGTCAAAGAATTGATAAAAAAACTCATTGTTAAAAAAGAAAAGGCAAATTCAACATCCAAAAAAATGAACCCAATCAGATGAAAAAAGAAAGGAACTCTATAGGGAAGAAAAGAGACGCTAATAACACGAAGAAAATAAAGAAAGTTGCCCGCAAGTTGGCTCTAAGCTCATCTGAAGATGAGGATGACAATGTGGTTTACGCCGACGATTCTTGTGACGAGTTATTTTCGGATGAAGATAACGATGCTCAGTGCATTTATTGCACTGGACGGTATTCAGAGGACCACAACGGTGAGGAATGGGTGCGCTGTATAAGGTGTTTCCTTTGGGCTCACACTGCCTGCTCCAATCTAGGATCAACAGCATTTGTGTGCGACCTTTGTGCGAGAAAGAAAAACAAACTGTCAAAACGAAAATGAATTTATTATTTGATAAACTTTGTAACGTTGATTTAAATCTCTTTGAATTTTTTTTTAGTTTTTTAAAATGTGAATTAACAATAAAATAACTTTGCAGATTTATTTTAGTGATTTTTAATATTCCATGATATATTTTAGTGAAAATTTATTAGCTCCCCAAATTAGGCACCCGGGTTCCTAATTTGGGGTAATTGTATATTTTTTGTTTTTAATTTGTGGTTCTAAAAATGTTTTGTTTTTTTGGCATTCAGTGGTGTAAAATGGTAGATGGATAGTTACCGTATCGATATATTCAACTTAGAAGAACAAACAAAAAGTTATAAAAAAATCACAGTCGTCCAAAAAAAACCTCCCCAAATTAGGCAACTTTACTCTAATCCTATACTTCTTTTGAATGAGAAAATTATTTCGATTGAATCATCAAAATTAAATTAATTTCTCTTTCTTTTATGTTTTGGAACATGTTTGTTTAGTTCTGTATGTAAAAAGTCGTACAACTCGAAAATGTTTATCGCCCCGCATTCATTGACAATTTCCTCAGAGTAAATGTAAGACATTGTTAATTTTCCTCTCAATCCAATAGACTGTTCATGCGATTCGACATAGCTCATTCAAAAGAATAAATACGAATAATACGTAAATCTGATCAACGAACCTCGGCGATAGAATTTCTGTTAGAATTTCAAATTTGGGAAATTTGAGGGACTTTCTCCTCAACCGATGAGAGAAAGTGTTAAATTCATGTCACGGGAGGAGTGATTTTATTCCGAGTGAATAAATTCACTAATTAGATAACTTTCCAAATGGCAAAATTAATAAATATTCAGATGAGGAATTTGAAACTGAAGACGTATTTTGATATTGAATCCACGGCGGGTGGATTCCAAACCGAAAACTTTGATCGCTATCATCCACTTTTAAAACGTGAATTCCTTTTATGAATGAAAATTTGAGTGAAACGAAAATACTGTACAATGCATCGTGACATACTCGTTATAAATTATGCATAGTCGGAGTAACATACTGAACATAGGCGCTAGTTACGAACAATTTTTCATGGTGATTATGCTAGTCATTAGAAATATCATTGAACCGGAATTTCTTCAGGTGCATTTATATTACGTATTGCATTTTTTGAGCATTTAATTATGTTTTCAAATGATTTTAGTATAACTTACCTTAACTTACTTAGTATCAGCTCCGTTCAATTTCTGAAAGGTTTTGAGTCGCACATTATTTTTTAATAATGAATTTTCCAGTGTAAACAAGTTTGTTTAAAAAATGCCATGCAATTATTTTGGATGAATCCAAATAAAATATTTCGGACACTCAGGGTTGTATACAATATTATCTCCAGCAACTATGAAATCGTAGTGAAAATCATGGATTAAAGCCAAGAAAATTGGCTTCTGTATATAAATTCTGCCTTTGACGATTCTGAAACTGTAATTCTATGGTATCAGTAAATGTATGAATATTTCCGTAATAAATTATCTTCACTAAAATATTGGTGAATTAAGGAGGTGAACAATGTTCTTACGTGATTCATCCAATGAGGATTCAATCTGTGTCTTCATAAGGAATGAAAATTTCGAAAAAATGGAAACCATCGAAGGAAAAGTAAAAGCATCATTAAGCCAATAATAAAATACAGCATAAATATGCAAAGGGCATCATGAAAAAGAGAACAAAATATTAATGACTGCATTGAAAAATTTTCGTTTTTATAGGACTGTTGTCAATTTTTAAAGTGATGTTACAATTTTCGAAGCCATTCACTTAATTTTTACTTCAGTGTCAAAATGAGGAAATCGTTATTATATATATTCCAGCTACAAGAAATCCAGAAGGAATTTAGTATTACGAAGCTTATGACTGGAAAAACATAGCTTTTATGGAAATTTACGTGAAATGTGTAATTAAAAACAAGCTCCTTATTTATTTATTTGTCTTAAATTGATCTAAAATTAATAAATTTTAATCTTCACCTAAAATTTTCACTGTTTGTTTGCATTTAAATTTATGAATATCCGATCTTCAAATCTTGCGCTTCAGGAATTACATACATTTATTAATTAATACAGTATTGTGAGACTTAAATTTAAGAAATTTAATCGTTTAAGTACAGTCCTGGCCAAAATTAACGCAGCACCGGCCGTAAGGATCGCTAGGGAGGTGCTGCGTTAATTTTGGCCAGGAGTGTACATCACAGGAGCGATCCAAGCAATGCTGATTTTTAAAGTCAGACTTTTCAGCTGATATCGCGTTGCATATCATCCGAATGTGTTTCCAAATCATCCTTCTTTCTCCAGAGAGAAACTTTCGTCGTCTACTTCAGTTTCTTCCCTCTCCCCACGATCTGTTACGTGGACGGATAAGCAGATTTCATTAGTTCTATCGAATGTCGTCTTAGGATCAATTCTCCTCAAACCGTTCATTTGGTCCTACCATTCAAGCTTTTGTATTCCTAATCCAAATATTTTCATGCGACTAAATAAGTACCATATAAACTCGCAAATGTGTGGAGCCGTCAATGGCTAATTTGAATAAAAAATTCTGATGTGGCCAACACATGACTTTCTCCATATTTATTGAAAACAGAAGCCTATGCCGGTAATATATAAATAACTCCAAAACAATAAGTGTTACAGAAAAATGTTTCATATAAAGTTGTAGTAATATACAGCATCTATAACTTTTGTATGCCATTTTATATACCTAAATAGCATTCTGACAGAGATATGTATGAAAAACTTCCATTTCTGGATAAACAACAACTTCCGGTTAACCATTATTCAAGAATAACTCCTAAAAAATCAGTGTAACGAAAAAACGTTACTTACAAAAGTTGTAGCTAAGTACATTATCTATAACGTTTGTACATAATTGTATATACCTACAATGCATTTTGACAGAGATATTTAAGAAACTAAATTTTGTTCCGGATAAACCGCAAGTTCCGGTAAAGCGAAATTCATCAAAAACTAACTAAACCTTTGGCATTGTTAGGAAAATACTAAATATGAATTTTGGAAATGATCGGATTATTACTTTAATTACTTTTTAAGATAGAGCGCCCACAAACTTTGTTACCACAGACAGACAGACACATAGACAGACATGTTCAGGAAAATAGCGAAAACGAGCTCTATGGGCCACAAAACTTCTATTTCCGTTGAAATCTGGTTGTCGAATTTTTTTGCGAATACAATACTTTCTCTATACTACGTATAGGGAGTAAGTAATATCTATGAATGCAACAGAGCAGCATTACCAGTCGACATTGTATTAGCATTGGGTTTAGTGAAAAGTATTCATTGAGATTCAAAATTATCCAAAAACTGTCTCGTAGACAGTAAATTCTATGTATTGAAGATATCGAAGAGATTACGATCATATAAGTCTATATTATTATATATTTAGACTACCGTGGTACCGCGGGGGGTACAAGATTGAGGAATTTAAAAAACGGAGAGTTTGTATACAAATTCTGGATTCGCCTAATGCACGGCATTGACCCATACGCATAAGCATACACGTGTTTTATGTAATTTAAATTAAATTTCCTTAATTGTCCTGAAATATAAATATTATTTGCATGTTTGATAAATGTAACAATCATGTACGAGTAAATCTAGTCTTGGTTTAAGGCAATATTGCCTTGAAAATTTAGAATATTTTATAATAAATGAAAGTTAATCTAATACTTATTTGAACATTCCGCCATCAAAAAAGAATTTCTTTCTTAATCCTCAAATATCTCGCAGAAATTGAATGAAAATGGAATAAATTATTTCTATACATTTCTATGTGTGTATATGTATTTGTCATATTTATGCATTTATAAGTATTTCTATCTATTTAAATATGCTCTTGTACCTGTTTTTAAGATCAAATTCGAAATATGAACATTTTTAATATCCTACAAAATCTCTTATCTTACAAAAATTGCTCTGTATCAGAAAAGAAAGCTTTTGGGAAGTGAGTCGATGGACGTAATGCATTTACCGTTGGAGCGCGAGTGTCCCCAGAGTCATTTCCAATGCAACTGTCACTTTGCGCAGATTTATCGCTCAAACGTATTCCAGTCGATTTCACTGAATAATAATGATCTCTGAGAGTTCATACTCAGGATTTACCCGAATATCTTCCACCCCCTTTGGCGTCTTTCTTTTTTTTTCAAAATAAGACTTTCATACAACCTATGGACATTCTTATACGTACATAATTTATTTAAGTAATGAGGTAATTGAGAATCACGTAAAAGTAGCAGATGATTGGCACAATAATTATCACGAGTGCAAAATGACCAGAAGACCACAGAAAATATAAGAAACATTAGAAGTGTTTGACGCTCCCAAAATGTCTGGTCTGGAATGATTTTTACTTTAACTAAGGGGAATTTCAAATAATAATTGTGTTGTGTTTTAGAAGTAGCCTAAATCTTGGACTATCTGAATGTTAGTAAATCCATATTTGATCATTTAGAGGGACTCTTTTTTTATAATGCTTCTCCTATAGAGTTAGATATCTTCGTCACACTATGATCAGACATGAGTAATAATCGGCATTTAAGGTAAACTCGCATTTTGGTGATTTTATAATTTATATACTCATTTTAATGGCAATTTAATTTCACTGATTCAAGTAAGTCAGTTTTTCGGTACTTTTGTTTTAGCTTATGAAGTTTGTTGTATTCTTTCCATTTCCATTTGTCTCTTAATAGTTAAGATTATTTATGATTTTATTTAACTCCTTACTGTTAAGCAGCTTCTTTGCACTGGTGAAGGAATTTCGCAATCAATAATAAAACGATAGTTTCCAAAGTATCAAAAATTTCTAATGTTCCCATCACCTCTACAATACATAATCGGTAATAATTTATATGTATTCTTTGGGAAACAGAAAAATATAGCAATTCCTACTTCCTTCAAGCCTAATCTTTTACCTTTACTTATTTTTGTGACTTTGAGTTGGAATTCGGAATTCATAATTTCATCAGAACCGATTTCCTCACCCATCTCGCCTTTCTCTCCATCTTCACATTACATATATTATCGCACAGTCGTGGGATTCTTTATCGGCCTCATCTTCGCCATCAATCTTTCTCTCAAACACGTCATCGCGTGGGCGATAACAGAAGAATAGACGAATGCGGAGGATGCTCCGATCAAAGCGAGCGTGTGAAACCATCGCTCGAGAAATCCGATTGCGTTGCTAAGCAAATTCGTGCCATCTCACGTTTGGCCCATACTTACATGTCTCTGCAATAGAACAAACTTTTATGTCGTTTCTACCAAATTACAAATATTCGGAGAAACCTTCAGCCTTTTTATCATCCTTCCGATTCGAATCAGTGGTTCTTTGGCTTTAATGTCTTTCAGAGTCTTAAGCGGAGATATTTGTTTTGTTTGTAAAATGCCTTTAAGTGTAAGTCATTCGTCATGTCTGTTTTCGAACTCAGCTAAGGTATCGAGTAATATTTGTATTATGTGTTTATTCTATTTATAAGTTCTGATTGCTAATCACCTATCACAGTTATGGCATTTTTTTTAGGTGGTAATTACATTCCAATGGCAATAAACCGGGACAAGTCAAATTTAGGAGAGAGTTAAACCAGAATGAAAGAAGAAGTTGTCCGATAAGACGCAGCACCTCCTTCGTCTTCACGCAAAGGAGAATTACAGATTGATATTAAATTATGGAAAGTTTATGGCAGGCAGGTGCTTGCGGAACTACACATTCATACCAATTTTACATACTTATTCCTTTGGATTCACTTAAATTTTGGTTTCACTTTTGAAAGTTATTCATTTACTAAATCTTACATCTACTCATCCCCTAAATTAGGATGGCTAGATTTAAAATTTGGTTTCGAAGTTAATTCGCAAATAATTCAGAATTGACTCTATTTTTATGATTATTATGTTATGCTCTTATGTTAATTTATTCTTTATTGGGAGTACTCGGTCTTTAATCCTGTTAAAAATTGTATATCACTTTCTCAAGAGCATATACATATATTGTTTTTTTGGTCTACTATATGGCCAAAACATTGTTCATTGTATGTTGTACCAAATTGGTAAAAGGGCGGAATAAAATTATTACGATTATTATATATTTCTGCAAAATACTAATTCAAATTCTCCAAAGATTCTCTAAACCTGTGATTGTGAATTTTTGAGTTTAAAATTTTCTTTCTCAGCGGCATTAAATCGAATGATTATAATTAGTTAAATTTATATAGAAAGGAAAGATGGTGATGATTTGTTTAGAAAACTGAGATGGGGTGTCCAAACCTATTTATGATTTTATCAGAGGAGTTGCTATTCCCAGGAGAGGCGTATTTCGCCGTGTCGCAAATGTGAAACACCTCTCCACTTTGACAACGAATTCGCCGCAATGCTTAATCAATGTCTCCAGGAGTTAGATCTCATTCTATTGAAATTTAAATCGTTTAAATCACCGGCAATTAATAAAACATTGAAACGGTTTCTTTCCTACTTCTTCGCCTCTTTCCACTCGTTCGTCCTTTCTCTCTTCCCTGTTTTCGGAATTCAGATTCTCCCATTAACCTGAGAATTATCTACTCCCAACCCCTCCTTCCGCCAAACTGCCTCTGACGCACGGGATTAACTTGTACGAATGGATTCCTAATTACTTTCGTTCAGACCTTAATACATGCGTGCGTCACGCATTACGGGGTTTCTAAGGGATTACCCAATGCCTTTATTACGTCGTTAATTTTCGACTCCCGCGTCGTCGAACACATTTGCCGATGGACCAAGAGGAGCGTTAAGAGACAGAATGACGCTTCGTTTAATCAGAGATATAGATTCAAAACAGGACTAAGAGAAATATCAGTTGTAGGCATTCATCGAAGCGCAATCCTATTTCCATATAACGGATAATTATAAATTTGTCGAGGAAAGCTTACGATATCTGTTGCTATTATAAGAAAAAATTACTTCATCCTCAGTATTCATAATGTATTACCCAAAGAGTGAATTATCTAATAGATTAGCTTTCCTAATTGATATATTTCGATTAAAAACTCTAACTTCATTCCGAATATATCACTTTAAGTAAGGAAATGCGACTATAATTCAAGTATATAGCTATCTTCGATAGTGTGTCATGTTTCCAGTGAGTACTCATTTTAAACACATGTGCTTTCCTCGTGTTTCCTCACTATTTAAATGTCGTGCTCGATTTCACAATTAATTCACGTGAAAATTCAATTTTTTCTTGAAATGGATCAACTAGCTGCGTGTCCAAGTTAAATGACTTTTTCGGTCGGGATTTCTTGATCATAAAAAGTACATTTACACGCATTTTCAGCCTTTAAATTCCGCTTTATTCCTATATTCCACGTACACTCGCGCTAATCAGAGATTTTAGCAAAGTGAGGGTTAAAGGATTTCTTGTCGGATAGAGTGCTTTCGTGATCCACTGGAAATCCGAGATGGCTTTTGATAAACCAGCTGATTTCGTCTGTTTCCACAAATTGAAAGCCTCAGCGTAATGCGCTGGCTTAGCAAATTCAAAGTAATTTTATATAGCGCTCTGCTTTGGGTCTGTTCCACTTTGCCTTTAATTTAACCTTGCGAAATAAATAAATATGACGATTATGGTAAAAGTTTGCAGCGCTTAAAATGAATAGTCTGTCACTTTTGGCACCCTCTGTTTTTCACTTACAGGCAAATGGTCGAGAAAATGTATGTTTCTTTTATTTTCGCCTGTATGTGAATATGAAATCTATATAAGCAGAAATGAGGCTGAGTAACTGCTTGAACCAAATTGACCCTCTTCACTCCTTTCTTAATGTAATTTCCTTTTCTTCATTTCTTTTAGATTTATCTCCCATTGTTCAACGTTTATTTTAATTTATCTGTAATTAATTTCAGTTTAGTGAAGTGGATTTATTTTATCTGATTGTTCGTAGTGTCAGTTATATTTTTTCCCCTTTCTTTTTGTACAATTTTTAAATTTTCACTGCCTGTCTATTATAACTCTTTTCTTTCTCCCTCATCAAAAATATAGTTATCTATCTGTAGATTTCCTAGGTTTTTCACACTCCCCCTCTTGAGAGTGTTTTCCTGCAGTGAATTATTTTTCTTGAGCCCTCAGCTTAGATTTCTTCAATCCACATATTACTTTTCTTCGTGTACTTTTGCAAACTATCTCTTTCTTTCTGTTTCGCCTATGACGATGGGTTAGGTGTAAGAAGAGTCTTTCTAGTCTCAATCTCGCCCGAATAAAGGCCATTTATTATTATTATCATTACCCAAAATATAGTTATCCAGTTTCAATGCGTTGTATTGACGAAGATTCTAGTCTTTTTGCTTGAGATTACTAAGCAATTCCTCGTTCTGTCTAATTTCTTTGTTCGCTCTAAAGAAAGAAGCTTAAGAAGGCTCCCGGATAGTCATGTGGACAGCGCGTTTGCCTTTGGTGAAAGCGGTCCCGGGTTCGAATCCCGGTGGGAGCCAATGTGCGAAATGACCTAAGCTGTCGAAGCACTTTTAACAATACTACTACAACGAAATATGCTTAAGATGGAGGTTTTGTGGACATTCGGATATTTAACAGAAGCAAGTCAATCAAACTGGCGCATCGTTATCTTTCCCATAGTTGTGATCTTTCAGAGACACTTTTTCTCATTCAACTATTGTCATCTGTAATTTGTGAATTCTAACTAATTACCAATATTTCTTACATTTTATGATGCCATATTTACGTTTGTTATATTTCATAAATCCCTATTTATCGAAACATTGGAAATTGAGTATCATAATTAGTAATTTTTATTTTCAAACACTTTTATAAAAATTGAAAGATTTTCTCATTTCCACAAGGTGTCTGTGAGATATACGATAGCGATGGTGATGAACTATCAACTAAGGAGAATTTCAATTGTATAGAATAAATTTTGAAAGTAGTCACTAATATATACCACCCTAAAAACGGTATTTATGCTAAGAAATCTGAAGAACATCAGAGTGAAGGACTGGCATAATTGCCCAAATATCTCTACGTATCAAACAGTTAGCGATAATGTGTTCCAATCCAAGGTATTGACGTAAATATAAAGCGATAACTCCTAGCATAAGCCCCACAGTCTGTGTAGTTGCTTCCATAGTGCAATGGTGAAATATGTACCGTTTTTTTATATATTAATCCTTTATTAACTACTTAGAAATGGCAAATAAAAACTTGGACCCTTAAATAAATTAGCCATTTTTTTATTTCTGAGTAAACCCAGTATTTATGTTTTCATATTATGTGAAGATTAAAATCTTAAAATAATAAAAAAGCTTTTCAAAAATGGGGAACCGGCAACTTTCCGTAATATTTACCCATCATATCATTGATAATCAATTAAGATTAGAGCCTAAGTTAAAGAAATTAACTGCTGCAGCAAAAGCCAAGGAACTTAGGTGGATTTCAGGAAAAAAAGATCGCCTGTATTAATTAGGAAGACTTGTTCTACTTAAGAATTCTTCTAGAGCGATTCATCGCGGGAGACTACAAAGATTCTCAATGCTTCTTTCTTTCGGAGACCGTTCCAATCAGCTCTTAGAGATTACTGCAAGTTCTTGAATTCGAGTCCATTCTTTTCTTGGCCTTCATCATTAATCCGAGACTGTCGTTGAGAGCACCTAAATTGTCCGCAGTGAACGTGTCCTCTTCACCGCGCAATTGGCATTCGAATGGTATTCCATTGGCCCAACGCGCGACATTTAGGCATGAAGATACCGACAGTAATTTCATTGATTATAACAGTTCCAAACCTAATCAATTAATTAATTTATAATTATAAATTAACACTACCTGCTAATAATATTATATTCAGTTTACCCATGATGCAAAAATTTAAATTGATTTTAATATGTATTAAGTATTCCTATTTTCATGCATTATATTTACTCGTAAGGTGTTCCAAAATTCGCTTCACAAATTTGCAATGTCCATTTCAAGCACGATTTTGATTTTTAAGATAGAATCGTGCCTTTCCTTGGCGCATTAGCTGATGGCATGTCCAATTCTCCGATTTTCGTATTGAGGATAAAGAGTGGGTTTGTTCCAACCCTTACTCTGAGATGATATGTAAAATAATAGGATTTTTTATGTGGTAATTCGATGTCATCTTGTGGAAAAAAATGTGACATACCTCGTAAAATTTTACAACTGAAGTAAAATAGTTTTTTCTTAAATTTTTTTTTAACAAATTTTCGATTAAGCTAAGATTTTGTTTGAAATTCACCCCCTAAGATCCCTTGACGTAATTTATAATGTTAGGTTTTTAAAAATGGGATTGGCTCTCACAACAACATACAAGTTAATCACGTACGGGCTATTTCTTAAGGTTTTAGTGGTTGCGTAAGTTTCTTTAAGAAAATTGACAGCAACATGTTTTAAGTTTCTAGATTGGTTGGTATTGATTTACAAAATACCTATTTATTTACCTTCTTTCGAGAGCTACGATATCTACTTCAAATCCACAGAAACTAAATACTAAGGTTGCACTTGGATTTAATTCATTTTAGAATCGTATATAAGGAAGATTCGATAATGTACAACTTTCTAGATACATTCAGTTTAAGAGAAAAATTATTTATTTTCTGGGCTAATTTAAATTAGTTCTGAAGAGTATCAGATTTCAAAAATATATCGCAAGAGTACATTAAAGGGTAAGATATAATTATCGGAAGAAAGGGTCCTTCAAAACTGACAACTGGCTGTATTCAACTCGCGCATTATGGATCCCGTTCGAGAATGAAAAAGCGAAAGCCTGGTACTTTAATAAACTGATATGTCTGTGGGATAATTAATTTGGATGCTCAAGTATCCTCATGCAAAATATTTAATTTATTCATTTTTTACCCTCGGTATGTAATCAATATAGTCAAATTGATCCGTCGAGGTCGCAGCATATAGCGAAATTTTCTCTGATAATACCTCTATCGTTATTCCAACGTTTCATTCATTTTAGCATTTCGTCAATGGGCTCTTACGCAGCATTTCAATCTTCCTCAAGCTTTTTATTAACTTCTGAGTGTTATGTAACTTTAATACTGCATTTAATTTAGTACTTAAAAATAATAAAGTCTTACTTGGATCTAGGATTGAGTATCAGCAGTATTTTATTTACCTTGATAAAGTAATTAACATGAAATTAATGTTAACATATTCTCAAAGAGTCTTTATTTAATCATATCCAAAATCCAATTTCTTTAACATTTTTGTGCTTGAAACATCACGCCTTGATTCTATAAGAATTTGGAAGGATTTGGTGTCATTTGAATTCTTCTACAGCTTAATTTGGGAAAATTGAACAGAAAATGTACTAATCTACTATGATAATTTTGATTCAGGAGTTTTAAAATTGACCGGATATTGGACGATTTTGAATGTTGATTTTGAGTCTTTATCGTTACGGATGGAGACCATTCTAACAATTTGTTGGGAGAGTTATTATTCGAGATTCCTCCGGAAAAAGCAAATCAGAGGAGGTAAAGGACTATCCAAACCGTTTTGTGAGCCCTAATCCACCTCAATAATCCAGCTCAATAAATAAATAAGAGCGGTCTTTAAACTTCATAAGAGGCTCGAAAGTCCCCAGTGCGCGCCGGAACTGAAGCAGGAAGGATGAGGTTAAAGTCAGAGCTGGAAACATATATATATATATATATATATTCACACGATATGAGCACAAGAAGAAAAAAGCGTTATATTTTACCTCCAAAGTAAGTACCTAGCTATGGCGTTAGCGTTAGGCGCCACTGTCGCACGATCTGATGCGGTCGTAAAATGCGACTGTTTTAGCGGAATCTTGACCACTGGCGTCGCATCTTGAGCTCTCTTACGACTCTGGTCACGCATTCCTCTGTGATGCGCGCTAATGCACCTCTAAAGTTAAAGGCTGGAATGCCTTAGTTGAGAATTTTCTAGCCGGAAGAAGAGTAGGAATGATGACTCTTCTCCCAGGTATATAACTTGGTCCATTGAGTTTTGAGGAGGATGGAAATTGATATAACTTTCCTCAATTAAAATAATTGCCACCAAGTACAAAATGTTGTTTCCAATGCCTGCAACACCCGTAAGAAATGCATTGAGCAGATAATTCATAAAATAATTTTCCGCGCTTTCCAATTAGGATTTAAGTATGAAATTAAAATCTTATCAGGAGGACCTAATTTACAATTAAAATGCGTTATTTCTCACAATAAGGTCCTCGGTTTGATTATAAACGACCAGAATATATTAAAAATACAAATATGAGTAAACACCTTTTCTTACAGTTGGGAGCATTTGCTTCATTTACAAAATTAAATCAGAAATAATATTCATAAATATGGAAAGAGCACGTAATTAACGGAAATAAATTGAAAATTCTTATTTTGATTGCATTTTATCGTTTCATGTTCGTTATTAGGAAATATTAGAGAAAAATCGGAAATTATTGTGGAATATCTTAGCCCATAAGTACCCCATCTTCCTGACGACCAAGGAGATTGCTCGAAGAGAGAGAGAAACAGAGAGAGAACACTCGAAAAATATATACTCAAATGGAATGAGTGACTGGAGTATTAGAAGAAGCTTCACGATTTAATTATTAACAATTGTAATAAAAATTCGCATGGTTAGACTTACGAGTAGTACATTTTACCTTGTCGGAGGAGTATATTTTAACCAAGGAAACGTATGTTTTACTTTGTCACGATAAAGGAAGCGAAGAAAAATAAAGATACCTATCAACTATCGAGATAATCGGGAAATATTTTCCAAGATTTTAAAAATGTGTAACAAAGATGAACAAATAAGTTTCTTTGGTGTGAGTACAAGTAAATCTAATGTGTTGCTTCATTTATGTATAAAATTATTTTATAGGAGTCCCGTTTAAGTGTATAACATCAGATTCTTTCATAATGGATACTTCAAAAGGAGAACTATTATCATTAATCAGATCTGAGAGATCAGGTGCTCCTATATATAGTGGTATTTCTCATTTTCAAATTAGTAAACTTTAGTTCCGTCATTTTTGATGAGACTACAAATTACTTTATCGGAGGTATCCCAATAATAAATCGGTACTTCCTCTCGGCGTTAAGGATATTCTTTTCCGGACACGTAGTGATTGATTTTTAAAATCGGAGACGCTACGCATGACTTAGAGGAATGAAAGAGTATTTTTAAGTCACTTTCTTACTCATTTGAAACATTTGTCTTCACTGTTTCTCTTACTTCATTCCTCTAGATTTTCCTACTCTATGCCTTCCTTAGTTATTCAAAGTCACTAATAACTTAATCCAACTACATAATACAACATCATCTGCCATCTGCTGTATTGCCCTTCCTTCCGTCTCTTTCTTAAGCAGTCCTCTCAAAATATCACCAAGTCATATCCTCTTTCATCTCTCACTTGCTTCAATCGAAACCTTCTCTCATCCTTCATTCGATTCTTAACGTCCTCTCAAACTATACCGAAATGTACTAACCCACCGATATTTATGATAGTATTTACGGATGCAAAATTGTTAACATTACAAAACTAATTTAATCTCCGTAAAATCGTTTCTTGGAAAACGGCGAATTTCTCTTGAATTTCAGAATAAGCGTTCTCTTTTGGATTACGGAATGACGCTTGTTTCCTCTTCTACGGTCCTTATTATCTACTTCAGCCATCTTAAATTCCGTTGAAACATTCAGTTTATCATTTCGAGTATTCATATGGTTCGTAACGGATATTTAAGTGATCTTTTACTCTGTCAGACAAAAACCTGAGATGTTCAGATGAGTGGTTAGATTTATCATACATTCGTTTCCCACTGCTGCGACAGTTTCTTTATAGTTCTCTTGATAATTTTCTTTATAATTACTCAGCTGTATTATAAGTGCTTTCAATTGGATATCTGCTTATTTTACTTAAAATTATCGAAGTCATTGTTAGTGGATCAGGGCGAAGAGTGGCTTATTCCCAAGAGGAGCTTAAACTAAAATCAGTTGAAGTTTCTGCATGATAATTATACATATAATACTTTAATATTAGCAAAGTGACATAATAAAGATAAATTGGAGATAAGTCTGTAAGTAACTTGCCATATATCACCCGTATGGTTAGTATCTAGATCCTCTCCCACGTGACGGATTGACGGATATCATTTTTATGCATTGCGTCGTATTATGATACGACAGGCTGAGATGCTGGTTCAATATCATAAGCATAATATAAGTTAAATTTATAATCATAAATTATTCTAGTATAATAATAATAATATTTAATTTACAGCAAACAGGAAAATTCCAATTTCATGCGATATAATGTATAAAATAAATAAAACATACATAAAAATAAATACATCACTTAAAGTATATTAAAAATTAAAAACAAATTGAGTAAAATTTCCGCTTTAAAGACGGAAGCGAGTCATAAAATACACCAATATCAGGGGTTTTACTTAAGACCTCATTTGACGCTCTCATTATTCTGGCCATTGGTTCATATCGGTATACATCCAAAGGAGTCCCTAAACGGCTAAAACAGTCCCAAAACAGTCCCTAAATAATAATACGAAAGATAAGTTTCATCCATAAAGTGTTAATAAATACGATCTACTAGAAAAAGAATTATTGAGTTAAATCTGCTCAAGAAGTTGGATCTGTTTAAAAAAGCCTACGAATTGTATTTCTTTCTAACAAGTAAGTAAGTAAGTGTTAGTATTAGCATAACCGTGGATTTAAAAAATAAACACAATGCCATTAAATTTTCCCGAGATCTAATATTGCCTCACGCAAATCAACGATTTTCTCTCAGTTTGTAAGAAATTGTCCAGGAGTAGCTCCTATTAATTAAAACTGCTTTCCATACTTCATATCGTTTCCTTTTATTAATTTACAAAACATCGATTTAACTTATTCAAGTTTTATTAAATTTAAGTCCTTCTATAATCGTTCCCTCCTCTCAAATGGCATCTCTCAGAGGACCAACAGGCAGTCCTTTGTTATGAGCTCAAAGACACGGAAATGCGAATTAAAATTCAGATCTTTCTGGAGTTTCCCTTTATCTCGGCCTTTTGTTTTTCCTTTGTCACTTATTCGGCCATTTCGCTCCAAATCGCCGGAATGCGGAAGAAAATAAAAAGTGTTTACGCAAATAAATGTTTCCTCAATTGTTGCCGAAAACAGCCTCCGGAAAAGCGATGGAGAGAGAGGAGGACCTGTTTAATGAGAAACACCTGCGAACCAAGGAATTCCGACCAAATACAACTTTATCACTTCATTGCTCGCTTTTTTTATGCCCTAAAGTGTGCTGCTAGTTCCCGCGCTTGTTTTCATGGCGTTCCCATGCCTACCTTTAGTTCCCTTTCTCTATTTCTTGAGTATGAAAAGGCAAACATACGCGGATTAAATAATACTTACATATGAAGAAATGCGATTTTCGAATATTTCCTTCGCCGAAAACATCTGAACGAATGATTTACATAAAATGTTTGGCATGTTGCGCTGTGGTCCAGAACGTAAAGATTGAATCTGAAATATTGTGAGTTATTTCAAAATATATAGTCGAGTATGAATAAAGGAAAAGTTGCCCAAAGTTATAGAAAGGTTATAAACAGTAATGTATCTCATTAAGGATATTTATCTTCATTCAAAGTATGAGAATGATTTCTTGTAATTCTGTAGGAACGTTTACCATTATGCAATTGAATCGGTAGCTTTTTCAAATATCTCATCCATCACGTGATTCTGAAATATAAATTGGTTAAATCTTTATTGTTATGACTCCCAGATGGCGAAGTGGACAACACTTTCGGCTTCAATGAAAGCGGACCCGGGTTTGATTCCCAGTGGGAGCCAATGTGCGAAATGACCTAAGCTGTCGAAGCACTTTTAAGAAATAGCAAACAATCTTTATTGTGTATTGAGCAACGATTTGTTTTAGAAATTTTGTTTCTCATTTCCAAATTAATGATAACAACAGCATATTCAACCGAAAGTGAGATAATTGAATGGAAAATTCGAGTGAAGCAATAAAACAGGCAAGAGAAATTAGCGAAAAAATAAAGGAATCAAATTAGTAAGAAATGAGTGATGACGAGATGAACAAAAGGTATCGTAACGATTTATATATTATTTATCGACTTGTATACCTCATGAATTGTGAAGAAGTCGTAGATGATTTGAAGTGTAGCGCTGTAGCAAAAGGGTTGCGGGATTTAAATAATGAAATTACATGTGGTAATAAGAGTGAAAGATGAGGAAGCCGGAGAGCTGAAGATTGGCAGAGATTCCATAAAAGGCTACTGTATATCTTGGCTTGTAACAAGTATCAAATTACTAGGAAAGAGCATATCGTGAGACATAAATATTCGATAAGAAGAATAAAAGGAAACGAGGAAAGCATAGTATATACAGGGTGTCCTAAAAAGTCGTGATAATCGGAAAACTAGGGTTAGAGCTTCTCTTGGGCTATCCGAATCACGCCACTTTGGGTGTCCGCTTTTTATTCCTTTTCAAGTTACAAATGTTTTTCGTATTTTGACTTTCGGGACGCTTTTCACCATGGCAACGTGAATAATTAAGATACAGAGTTAACGTTTTCTCTAGAATAAATACATAAACGCTTCAACCGACGCAAAAATATTTTTGTAACAACTGCTTCCATTCAGTCAGAATTAAATTTCAAATTTCATGAACTGTGACGTCATGAATTGTATCTAAATCTTTGAAACCAATTAAAAAAAAACTTCACATCAAAAAAATTTTTGATGACTTCTCTTAATACTTGCCCAAGTTATTAACTATTTACGTCGAAAATTTCATTGAGCTATCTTCACGGCAACATACTTAAAACTAGATTTAAAACATAATAAGTTGAAGATTCTCAGTATTAACGGACGAGTCAACACCTAGTTGTAACTCAAATTGGTGATATTAATGTGTTTAATTATCCAAACTACAACATTTTTTTTCTAATTGGCATCGCTTTGGCACTCTTTGGCGGTAAGAAAAAATACCACTTCCCCTTCGTTACTAGGCGAAGTGAATGATAATATTCCTCGCGACTATTACAAAGTAGGAACCATTGTTGACAGCCGCGGCGTAACTAAGCTTTCCCAACAATACACGCATGCATCACTGTGCTTCCGATTATCAATACTTTTTGGAACAACCTGTATACTGGAAGGTCCAAAAGTTGGAAAAAGCAGTCAGTAGATTAATAATACTGAAGAGATTGCACAATGTAGAGTTATTGTGACATGTATGTTCAGCTGAAAGTTAACTTAGGAATGATTCAGCCAGAGACCAGCGGAAGTGTTTAAATTATCAGTAGTTTGGAATTTAATATAATATGATATATGATATGATATATATTTATGATAATAGTTTCATGAAGAATAGATGCGAGCGATTTCTGAATCTGAGTCCAACGGACTATAAGACGTGGAACATTCCCTGAGGAAATGAGTTGATGTCCAATCGTTAATTTGTTCACCTGAGAGGAACATTAGGGGCGGAGAGGACAGTTGAGATGAACGTCCCCTGGGAAGGACGTGGAGCACTCCAGAGGCTTAGGACATCGTCATAAATTGCATCTTCGATAGGATGTCTTAGCGGAGCATGTCTCACTTGTCTGTACAGAAGAAAGGTCCATTGCCTTATGGATGCTGTGAACTAATCTCCAAATGCGATCAGATACGAAGGGAAACGGAATTACGAAGAGGGAACGCTGTGTAACAGCTCAATTCTCTGACAGTGATCATCTGAGACAGCTGATAGTGAATCATATTGCAATGAAATCTCTATCTTACCGCACCGCGAAGGAATAGCTGAATATGGATTATAAATGTGCATATTAATTAATTGCAAACCTAACTAAATATCTGTTTGGCTACGCTATGATTCCTTAAATGGCCGGTATGCAAATTATTCTCTCCTTATCTCTCAGAAAATGTTAGCATCGTCATTACTGCAGATAACTGAAATTTCTTATCTCATAGATTTTAAATATATATGGAATTCTTACGCTTCACATTTGAAGAACGCGAGTCTTTATTATTCAGATAATGACATAGTATTGTTACTGGATAGTTTTTAAAGTATTGTAGAATATTTGCAAAATATTTCGTTACCCGTCACCATTAAATCTCGTCAGGAACTTCTTCGATTTATTTCGGTAACTGTTAGTGGTCTTAATATTTCGCGTAGAAGATACAATTCCGCATTGAGGTTTCAAACGTATCTTTGCTTACGTTTTTATTTTCGGTCTGTTTAACACTGCATATATCCTATTTCATCCTTGTATAACGTCACTTAAACTGTTTATCTTAAAAAACATCAGAAAAGAGTTATCAGATATGGAATAATATATGTATTCATGATAGATATCTCAGTTCGGTTTCATTACTGCGTCTAGGCGTAACTATTTCGACTTGAATACAGTGTCTGCTCTCGACAAACAGTAGTAATAAATCTTTACTTACTGCTTGACATTTCTTGAGCTGGAAATATATGGGCCACAGAATTTTCTTCGCTTCAACAGAATTCTAATAGGGGCGAGTCAGAGCCAAAATCGCTCTGTCTTATTCTGTTAACGTAGTGGAGACTATTACAGCTATTTATAAATGACAAAGAACGCGAGGAATTGCTCCAGATCATTCCCTGATTTCAAAGTAAGAAATTCGTGAATTTATCTGTAATTACGTGTCAAATGTGTTTTTTACCGCCCCGATATCCACTTTCCCTCAGTTGGACGCGCGACCAAAGCGATAAATCAGCACGGTGGAGGAAAACGGAGCGTCACCGCCTCTGGTTAAGATATTCACATACTGGAGTCGCTTTGAACTTGGTAAGTTATAGTGGACTGACCGAAGATTTACTTATTTTCATAGGAAAACTATGCTAAATAAACACCCTTTTAGTGTAAATAAGAGTATTTTTTTCTCCTCAGATTTATAACGCAAAATTTCTATTCAGTATAAATATTCAAGTGAACTTTAATACAATGAACTCCCGATGATCGGGACGGAGGCCGGTCCGGATAACGAAAATTTCGGATAAACCGAAGTCCCGCGTGAAACACCCCGAATTGCGTCAATACCGCGAATTATGATCATAAAACGTGCGTACGAAGAATGCTATTGATATGGTTGTGAATAAGCATGTTTTTGACTGAAATATTTGTGTTGACGTGTTAAAAAGGAGCCAAAGTATGATTGAAAATTCAAAGATTTTAAATGCTGAATAACAAAGCTCGTTTATTTTGCGTTGTTACAGAAAAAATCCGCTATATTTGGCAGCGGGAAAAACATGAGTTTTAATTAAATAGGCAAATATTTTATTTTAATTTTATTTTATTTTAAGCAAATAAGTAATGGGTTGCGATGGTATTCGGTGTATGAGGGTGGGGTAGGTGCATTCGGAAAATTTTGTCCGGATAAACGCGATTCAGATAAACGGGAGTTTACTGTAACACTGTTTTTATGAAGTATATATATAATGGCAGCCACTACGATGAGCAGCCCTTCTACCAACCGTTCAATCCGCATTAGAGGTCTTTAATCAATTGGAATCATTTTTGAAGTACAACTCCATTTATAATCAGCATTTTGGAGATATAGTTTAGATTTTGGTGTAGAATAGTTTTAATCGATAATCCCTGATGACTTAGTGAACTCATCTCTTGTCATGGAAGTTGACGGCAATAGAGACGCTCACTCGAGTTTCATGACATCTACGTGTCTCCAACGTATACATTAAGATTAATAGTAATCCCACAGCAATTTTAATATCGATTTTTATAAACGGGGTTTAATAAAGAACTAATGAGCTTGATATGCTAAGAATTATGAGTGGATACTTATGGATGAAGATAAATAAATACAGTGAACGTGTTTCTTTTCTATCTTACGTAACAGCGCAGAATGAGCAGCTAATCTGCTAATTTATCATCGCGTACAATTTAGATTTTACAAAATCTTGATCACTTTCTATTGACTTTTCAAGCCCTTTCCTTACGTTTATGTTTCCTTAATCCCGTATATGATTTTTAGGGTATTTTTGCACTGATTTCTATTACTATCCCTAACAACTCCTTAAATGCGTCTGCTTGCTTTATTGAGGAAACTCCTTCTTAAGCTTATTGTTTTTTTCTACAGATACTAATTGTTTTTCAGCTCCTTCTCTATTTCTAATAGTGTTTTTTCACTCTTCATAAACATTGGCGACGGAATAGACTAGAGACATTGTTCACATTAAAAATAACTAATATTTAAAAGTGAAAACCATCTGCATTACAATTTGTTTACTGTTTATAACTCCCAAATGCAATCGATACGTGCATGCATACGGGCGCAACGCTATTGAGTTAGAATGTGTTTGCGATCACGGCGTGAGAGGTTAATCGAGGGCAGTTGTAGCATTTACGATCCGCGTAGTATTGGAGCAAGCAGTGCGTGCGTGCGAAGGATAATTTCTTACTTTGTCCGATGGGAGGCGCCACATTCCAGTCTCAGGGCGCGGCGCATGCGAGGGCTTTACAACTGCATTTTCGAGGGAAATATTAACATGTTTAAACGGGAAACCACAGGCAATCAGTTGTGAAATATCTCGTTCACATTAAAAGGTATGGTCATTGGACATGACGTTTGTTATAGCTGGTGTAAAAACTGGACGACAAAAAAGAATATAGTTGGGAAGTAAATATCAATTAAATTTCTAAATGATTCAATCAATTTGAAAGCAGAAAATCTTTCCTTAAAGAAACGCATGCTATTTGAAATTACTTAACAATTCGAGATTTTTTTGCCTTCTTTCGTTGGCATAAATAGTTTATTTCTTACATTAGATTTCGCACGTAACTGTTTACGTATCGCAGCATGGAATGCGTATGGTCAATTATTATTTACGGGATATAAATGTAAATATAAAAAGTTTAAGGTGATTCTATATGTTAGTAATTTTCTACATCATCAAGTAATAGCCGAAAGCAGTTGGAATAAGGAATCTCTAAAGTGTGCAAAATGATATTATATTTTTTAAATGCAAGGTTATTCTCTGAAAAGTATTTTCAATATAACGAATATAATAACTGGAATTGGAAATAAATCATAGTGATAAGAAATTCGGAAGCATTACGTAAAACTTCAAAAGAATAATGGAAAAATGCTTTCAGGATCATATAATACGTTATGTCGACATTCTATGAAATTGAATCCAAGAGAAGAAATAATGCAATTTTAATCGAAGATATGCGCATATTAGTAATAGCGGCTTATGGTAATGGTGGAGGGTGATATGGGTGATAAGGTTACTACATGAAAATGTCCATAACTAGCACCAAGGGGATAGGTACTAAACAGAAAGTAGTGGGAAATAAGGAAAATTTGGAATCAAGAAGAATAACTGAATCACTCAAGGACCCGACCAAGGTCTTAAGGAAAATTTTACGATAATGAATAAAGAAATGTAATATAATATCCCGGACGAAATCCTTCACGCTTGATTGCTAAGTAATCGAAATTTTTATGATTTGAACATGTATATTCTGCTAGTCATATCCATGTCATTCATATTAGATAAATGTTTTTTTTAACGCAATCATGTTTATGAAACCACAGGTTACATCAGTTAAGTTTCTGAGGAATCTATCAGTATGAAATAAAAGAACTTTTTCACAATGGAAAAGTACTTATTTCTTCAGCCAGTTAATTACGTAAATACCTATCAAGTCATTTACACGTTTCTGAACTATACACGGATATAACTTGATACTTGCGAAATGACGGAGATAAATTGGTACTTATTCCACAAAACTTGATACTTGTTTGGTTAATACATAATACTAATAGTAGTAATTCAATGCTCTTTCTCAAGATATTTTCTATTTGCAAGTATTGATTTAGGGTGATATTAGTACGTCAGACTGGCTAGGTTTCAGTGAATCAGATTCTAAAAGACGCCAAATAACATTCTATCGGTACCTTTAACCTTTGTGGTAAGACTTTGTTATAAATTTACGCCTTAGTTTTTCATAGAAATATCTTTCAAGTTTTATGAGATGATTGTCCATATAGCAGCCTTTTTATAGAGACTCTATCTTTTTAATTGCGACGTAAATGATACAAATAACGGGTAATGCGCCGAGGCGTACCAGCAAGTGAATTGCCATAGAAACCAACTTTATACGGAAAAGAATGCGTAGAAACGGGCTGGGTTGAAAATGACCTAAAACTTGAGGCGTTCGCTAATTCTGCAATGCAATTTCGAGCAGTCATCAGGGCGAAAGCAGTTGCGCAGCGAAAGAAAAATTTCTAACAACAGGCCGAAGTCAATAAAGGTCACAAAAATGAGTTCCCTCGATTGTCCCGACCACACCCACCTAACGCGCTTTTCCCAATAGAATACGCGGATGGTGACACAGTTTGGGCAAAAAATATGGAATGAAATATTCCCGATCGTAAAATGAACGAGATTGCGAAAATCTCTCGCGATGATTCGACCAACGGTCTTCGAAATGTGTCCGTTTGGGAATGATTGCGGATCTGCGGGACTTTGGAGGAGTTGCGACAGAATGTTGGTCATTAAATTGTGACAAATTGTATCTTAATGCGTTGAAGAATAAACTTTACAGTTTTTTCTTTAAGGATTTATCTCAGCCACTTCACAAGTACGTGTAATCATCCTTTCATCTCATAATCCTCTCGATTGATCGACGTTCATTTGATCGGCAATTTATCTGGGTAACCTCGTTTGGCCGACAAGTCGTGAGTATTTATAAAGGAGAGCAGCCCTTTGATTTTCAACGTGAAAATTTGGTTTAGTTAACTATTAATCAGATATAAATTTTAAATACAATAAATTTCGCAAATGATATGTGATTTTTGAACTATTCAGTTTTTATTGAACGTTGTTGTTACCAATACAATATGCAAGAGTAACCGATTAAAAGAGGTAAAGCGTGGTATGTTTGTTCGTACGAGTCATCAAAGCAAAATGTTCGTAATTTCTTCCTCCACCTATTGTCTGCCATCAAGTACTACGATTTCTTATTGTATATCTGTAATATCTCTGGCTCTAAATCCTCAATGCCTTCTTAAGAGAATCAGCTCGAATTTATAAGCATAATAAGCCGCCAGAACGATGGATTGTTTTGAGATTAAGAATTTTAAAAATATTTTGATCATATTCTCAAAAGCATTGAGGTTTTGATTCGAAAACAACAATATCCATTTATTTTTCCTACTTTTTGTTCCGTCACCATTTCGTACGGCCTTTTTTTCCAATTAAATTTAGCGCAAGGAATCGTACCTTCTACGACAGAAAATGAACGTGGTGTGCATTTATTGGGATACGCTTTATCTCGTCTGGGGTTGAATGGTGGACCTATGATAAATATTAAGTAGCGTTAAATTATGATGTTAAAAAATATTTTAGAATATCTTGAAAATATTTTGAGAAGTTCATTCAGCTCCAGAAAAAAACATGGATGGTTAATACAAAAATAAACCGTCGTATTGCACTGTTATTAAGTCAACATTCAGCTGATCAACAGCAACTTATTTGGGAATTAGAGCTGTGCAACATTCACTATCTGCCGCACGCAAAAAGGTGGTTCGCAGGGTACTTTGTAGATACAAATTATCTAAACGACAATCAAATGCAATTTCTTGAAATTGAATTGAAATTTCACTGTAATTGTTTGAAAAACCTTGGTGATTGAAATATTCTCTAAATTGGTCGTATTCTTCTACATGCGAACTGTCACTGCAGTTGGTAACCCCAGTTTACGAAATCTGAAAACATTACGCATAATTAATCATTAACTCTTCATTTTCCTCTTAAAGGGGAGTAAATTCCATATGAGGGGAGAATGTAACTCGCATTTGTCGTCAGAGAGACAAGTTGTTAAAAGTCTCATAATGTTTTTATTATTTTGGTAAAAATTCTGGTAACTGCGATGAAAAACTATAATGCCATGCCTAATTAAGAATATTCCTTCCTATTCTCTTCTTTTGGCTTTTGTCTAGATCTCGTAAGAGCACTGTGTAAATTTAATTTAGCCAAAAATGAAGCTTGAATTAATGAAAATGAATTTGCAATTCTCTCGACGCATTGGCCGCAGAGTATAACCACCGGAAGGATTCAGACATAAATCTTAACTATCATGGGTTCAGTTCCAGAAGGCCCGTTTTTTCCCGTAAGGATAAATTGCGCGAATTTTCGAAAAATAATTTAGTATCTTGCTGGTAAGATAAGGAAATCACAGTGGTTCCAGAAGCTTTTCTATATTAATAATCATAGAAATGTAACCAAATGTGCTTGAGTTAGACGCCATGTGGGTGCTAAATTCTCCAATTCGAAATACATTACGGTGATTTTTAAGAATTTTTACTCTCTCCATATAATAATAATAATAATAATAATAATAATAATGCCGTCTTTCTTTTTTGGGCGAATTTTAGCCTAGGAAGGCTATTCCTCCAATTAACCCCTTTTATTAATTTTATTCATTTTTTTTTTTGCATTTTATTTTATTAATATCACACACACACAACATACACAGACAACCATTCCCTAACCGGAAAAATCCGATTAGCCGGGACTCGAACCCGGGACCGTGAGGTTGGAGCGTTAACGCGCTAGCACGTTAACCACTCCGCTACCACGGCCGGCAATACGTGGTATAGAGAAAGTTTTGTATTCGCAAAAAAATTCGACCTCCAGATTTCAACGGAAATAGATGTATTTGGGCCCATAGAGTTTGTTTTCGCTATTTTCCCGAACATATCTCTCTGTGTGTCTGTCTGTGGTAGAAACGTTTGTGGGCTCTGTATCTTAAAAATTAATTATCCGATCATTTCCAAATTCATATTAAGTATTTTCCTAACAATGCCACTAGTTGATTAGTTTTTATTGAATATCTATAACCGGAAGTTTCGGTTTATCCGGAACAAAATATGTTTCTTAAATATCTCTGTCAGAATGCAATGTTGGTATATACTATTATTTACATAAATTAAAGATAATGTACTTTGCTACAACTTTTTTTTTCAAACATATTTTCGTAACACTGATTGTTTAGGAGTTATTAGTGAATACTCGCTAACCGTAAGTTGCTTTTTATCCAAAAATTGTAGTTTTTCTAAAATATCTGTGACAGAATGTGATATATTTATGTACAATTTGAACAAAAGATAATGTATTTTACTACAAATATTGTATGAAACATTTTCCTGTAACACTAATTGTTTTGGAGTTATTTATATATTACCGGCATAGGCTTCTGTTTTCAATAAATAAGGAGAAAGTCATGTGTTGGCCATATCAGATTTTTTTAGTTCCTTCCAGATAACATGGAAGCGTGAAACCCGACATGTAAACAGAAGCCATAGATACATATCCTATGCGCAGTTTATCGTTTACTTAAGGATCCTCGGCTCAGTGACCTTCCGGTATGATATTGACATCAAACTTTGGATAAGGTTCCTGTTATTCCAGCTAAGTCGTTATATGTATTCACATCTATCAAAGAAGTCTTGGGTTCGATCCTATGACTCTAAAAGCTCTCCATAAGAACTTCCTGTAAATTCTCCTTTAACCGTTTGTATGCTTTATTTCATTTTTAGAACTAAATTGGGTTAATGCTTCTATCTAACTCTGAAACTGGTAAGGCTTGTTTGGGTTCTATCTGTGGAATTAGTGCAGGTTATATCTTTTGACTTTGCCATTAACGGTTTTTAATATTCTTAATTTGGTAAATTTATGTAGTTTTGGATTCTAAACCACGAGAATTTGGAGAAAAAAGACGAAATATATGAACAATTTTTCTGTTATTAATAACTAGTTCCCTTAACCGGTGAATGGGGAATTCGTACGCGGGGAATTGATCTCCCGACAGTTTGGTACGCGGGGAATTTTAATCCCCCTCGCTGATGCTCTACTACCACCCAACCCTACCCCACCCAGCCCCACTCAACCCAATTCCACTCAACCCCACCCAATCCCCCAGGTTAATTTATTTATAACATTAAGCAATAATCAGGGCGTGTAGATTAACATAAGACTGAATAACAGTAGTACAACATCAGCGCGGGGGATCAATTCCCCGCGTACCAATCTGTCGGGAGATCAATTACCCGCGTACGAATTCCCACCGGATCAATTCACCGGCCACGACCCATAAGGAAGGACAACCGACGTCTTGTGATCAGAAAATCATCAGCAATCCACGGAAAATGAACTCCAGCTGTATAATTTAGCAAAAAATATAACTTGCTATAGATGGTTTTAAATTGTAATATGTGACTGAAATTCCTAATTTAATTACGATCTGTAAGCAATTTCTGAACGGACGTTGACTTGGAATCCTACATATGATATATAGTACAGCTAAGTATTATTTTCTAAATAGTGGTATTTCAGATTTCAGAATTGGCCCTTGCCAAAAAATAAAAAAATACTTCAAAGTGAAATATAAG
This sequence comes from Sympetrum striolatum, assembly GCA_947579665.1. Classification (NCBI taxonomy): domain Eukaryota; kingdom Metazoa; phylum Arthropoda; class Insecta; order Odonata; family Libellulidae; genus Sympetrum; species Sympetrum striolatum. The sequence goes on from OX388349.1 coordinate 77,218,826, forward strand.
AATGTGCTGAGGTGATGCTGTGTATTACTGCGAAATGTGTTGTAGTAATGTTGGGACCTCTCGAGAGGTGAGGGATTGCTTTACCTCGGTTGATTCCTGCCATACGCAACTGGCGGCTCGCGGGGTACAAATCTAAAATTAGCTCTTTTGTAAATTAATATATCCAAAACGTTGACGCACTAATGTGCTTTATGCATTAATTAATTAACATTGAATTGAGAGATTCGAAGAAAATGAGTAATCAATATTATTAAGGGGTACTCGCAAGATGCATAGCAAAATCTTAATGTTTTTCAATCTCTGTCAGAATTTCCTCCAAATTTATAGACACCCATTCACTAGTTGTAGATTTAAAAATTTCATCAGTACTTAGTATAATTCAAGCCTTTGAAAATTACGCTAACACTTACTAGGCACTTCAGGAACGTTATTGATACTATGCGTGATTTCCGGATTAAAAGGTACGTGAACGTAGAGAGACAGTTAGGACTACATCAAAATTTGAAGCGTTTCATGAAAGAAAGGGAACCATTCGAAAACTTTAACGAAAAATTATTAGTCAACCTTGAGTAGGAAAGGCTGAAATATAAAAACCAAAGAAATCGTTTTTTTTTCCTAAGTTGATCTATGCCAAAATTATTTTAAGCCTAAAAACTTTGAATTATATTGTTATTTAAAAAAAATTCGAATGAAGACAGTGATTCCTTAAAGACCTTTCCTCGTATTTTTATACTAGTGCATTGCATTACATAATCCATGTTCATTCTATAATTTTAAGTAGTTACAGCAAAGAAGTAAATTCATATGGTCTCGAATTCTCCATGCTTCCAACCTTACTACGAAACACCTTCCAACAATCCTAACAATTCGCGCGATTATCAGAATTATGAAAAAAGTTTCGTGAAAATTAATAAGAAAGCGGCCTTAACAGAGTCAAAATTAACATCAAGCTTGCTTAATTAATTTCAGAATGTGTAAAAGTACTTCGGTTATAAGACAGTCTCTCTCAAAAATATGGCTTTTTTATTCCTCGGACTTGTTAGTTGACGGAAGATTTGAAATGCTTACTACTATGAGAAGATCGTTAAGTATTTTACGGAAGAAATTTTAATGGACAATTCATAATGTACTTTAACAGAAGAGGTTAATGGTAGTGAAGCGGGGTTTTTACTATTACTTTTTTCAGGTAGAAATTTCGAGGATCGCCATCCTAATCCAGACCTCGGCTTGCGCGCCCTACCTTCACCTCAGGGGGGACCATAAAAAAACTAACCGCGTGGAATACGATTTAAAAAGTTATAAACAATTCAAATGAGCAACAATTTATTATCTTCGTCGTCTCACTCATCCTAAGAGATATACAAGCGTGTTTTGATCGACGTTCTACGATGAAAATTAAGATTTTTTGTGATTTTGCTAGAAATTACCCGTTCACACACGGCAACGTTGCTCAGTCAGATAGGCGGATGTTTAAAATATCTCAACGGGGGGTGGGTTGGGTTGGGGAGAGGATTTCTAGATTTTTTATAGAAATATCTCCACCCTACCCCAACCTAACGGCAACGTTGCCGTGTGTCTACGGGTAATTTCTCGCAAAATCACAAAAAATCTTAATTTTCATCGTAGAACGTCGATCAAAACACGCTTGTATATCTCTTAGGACGAGTGAGACGACGAAGATAATAAATTATTGATCATTTGAATTGTTTATAACTTTTTAAATCGTATTCCATGCGGTCAGTTTTTTTATGGTTCCCCCTTAGGTGAAGGTCGGGCGCGCACGCAGAGGTAGGGGTCCGGATTAGGATGGCGACCCCCGAAATTTCTACCTGAAAAAAGTAATGGTAAAAACCAGTTTTTTATATAATATCTCGTAATCAAAATTCAGAAGAGTTGAACAAAAGAACTTATGGATAGTCAACAGAAGTATCTTCTATTAGACTACAATAGAATGTATATAGCCCTACAAATCATAATGATATTTTAAATAAGATATATGATAAGATACTTCAGAAACATTTAGTTGCCTTTTATATTTTATGTGAACATCATTTCTCTATGCAATTACGACTCAAGTAAGTGTAATTGTGGGAGCCTTTAGAATATATAAACTGCAGTTGGCTGCAATAGCATACATATTACTAAGGTACAATTTAGCATTCCCCTGCTTTCCCTCATATTTTATAATCTACATTGCTCTTTAGTATTTCGGTAATCATCAGTTCGGTTAACTTGTAGAATATTTTACTCCTGATCTTGATTTACCGATTCCGTTTTATGGACATAGAATAAATCATAATCGCTACATGCTAAAAAAAGTCCATTGCTAACTAATTTCATTTTGCTTTATGTCCCAAAAATCCCATTATCTTTTAGTATACTGTAAATGTAATAACCCAGTCTTACAAATGAACTTAGTGTGTAGTTGTTCCACTTACCACTTGATGATAATAAAATGAACTTTAAAACTGTTAAAGGAATAGCAATTCAAAAGTAACAGTGGTAGCATCTACTTGAAAATACCTCAGAAACGATGAGTAGTCTATTTTATTCAGTACGAACAACATTTATTTTAGCAATCTTTCTTCAAATACGTGCAAGTATGAGAGACTGAAAATTATTTAAACTGCATCAGGCTGCAATAGCATATGAATCATGGTCATTAGCAGTGTAAATCTGTACCAAATCTTAATTTGATATACCGACGCCCTTGACGGTGTTCCTTATGTTCAGCCAATGACGAAGGGAGGGGAGGATTGGGGGGGATAACATAGCACCCTAAGAAGTGGACCCGGCCTGGTCAAAGTGGCGTGCCATGAGGTTCATCTCCATGCCCAGAGACCCCCTCTTTACCACTATCGCAGGTTAACCGCGAGCTCCGACCTCATAGACAAAAGGATCGAACAGGAGTTTATTGAGACAGAACTCAACTCCTGCATAAGAAGGTGAAAGAAAGGGCCCTGGAAGAGATGCCCGCGTCAGTAGGCCTTTCGGCTAAGGCAGAGAGGAATGAGGCATCATTCCCCCTTCCCCTACAGAGCAGGTGATCAATACATACATTTGCATTTCTCTCAGTACTAAAGCTACTATACTATATAAAACTCAATCAGGCACTGGCTAATATTTTTCTGATTAATTTAGAATAGATTGAACTTAAAAGTATTTGTAAGACTTACTTAATTAATTACTTGTATTAAAAGAAAACTTTAGAATATATTTAAACTACTGATTCAGGTAATATTTGAGCACCAAAAATTATTATGATGAAGTTTTACGATAAAAAAATCGTCTTTCCTGATGTGAATTAAATGTGTTTGCAAAGTAAGAGCCAAGAATCAAATTGAAAGGGAGATAGAAAGATTTTATGTACTCACAATGAATTATCTCAGTCAGGATATGAAGATGCCGCAATCTGCTGTAAAATTAAAAAAATAAAATAAGCATTGTTTAATAGTATTCTTAAAATATACTCTAAATTATTTTAAATTCAAAAATATTGCTTTTTAGAATAGCAGTAACTCATTGTATATGGAATATTGTAATGAAGAATGATAAATGGCAGTACATATAAAACAGATATGACCATATAAATATCATAAAAAGACAAACATACTTAAATCAACGTGCTAACACTATCTTTAAACGAAAACTATCATTTCTTTCTACTCGTTTTTTCTGTTAAGTATCATATAACCTAATGATTTCTCTTTTATGTAACTTCACGTATGAATGGCTTTTATTCTTGCCGCGATTATTTTGACTAGCTAAATAAACTTTACACTCCTATAGTGCATCGGCAAAATTAGTCAAATTCAGAAACGTCTCTACATTACAGTTAGTTTTCTTTATGATAAAATACGGAAAATGCACCACCAAAGTACGTTAAATAAACCAAAAGAAGAGTATGTATCTACTTAAAAATAGTCATTGTGGGAACTAGAAACAAGTTTGACAGAAAGGTTCCGTGATGATTCGTATTCCGTTTTTAATAAATGAATAGATATCGACAGAAAATTAAGTGAAAGTAAATTATTGGGATATTTACGTATAATTTTCGTTTGCTGCAAACTTACACATTAAACTAAGTAAGAGGAGGTGTTTTAGATTCAATTCTATAAGATGCTGACAAATATATCTAAGAATTTCCTATTTCTAACTCTGAGAATCAATTTCGGGTTCGGGTAATAAGATGGTGATAATCATCTCAAGTTGGCGAGTAAGGCTATCGCAACTCCTATGATAAAATGAGGGAATTAGACCAGAACATGACGTATCAATATTGGCTAATACGTGTCCACCAATACTTCTCTCCCAACTGAGGATAATTATACTATCGAATAATAAATAATTTTGAAGAATTCTTTTGCAACCTAGTATATCGAAGAATGAAGAGACGAAAATGGCATTATGTATGCAATATGAAAATGAAAGTATGTAATGCGTAATAATTCTATAGCAAAAGCATGGTGAAATCAGAGCCCAAACAAATTCCAACGATAGAGGAAGTAAACCATGCGCATTCCGATGTTACCTAGTGTTTGCATTAATGAATTATTTTCTGCGGAATCTCAATATCCTCGTTCTTAATTAATCCAAAATGTCCCTTAGTGTGTAAGTACGGGTAGGGTAAGCTTTCTTGTGAGCTAGCACCATTTAAAAATACGTCCTGTAAATTAGTTATTGCTAACTCAAAACCAAAGTGTCCAAAGATAGAATTTGTAAAAGAAAAATATAATAAATATATTAAATATAGGCATGATTTTTCCCTTCACACCAACAAAAAGCGGTAATAACACAAAAAGTAAATGGATTGTGAGTTTAGGAAACAAGAAAACGTCCGCCTTTTTATGAAAAAATACGAGGTAAAGAAATGAATTCCGTCAAGAACCCATTACTAGTCTCAGAGAATGGTTTTCGTGTGCCTAACTCCATTTAATTCCATAACCTCAAAAGTGAAAGCTACTGAAAAGGGAAATGAAATATTTGAGTCATTTGAAAGAGCTCATTATGTGCATGAAAATGAAAGTCCCAGTTAGCTAACAAAAATAAGAGTGGAGGGAAAGGATTTTGACGTATTCCTTAAATTGGACACACTAAATATTGGAACTGTGTTTCCAATGTGAAGAAATACACTTAGTTACTCTCTATTTACATTCAAATTTAACCCTGCAATCCGTCAATGGCGTGTGGCAGGGGGTGTAGGACACGACAATACCTATCTAATCTGGAGAGCTATTAGCTTCTCTAATACTTCGCGGAAAAAATGACCAAAAGTAGCTATGTGTCCTGGCAACTACTTCCCTGTATCCCTTTTTTGTTTTCCCCCGAAGATCACGAAAGATTTTAACTGGGATAACAATATCAGTTATCTCCTCCCCGAAATCGGTAGTGATTAATTTATCAAAAGGCTTCTGTCGATACTCAAGTCTTCTATCAATAAAAGAGTTCCGTCCGAGGGATTCTATCATCACCGAAACACTACAGTGAAATCTGAAATCTCCCTTGACAAACCTAGCTGCAATACGTTGAACCATCTCAAGATCGGATATTAATCCTGCTTCGTGAGGATCCCAAATCTCAATAAAAAAAATAAAGAAGGAACGAAAGTTACATCTACGTATGATCTGTGGGTGGTTTGGACCGATATTTCGATGTCGAATCAAATTCAATTGACTAGATCCGGGCTTATCGGTAAAGTCGATCCTTGGATATATTTAAAGAATGATAATCTGAGTACAACTTGCTGAAAGGGTTTGTCCTTATTTGAAATATAAAACAATTAAATTCGCTCCTCTTGATAGTTCCTTGAGCAAGTTTACAGTTCCATTTCATTTTAAATTTACCCGGAGAAGAAATTAAAAATGGTAAATTTACAAAGGTCAGAAAATATCTAAGAAACATTGCCACTTTTATTTGATTCGATAAAATTCAAGAATCGGCGTGATAACCAGATGATGAAAGAATAATTTTCTTTCAATCTTGTAAGTACGATAATGATCTGCATTATAAACTTCTATTTATTAAACATCCAAAACATCCTTTCGTACCGACTACGAGTGTGGATCTGAAAATGGTTCTCTTCATTATCATATGATATCGATAAATGAGGATATTTTAGATGAAAAATGTAACGTTAAACGCACAAGAGAAAATATAAAATGAACTGCTAATCTTAATCTTCAATAACACCAACTCGAAAATAATTATAAAATATCGTCAAAGCGGAAAATAAAACCTGATGAGTAATTTCCAAAATATGTGACTTTATTTTTTTAATAAATTGCAATGAAAAGTTTTTTAGATAAGAGAGTCACTTCATTTAATGTAATGTAAAAATCATCCTTACCTTGGGTGAATCTCCAATCAACCGTTGTCCAGGGGCCTAATCCCATTGACGTTCCTTTTCAACGTCCCTCACTTTCGGAACAGGGCTGACTCGTACAGTACAACAGCATCGGAATGAAGGCAATTTAATTTCTTCCAATCCTATGGAAAATAGAAACGCATAGTTAATAAAATATCAAATAATGTCAATCATGGAAATATTCTATTCAACAGCCATCGGTCTGTGTATCGTAAAACTTGTCATTTGTTTTTCCGTTACATTTTAAAAAATTTCCGTTATTGATACGGGTTCAAACACATGGTTACGTACGGAAAATCCCAACAAGTGAATAGTTTTAGAAGCGAAAAAGCCAGAGACGAGAAACAAAGCATTCCTTCCATTCTCAGATTCCTTTACGACTGTAGATGTGTACATGCGACGAAGGACTACTTTGTGGTACTATTAGTACTCATTGTGCATCATTGAATAAAGTTTCTTACAAAGAAGATCAAATTGATATGAAACAAATGAGATACTGAATAAAGTGGTTAGAATCTTTACTTAGATTTTATTGAAGTGAGATAATCAAGCACTAATCCTACAACTCGATGGCAGTTGGTGCTTCTGAATCTTAAGCTATGAAAGGAAATAATATATCTTTTCTAATATATATTTCAGTATTGTAATCTAATTGTAAAACCTAGGAATATATGAACCACAGAAAGTGTCTCTCAATTGCCGATCTCTGTTAATTCAAAACAAAATAGCCGTCATGTCTAGGGCATATCTTATCTTATCGAAACATGAAATATATTACAGGAATTGTTTTGCACTTCCATTCGCTTGATGCCGGGAGGTATTGAACTGGGCATTAATCTGCAGGACTAGAACCCGGAGATACAAATTTACTGTTTGAGAAAAGACATGGCTCAGAACTGGGCTCGAATCCCGTCACATTTTTTTTCTGATGTGAAGACGTACTTCTTCAGAGGATAATTTTATCGGTTATATTAATTTATTCTTCTCTAATAATCACGTAAGACAATAGATTTTGAACTTATAACGGAAAAGATACTATCCGACTCTCAAGTTCGTTATCTCGAAAACAAATCACATCAATAGTCCATGTTAATGTGAAATGAAATGCAAAACGAAAATGAAAAATATTTTTTTTTAATTCAGGATTGATTGTTCTTAATGTCCAATCATGAAGACAGTTACAAGCATAACTACTTAGGAACAACGACGCATGAAATACTAGTATTTTCAGTTCCAAAAGATATTTTTTTCTTAGACAAAAGGGCATGAAATTTGAGACACATTTGAGACAAAGAGGAATTTCAATTAAATATTTTATGAAACTTACCTTGCACAGAAGTTCGTTGACGACAACCCCAGTCATCAGCACGCCATGAAATATCAAACTTACTATTTTTTAATAAATACGCAATACCTATTTAATAATTATATACTGTATTAAAGGTATATAATTTCCCTTCAATATAGTATGTTCCAAATTCAACGGTAGTCCGTAAACTTAAGCTTTAACGGTTTTTTTCGAAATATTTTTAGCATGACCACAACAGACAAAATCTTCGTAGCAACTAAGATATTTCCCATCAGCCTAACTCATGATTGAAAATGCTGACGTGTGATTGGTCGAATTTTATTCACCCATTAATTCCCTCGCTCACCACCAAATATAATACTTTCATAATAAGTTATTCCAACTATTATTGACGCCATTTTATATAGAATCATTTAAAAGGAGTTCTAAATATTTTTGGAATATATTTAACTATATTTATCACATTTCCGTGTTTATTACGCCTCGTCTTCCATAAACAAAAGAATGCCTCTTGCGCATCGCTCCCTTTACATGATTCACAACGCTGTCACTGATGATATTTTATCTAATTATTAAATTACAATGGGTGTGATCCTTCAACAAATGCTAAATAGTAGAAAAAACAACTGGGAATGGCACTTTAGTTTCTCTGATACAACACTCTCTTTAAGATTATCTCCTGCTCATTCACTCATTCTTATGCCAAATGTTAAAACAACATTAGCTCTTTATTCAAACAAAGTGTTTCCACCGATTTAATCTCATACAGAACGATGATTTGATAACTATTGAGCTAAAGTATGATTATATACTTCATTAAATGTATTGCTTATGTAAGTCAGTTGTAAAACAAAAGGGTTGACAAAGTCTATTAAATGTACTTTGTGTAAGGTTATTAAGGGAACGACGGCTAACTTATCTATATTTTTGGTTTGGTTAAACTAGATCAGGTGGAAAAATATTCTTATTTGAGAATTACTCTTTCTTTGGACAGAAGGTGCAAAGGACCGATCTCAGAACTTAAATCCTTTGCCAAGAAAGCGTTCATGAAGCGAAGAGAACTAACGACTAAATGTAGAGATAAAGGAATCATGGAAAGATGGCTCGATCTTTGTGTGGACTGTTTTGCAGTATGGGTGGGAATCGTGGAAAATTAGAAAAGAGGAGGTCAAACGGTTAAGATAAGGGCAAGGAGTTGAATGTCAAAAGTAAATCGGGTTTACAGGAAAACAAAGAAGGAGGTGCTTGAGAAAGTTGGGTAGGTGAGGTCTCTGATGGAAGTTTGTTTAGCATGGACAGAGAAATGGTTGATTAAAATACTCCTAGTAGGACTCCTAAAGAAAGTAATTGAGGGTAGAATTCAAGGAGGGAAAAGCAGAGGAGAAGGCAAGGACAAAATATGTTAGATGATATAAAGTATGTGGTAAGCTACATAGATATGAAGGATTTGGTATCAAATGGGAATTTTAAAGGCACATAAACCTACCCAAGGGTAGATCACTTATGAATATATGTAAAATAAATGTGTTATATTAAAAACTACTTGTAAAATGGATTCTTTGACTGCTGTATGGATTGCAGTTCTTTTAAACTTTACTTTGTAGTTTTCCTCACTTAAACGTTCGATTCTTTTAAATGCTTTATTAGGTATATTGAATTACCTGCTAGAAAAGTCCCATCAACCATACTATGGTTAACACTTTGAAATATTCTAGAAAATGATGTACCATTACAGTGAGTGGGACAACATCATAGTAGCGATTTACGCGAGTGTATCATTGGCTACGAATGAAGTACATCGGAAATTCAACATTCACATACATTGTAATCGTTATATTTATCAATCAGATTGTACTTACATTATTATCCTGTTTTGAAGCAAATGAAGAGTACTCGTAGGATTCACAGTTGATAGCACTCCGGAATGGAATTCGTGTACCACGAGGCTTTGATCCCTGCATAATAATGTTCGTGCTTATTTAACGAAATAACCTAATGCCGAGCAACTGTTCAACTGCCTATAATTTCTCTTTATTTCACTATTTCATGGATGGACTCTTGTTGCACTTGTATCACAGTATCACAGTAAAGAAGAGATATAGAATGGAACGGGATCCTGATCACTTTCAACGCAATCACTCCACAAAGGTAAGATAATATTTTCACTTAAAATCCTTCAGACTTGAGATGGCCACTCCACACAGCTCCTTTATTCAACCACATGACTATCTCGTGGCCCATTCCCGCGCTTTCAGAGAATTCCGATCGTCTTTCGTAAGTGGCTCTTCGAGATGAGTAATGTAAAGCGACAGGTAGTTCTGGAGTTAGTTCTCACAGTGGCAACCATTACATACTGTTACGAGCCGTGGGGTTCGGGATAATTTACTCAACTCTCGTAATCCGAAAAATAACACTTTATTCCCGATCGTAATCAATACAGAAACTTTACTTCATCAACACGCTCAACACCAAACACAACTCAAAACTGTTTATTTATTTTTCTCTCGCGACCATTGTTGTCCTTAGTAACTGCCGCGTTGCGTATTTATAATAGTTCACGGCATTTCCATGAAATAACGTTGGGCGCAGCAATACCTTTAAAAACCTTGATATTTCTTTGGTATACGCAATGAGTTTTCAAGACATTAGGGATGCGTATGCTGTTGATATGTTCATCAATGATAGGATATCTTTGAAGCAGTAACGAGATTGTGTGAAAGCTGTGTAAACAATTTTTTTTTTATTTTACCTAAAGGAAACATCGGCTTCAGTTAGGACTTTGTCTCACATATTCCTTATGTTAGAAGAGTATGTTGGAAAGAGGTTTTGTCAAGGACAGCCATTAATGGTACGAAAACGACATTCATGACAAAGAAGGCTCCCCGATAGCCGCGTTCGGCTTAGTTCCCAGGTTTGACTAGAGGTGGGAGCACTAGTGCGAAATGACCCAAGCTGTCGAAGGAATTTTAACAATGCTACAGATATTGCGGCGTAACATTGTCTTTTATTTTTGCCATTGGTTAAGGGCAATAACTTGTTCTTTAATTTGGAATCTGCAATACTTTACTGTAAATAGAAATACTCTGCAAATCGCGTTCATTGATTCGATTCGTGCATTCCCAATAAATGTCTATGAGATCACATTATTTTCATTGTAACAAGGCAATTAATTATGAAATAGAAGCTAATAAATGAGATTAACCTAGTATCAATTATGTATCACCTAATAAAGGGCAAAATATATTCACGACATCATGGGAGTTTGTTTAATTTTTTTAAATTTATGAATAACTAAAGCTTTGAATAATTTAAAAAATAATATCACCATACATAAATATTTTTGTAATTTTTACCTGATTAGTTTTACGGAGAAATAAAGTCGACGAAATACTCTTTACTTTAAATAGCGTTTGGTAAGTTGAGCAGTTTAACGCATTTTTGGGGAATTACATTTGCAGGAATTCATTCTTTCCTTCATAATACAACATAATTAAAAAAAAATTAAATTACAATTAAACAACCTATTTTCAAGCTTTCTCGCATAAGGAAGCCGGGTTTTGACATTAAAAAAAGTTTTTTCATTAAATAATTTTAACCTTTGCACCTTTCACATATAAACAGCATCGAGATCCTTGATACTAATTCATTTATTTAGTTATTATAAAGTCCACTTCGCTCAAAATAATTCTTACGGCAATTCCAGTCCCATGAGAAAAAGCCTTAGTTAAATTTCCTTTCCAAGTTTTCAACACGCTATATATTTTATTTACATTTTGTATTTCGTCTATAGGCTCATCGGCCTACTCCCAACTCAGTTTGCTTCGTAATAAGTTTATGTGGTATTTGTATGTGAAGTGAAAGGCTTTCGATGGCGTAATGCGTGTTTATCTCCCATCAAATTGGTTAATTACAACATTCATGACTGAACAGGGAGTAAAGTTCTACTTTGCTTCACTACGGTTATAAAAGATATCGCTGCACGAGGAATAATATTTATACTTGAAAGTGCGAAAATGTATAAAGTGGCTTTAAATAAAAATTATTATAATTCTTTTTATTTTTAATAATTACTAATGTGAGGGAATCTTGGAATGTATCTGAAGCGAAAGAAGCCTATATGAAATGTGGTCACCTTTTGTATTGTAATCTTTACAAAGTGAATTATTTTGACTACATTATATCAAAGACGTATACTGAACGTAAAATTCCGAATATAATATTTTTTAAGGGTTTAATAAGTTGAATGATGCTCCAGACTATGTTTTCTCTCATAATACTGTATAAACTGTTTAGTGTCAGTGTTTTTGAACAATTTTGCAATTATTTGGGTACTAATAAGCTTCATTTAATGTTCTTAGGTCAAAATTCCGACTTCAGAAACCTCATCCCAATGTATATAACACTCCATGACACAAAAAACAAGCATAACATACGTTACTTATATTTTACGTATGTAAAATTAATGACAAATCATCCGGTCATTCATTGAAAATTCTGATTGTTAACATTTACGATTTAATTTTCAGGAATAAATATCACTCTCCCTATTGTATTAATAATACCAAGCTCTAGGAGCGGAACAGTGCTTCCATCAGGATAATTAACATTTGGATTAATGTCCTTTTGCCGTATGATTCTGAGTAATTGCTACTATATTCTTTCAATGACATATTTATATAATAATAAGTCGGACCATTTCGGTATATATTAAGTTAGAAATTATCGATGTGATATAGAGTAATAACAACCACTTTCACATCCACATGAATTTATTTTCACCATCATTCTTTTTCCTCAATATTTTTCCATCTCATTAATTTTCCCACATAATTTATTATAAATATCATAACTTTATAAGGGACGTTGATTTCGCTCACGCGTTATAATTACAATATAGGTGAAATTTGAGATAATTTACCTCATAGTACGATTTTCGGCTTTCTCCTAAATTGATGAACTCTAATGAAGTGGAAAAACGGACTTGAAAAAAGTCTGACAGGGCCGGGAATCTAACCCAGGATCTTCCTCTATTTGGGAGGTTGCCTTAACCATCTAAGCTAGAACATTTTAACAAGCCATTTTGGGGAATTTCTGCGCAAGGGCAAGAGTAGTTTCGTCCGACTGAGCGGCATCGTCTACTGCCATGGCGTCATCGAGGCACCGGCAACACAAGGAGGAATAAGGAGAAACCCCCTTAAGGATATACATGTAAGGAAAGGGTTGGGGTGACTTTGCACTTAAGGGCGTGCACCCAGGAAAACTCCCAAGGAAAAATGTGCAATGTCACCTCAATCCTTTTCTTATCTAATGTAGTACTAAAAAGTGGAAGTTAGCAGACATAAATATGACGCGGTATTATATTTATCTTCCATAATAAAATATTTCAATTATCATAACTGAAACTTTGTATACTTTAAAAATACAATAGCATGCCCTTTCGCCAAGGAAAATGTTCGCATGATGGAAGAAATTTTCTACAAAATTCGAGGTTTCCGACACAAAAATTAAGCATTTTCTAATTCACTTTCATTTCAGCCCACTCTATGCCGCTTTTATATTTGATTGGGAACTTCTTCTTCGTTTTGAGCTCTTATGAATGTATTTCACAACAAACCCAATTTCATGTACTCCTTTTCCTACGGCGCATCCACTTCTCGAAGGCCTCTAATCTTTCTAGTGCATTGATTATATTGTTTACAGTACACATCTATTGTGGACTGAGTATTGCGAGTAAGTAATTATGTTTAAATATTTAAGTATGAATTTAGAATAATATTGTTAGCAATAAAAATCATAACTAAAATCCAATTTTCGTCATTTTGGCAACACTATTGATGATACATTTCCCCCTTTTCGGAATAATAAAGATGAAATACGATTTAAAATTGTTCAAGGAAATGATGTAAGATGATTAAACATTTTTGCTGTTCTTTGGTTTCCCACCCTCTCCATACACAACACCTACTTGCTCATTTATCCTACGAGTGACTCATTGTGTTTCCTTATTGGTTAGTGTCAAGAGAACATAAATTCATATGGGATCTCCTTAGATGGCTGGGTAGATGATTAGCAAAATCGATATTTCGTGGGAAGCCTTCCGATGTAGAAATACTGAGAGAACAGGGAATTAAAGATTGGGAAAAACTATTTTTAAGAAGTTTGTGGGAATTCTTAAATTCCAATTCGCAATAAATTATGTTTTAATACATACTCTCACACTCCTATATAATGAAGTTTAAAGAATTATTCCATTGTTCGCGATATATTGGCAAATACACATTTTCGCCTCCAATCCAAGAATCGGATTCTTATTTATTTCAGAAGATTTCTAACTTTAAATTCATTTTGAGCAGGTGTTTATGTATCATTCGGTAGATCAAAAAATTGCCCAATAAAATGAATATAATTTGGACACTTGTCAACGTACAAAAAAATACAAAGAAATCTGGAAATTATATTCGTAGTTTATGTGGATGTAGTTGTTAAAGTTGTGATGAAACTAAATTCCAAAAGTTAATTCTCCCTTTCGATGTATAATGAATAACATTGCCTTTAAGGATTGGCCTAAATGGCATCGCTAACCCTTTGGTCAACTTCAGCAGTTGCTAAATGTTGTAAGTGTAAAATATAAGTTGAAAATTTAATACGCTACAATATATTACTCTTTAACTTGGAGATTAATTTATTACAAGCGGAGATCAAGCGAGTAGAATCCGAGAGGATTTCCTGTCATGTATAGATTGGACCTAAACTTGAAAACTTCGTTCGCATTAAATACACGCATGATAATTTAAGCCTCAATACTCTCGGCTGTGTGTGGAATTCCATTTGGAAAAGCATTTCCCGTTATTTTAATTCTTAATACAATTGATATCAAATATTTCTGATTATATTATTAAGTTATAAAAAGTATTCTCAAGGAAATGAGAAGCAGACTTCGTATTTTCCACAAGAAATTTGTAATAAATGAGTGGATTAAAACCGGTCGATTATTAAGAATTTCTTGTGGAAAATACGATTCTTATTTCTTAAATGGCGTTTCACCAAGTACGGTCAGATCACATTGAAAAATATTCTCGTTGTACGCCTATTCCATTTCACTCTCTAGGAAATAAAATTTTACAATAAGTATTTTCTATGGGACGTAATAAGACATTTCCTGAGCTTAATTTATGTATTCAATGTGAGGTCAGTTTTTATGATATTATGTAATTGAAACTCAAGTGTTTTTGATTTTATTCAGTGGAATTTGTACTAATTTTATAATTTTCATTGTGTTTTTATCAATAAATCATCGTATATCAAGTTTAATTGTCTCCGTCCGGTTTTAATATAATAATTGAGGCGTATACTGAAAAATCTTTCAAAAGTGTATGAGGGTAAGGCAGTTGGTCAGAGAGATTAACATATTTCCCTTTTTTATTACTATTGGAGATACTCTTTTAAAAAAATGTCCTTATCCCTTGGCCATAAAAAGATTAGATAATTCTTTAACTAATTTTTCGATTACCTTCATTCCTTATTTAACTCCTTTCATTGGAATGACCGGAAAAATAAAGAGGTTAAATTATTCCTGTTATATTTTATGTTGCTTTGTCAGAGAATGAAGTATTCGCTACTTAGCTGATAATCTCACTCATTCTCACTGTTCCCAACTAGCATTAAAGAGTATAAAAATAACGAGATCATTAAATTATTGTCGATAAATCCAGCATATGTTGCTCCTGTTCTTTACCATTATTTATTTGCACTTATCGAATCTTCTTTTCCTATTCTACTTTTTTCACTAAATTTTTAATTATATTTGTGTTAGTGATTTAAATGTATAAATGAAACCACTTCAAATAAAAGTGTAGCATGATTAATTTAAGAGTCTATTTCAGTTCCTATCATTTCAACGGAACAGAATTTTTTAATCTGAAATTTCGTTGCTCTGCACGTTCAAGTTGCGACGGCAGTGCTCCGACTTTTCTTATCAATGACAGGCGCGCGAGAATTTAAATTATTCACGATGCTTTGAGAGCACTTCCTGCAGAAGTTTGCCAAGTGGTGATTTTAAACGTGTTCATAGGTGGATCGAGGGAATCGTTTTTTCGAGAAGTTTCCTCGATGCGGGAGTCGCCATCTTTCTGAAGAGTCGTGAAACTCAATGATGCGCCATCTGCAGTCGATGGCCGCGTGCTAAGTGGAGAAGAAATCCTCCGTCCAAACACAACTACTCAGAGCTTCTAATGGAGTTCAACTTCCAAATTGTAAATAGCAACCGATAGAGAAGGTGGTTCGTAACAATTACGGCACCCACCTCCGTTTGAATACCCTCACATGTTTCTTGGGAAATGAGTATCGGTTATTGTACGGTTCCATTTCAAATTCCCCTTTCCTTATTAGATAGGGATATTCTTAGATAGGGCTTCAATTGACCGTAAAGTAGATTGGTAGTAGGTATTATAAGTTTAATCTATTAAATACAATTTATTCTCCGGATTCAATCATATATTTACCCAGATACCCAGATAAACAGATACCCAGATACCCAGACAGGATACTAATTCACAGGCCAAACCACGAGCGTCATTGACTTGAAATTTTTACAACGTATTGGCCATAACATGCAACCGCCAGAAAAATTGAGAATTTGAATTTCAAAGGGATAGGTTCGATGCCAGAGGGCCCCAAAGTCCCGATTTTTCCCATTTAAAAGCATTGCTTTGATTTTCGGGAATTTTCGAAAAATACTTTCCGGATAGGTAGAGTATCAAAACTCTAGGAGCCTATATATATTGTCATGATCTATCGAAAAAATAAATGACCCTAAGGAAAAAATCCTGGGTTCGATGCTAGGATGAAGCAAATTTCTGCCCTTTAAAATACATCGAGGTAGTAGTAGTAGTAGTATTGTTAAAAGTGCTTCGACAGCTTAGGTCATTTCGCACATCGAGGTAGTTTTTCATTATTTTCTTTATGCACTTATCGAAATGATAGGAAGTTCTTGCTTTGCTAGAAGATGTATATTAAGGCTCGGTTTAAGAAAAAAATATAAGATAAGACCATCCTTTTTAATGGGTTCGATGCCAGAGCACATTAAAATTTCTCACATAAGGAATATAAGGGAAAAGTAGGACGTCGCTGGAGGCAGTTGCGCCCAAAATTTCTGCTTGAGTTTTCACACATAGTTAGGGATGGTGATCTTCTGTTGTGCTGCATAGTAAGTATCGTTAGGTAGACCCGGGTTCGAAGCCAGACGATTAAATTGTAGCGAATTTTAAGAATATTTTCAATCCTTTTTACTTTCTCCATATACGTAGTATAGAAAAAGTATTGTTTTCATAAAAAAATCGACTTCGAGATTTCAACGCAAATACATTTTTTGGGGTCCCTAGAACACGTTTTGACTATTTTCGGAATGCTTTCCGTGTGTATGTGTGTGTGTGTGTGTGTGTGTGTGTGTGTGTGATAGTGGGCGCTCTAACGTGAAAACTATTGGTCTTATCAACACCAAACTTCATATATAACACTGTGGTATGTGTTGTCAGAGTTGATTAGTTTTTGGAGTAAATCGGTTCACCGGAAGTCGAGAGTTATTCTTCGAAGCTCATTTCCGGTTTTCAAAATATCTCCATAAATATGATATATAGGTAGATTGTATACCCAATATAAGTTTTAGATAATGTGATTTACTATAACTTTTGTATTTAACATATTTTTGTATCACCGGTTGATTAGGAGTTATTCGTGAAATACTAATAAACTGGAAGTTGCTGATTATGTACGTTGTGGGCGCTCTGGGCGCTGCGCTGGGGAGAAAGGTCATTTCATCGTTTTTCATCGAACATGTCCCGAAAAATATTATTTATAATGTTTGTGACGTAAAAGATAATATGATATTAATTAATCACTCATCTTCCAAGTTTAGATTGAATATAGAGTTCGAAAATACTGTCGTAGATAAATATTTACATCTTATGTATGGAGAAAGTCATGTGCTGGCCACAGCAGATTTTTTACTTTTGAGGACCCTCTCGATATGATGTCGACTTCAAATTATTATTGTCGATATGCTTGCAGTATACAACTCGTATTATATATTTCTGATAAATTCTTAGCTTAATGAAATTTTTATCCTGGATTAAGTTATGAGAAGATTGCGTAATTGATACGTCAGTATTACTAATACAATAATGCAATTAAAATAAAATGAAATTAATTTAGCGAAGTACCATATACTCTCGAATAAGACTTTTATTTGCCATTTTAGAACTTACAAAATGACCGTTTAGATTCCAGCCGGTCTTTGATTCGCCATCTAAAATTCTCAATAGGAAAGTAGTTATCGCAGTGCGCAAAAACATTACCAACATCATTTTAGGCTATTATTCAGTTTTCCCTGTGGCATATAATGTTCTATTCTTAGCAATCATTTAGTCTATCCTTACGAAGCACGTCTGCCTTCGAATAGCGTACCTGAACCAAAAAGTTCATCCCGGTCCACTTCTGAGGATTTCAGCGTGGCTATTGAAATGAGCATCGGGTCTTTTCTTTAGATGTGTGTTATCCATATTGTTTCACAGTCTTGGGAGTCTTGTATACTGGGGAAAATCGTCAACATCCGTTGGTGGTTGTGAGGTGAGGCTCGTTTTGGATTGGATCTCCGTTATTTGTTTATATTGAATTCTGTACATAGGCACATGCAATATTATCTACTCATTTTTAACCTTCCGTTGATTCATTTTTAAATTCTTCTTCATTCCTATCTTTATTTATTTAACCATTTTCATATATGCATAGCATCCGTTTAGCGGGTAATTCTTTAATTTTTCTCTACTAGTCCCGTAAGTCGTCCATTTTTTTATTAGATAGTTTCCCATCCAACACCAACTGAAATTATAGTTCTACTTGGCTCAAGCTCTTTCATTTGCTATAGTACCTGATCTTTTCTTTTTTGTTAGTTTCTAAGGCACAGGATTCCCCCCCTAAGTTGCACGTCTGAGCGGCCGCGCTATGCTTTCCTAAGTGCCGCTCAACTCATTTAATATGTTACCTATTTTTTGTTGCATCTGAAAGATTTAGTGTGCATGAGCGCATTATTAATCATATAGAGGGGGTAAATGGTTCATTTTGTCATTTTCGCGAATAAAATAAATTCAGCAATTTAAAACTGTTCGTTTGCAGAAGTGCTCTTTTACTAAGCGCTTCCAGTGACTCTCTTGCAAAAGATGGAAAATATTAGAAGGGATTACGCTCTGTAGTTTGCTTTTCTTTTGATGTGTAGTGCTCTGGACCAATCCGGATTTCGTGTACTAGGGACTGTCAGAAAGGAAGCCTCGACTGCGGAAAATATTACAATAGAAAATATCAGGCAGTGTTTGATTACCATTCTGTTGATACCAGCTAGATAAAGAAATACCATTCTTAATGTCGGATGGACCGTTTAAACAGTGATTGAATTCCAGATTTCCGGATAGAAATCAGGTAAAAATGATGGAGGGCTTAGGTAAAATAAAATATTCACCCGTTTGACCAATCTTTTAAACTATACCAATTAAAATGAATGAACACTTTTTCATATATACTTCATCTTTTTAAATAAAAGGTGTTGAATACTCAGCATGTGACTCTATGTATTTATTTCCAAATCCCCCTCAAGCATCAATGTGCTGGACCAATACAGTGGAAGACTTCAAACAATAACAACGGAAAACACGTACCCCAGGACCACGCCCCTGAAGTTCCCCTATGCTGACTGTACAATCGGCTGACGCCAATGTCCGCAGCCGCGAGATGGCAGCACTGAAGCTCGCCCTTTGAAACCATAATCTTATATGGAGTAAATGGAAAAAACAGCACGATTTTGATACTTTTTCCCTCTTTTTCTTTGCGGGAGTAGTATATACCAAAGATGGAATTCAGAGTTAGTGATTTATCCATTTATAAGTACTTAAAACAATTGAATAAAATGGGCAAATTAGTAAATCCGAAGAATAAGTGCAGGTTGCCTTCAGGGCACACCACAAGTAACTTGTGAAAACATTATTCGTAGATCAGCGAAGTGTTCTGCTTGGATACACAGAAAATAATTGATCCTTAATAAATTACCAACGTTACATCTACTTTCAACTAGGCCTTTTAAAACTAGAATCGCAGGATTTACATGGGTGGTCTGAAAAGTTTCCGACATTTCAACATTTCTTGACATGTTTTCTGAATATTTCTGAAGATGTCTGAAAAATCTGTGGTCGGAAACTTTTCAGACCACCCTCGTATATACATTTCCTGAAAACGAATCGAAGTTCCCAGAAATAGTCTCCAGGAAATGAGTAAACGGTCAAATATTGCTGAAACATACATAAATCCAAAAGTATCAAATTTTAATGACTGGCGTGGACTGCATTTATTCTTGGGGAGTCTGAAATGTGAAGTTAGGTTATACAATATACAAACATAAAGGATAGAGTGGTATAAGTAAATTTATTGACCAAACATTAAGTTTTTGACAGTTTCGCAATTTTCCTTCTCGATGCACTTTCTTTAACAGCCTCCAAATTTATAAAGTTTGCATGCTGTCTAATCCTCATAGTTACATAATACTTTATTATATATTCTATGATTTCACTTCCGTGCATGGGATAGTTATCTCTTCATCACCTTCAAGTAACTCTGTAATTATGCACTCAAGCACATCATTTGACTCACAGTGCTTTACAAATTGTTCCTCCTCTTTGAGGATGAAAGTATGAAGGTTTACATTTGGATGAACTAAATCCCCCATACTTTTCATATTTGTTAACTTTGCTACTGGATGGCAAGAGAATGCCCCCGGATGAATTAATGCTACCTGGCAAACAGCACACTTGGTGTGTTTCTTTATCTGGTGCAATACAACGATGACCAGTCATTTTTATGATTAAGGATATCTTAAAATATATCAAAAGTCTTCAAACGCAGTAACGACAATGAAGATCTCCAACTCACGCAACGTGGTCGCATTTTCCAACTTACATCAGCGTTACCGTAGAAAGGGGTGACTTCAGCCACGCGTGCACTGCTCCACAAATTGTAAATTTGTAGTACAATATCTAAAATTTCACAAAGTAGCTATTTTCTCCTGCCCTTTAGAATTTAGATTGTCTTGACATATCACCAGCAAATCCGTCTTGCTCCTTGCAACATTGAAAGTACAATTGTCATTGGGAACTAAATTGAAAATCGTGCATTCTCGAGACAAGTCTGCGAAACCTCAGTCTGTTAACTTCTCTCAGTAACACTCAGCAAGATGGGAAACATTTGAAGACAATTGGAGGCCAAACAGTGCTTCTTCGTGAAAAAGAGATTAAATTAGTAAAAGTGCTGTTAAATTTATTATGAGTATTCGTGATATCCAAATTTTAGTACAAACGTATTTGACAGTAAAAAGTAAATGTTCAGTGCTTTGACAAAAATTCCAGAAATTGTTTGGGTTCGAAGATTCATTAGTAGAAACAAAACACTGACTCTGGCTGACTGACTGAAGGCTTGAAAAAAATTTAAAAGGGTTCGAGTGACAGTGAGTGGAAGTATTCTACAAGAATTTTTTATTCTTTTTGTTTTTGGAGGAAAAATATTTTAAAATGTATTTTTCTTTTGAAAATTTGTAAATAAAGTGGAAAAACGTTATTATGAGTCAATAACTTCTTATCTCAGTACCTATTAAATAAAATAATAATTTATAGATTTTAAAATATATTAATGGTCGTAATATTAGTCATATAGTTAATTTTATAGGTGATATTTAGGAAACATATTTAGTGGCCGAAGTCACCCCATCGGTTGGGATGCCTACGGTCGCTATTCTTAATTTTTTTAAACAAATTCCGTTCCTTTAAATAAAGGTTTAAATACTATTTGCTATTTTTACTATTTTACGGCGACAAAGTTACCTGTGTTTTGCACATAAGGCAAGCACCTATTCTTCGGATTTGCTAATTTGTCCGTCTTTTTCAAATGTTTTTTACTCAATTCAAAAGTACCTATTGATGGATAAAACAATTACTCTTAATTCCATCTTTGGTAAATATTACTCTTTATTACATATGTATCATAATCGTGCTTTTTCACCGTTTACTCCATATAAGATTATGGTTTCAAAGGGCGAACTTCAGTGCTGCCATCCCGCGGCTGCGGACATTAAGGGAGCCAAAACATTTCAGCAGTTTCCAGTCCTATTTTTTCTAAGTTTGTGCCCAGGACCTACGGGTTGAAGTTTGCCCACTAATACGCTAACCATATCATAATATCATAATTTTTCCTGCGGTGGTGGAGCGTTTTTTGCATAATTCATGGTAATTTACAAAAGAGAACGGCCGAACTTCCAAAACTCGTATCTAAAAATATGACATAATTTAAAAATAACTTTAAATCAATTTCTCATGGAAACACTTTGACTCGTCTGTGTTCGAACTGGAGCCTCTAAGATACATAAAAATATCAAGAGCTATCCGCAGGGATTTGAATTCTGATAACATGGAAACTCTATAAGATATCCAATCACTGGTTCTGGATTTGTTGGAAAACATGCACAAGCCCATCTACCCGCAATATATAGTTTTATCAACTATAATCCAAATTATAACATAAAATAAGATATTTGTTCTCCGACGACGCTTTAAGTTCTGGAAGACGACCGAAGATGCATTATTTGGCAATATTTCGTGACATATTCATGTATTTATAATCAGCAAAGTTTTTCTATGCATGAGATGTCACATAGATTAGCATAGTGCAGTTAATGTTGCAGCTTCAGATTTAATAATCTGGTTCGTCAATATGGCGGCAATATACGAATAACTGATAATGAATTTGTATCTGTCAGAGGGCTAATTTCTTCGTGACTGGACTTGTTTTGCGTTCTGAACTGACGAGGACGCTCAATGTTTTCTGTGTTATGGATTCACTGTTTAATGAGACTGGAAATCCACTGCAACATTATGTTAAACAAACGTAATTATGACTTTGGCATATTACTAGAATAAAATTAACAATCTGTAACCAAGTCAATTTCGCCTTGAAAATGATCTAATATTTTTCAAAGCAATTATGATCTATATAACTGCTTATTAATATTTCATAGAATCCTCATCAAATCTCGAAAATATCTTGAAAATAAGCTGACGTTGAAAGATAAAATATATTCTCAGAAAGAGAAAGAAATGAATCTGACTATAACGGCAAAATGAAACGCGTGGGGAAATAAAAGTCGTCAGCGATAGCGAAAAGAGAATGAGTGCCAAAGAAATGGAAATTTAGAGTTGGAATGTTAATGATTTGGTGTTGTCCACGCGAAAGCTCCGTTACGAAAGCAATAAAAAAGAAGCAGGTACTAGATCCGGCTGTCAAGAGGGAAAAGGAATTGGCGGAAATGGTTGATATGGAAATGGAACGAAAATTAGAGAATGAGGGAACGTTGTTGAACATGCAGTGAGAACGAGGGACCTTCTATTTCATCATTAGACAGAAACAGGAGTACTATATGCATTATTCGTGTGACTATAAAGACATGTGGATATCTGAGGGAAAACATTTGAAAATCAGTTGTTTTACTATTTCAAATTACAAAAACCGAGCATGTAGCCTTATTAAATAGCTTATTCTCTACCGTTCATAATAGTATGCTTCAATGATCAGTAGATACATTTTTGTTACACATGCAATTAGTCTAATATGTCTGATCTAAAGAGTGGATTTCCTACTTTGCCGTCTTAGTACCATTATGAAATTTTGGTTATAGGTGAATGTATAATAATCTATCAATCAACACCTGCGATTTTGTACCGCCAATTCCAATAAGAGACCAATATATGAGTAGGGAAGGAAAAGTTGTGATGTAATGAATCTTTTCAATCATTATTCATATCTTGTAGAGTTTTCATAGCGATCATCTCAAAGACAGCATCAGATATCGTGACCTTCTATGATTAACTATGATGTCCTGAATCTTATACAGGTTTGAAGGGTATTCAATTTTTTGACGAATCAGATTTATTAATTAGAGTTGGATCTTATACTTCCGTTACTCTTAAATCTAGATTTGATGCAACTTATACAAATTATTAGGTTAATCGGGATTTTAATGAGTATCTTTCATTTCCAATTGTATCATCTCAATTTAAATGCATATTTACTATGCAATAAATCTAATTTGTCGTGATAGAAAAGATATAATGTTTTGTTTTCTACCAATGGAATTTTAGATGCAGTTTACTCCATCTGTTTGATCCATTCTTTAAGCATTGCAATAGGCGTATCTATCCTTCCACCTTAAGCTAATATGCCTCCCAAATTGATAACATTCTCGGTAAAAATCAGATGAACCTTAAAAGAGAACGCTTCCGAATGCATTATTAAGGTAGAAGAAAATATTTATCGATTACAGATGTACACTTTTTCCATCACCACGGCTACCGTAGATTTTATTAGAAGAAAATGTTGTACTTTCTCCCTGCCACAGGTCGAAAGGCGACTTGGAGGGTATTAATTTAGATGTAGAAGTTTAACGTACAGGAATCAGAAGTACTTGAAGAATCATGAAAAAGGAAGAAAATAAAAAAATAATCAAATTGATTGATTATAATATAAGTGCACTACTACATAATTTACACCCATTAAAAATACATCTTTGGATCATTTTGTATTATGGCAAACTACGCAATACATTCTACTCAATACACACTACACTCATACCTAATGAGAATCCTTCCCTCTCAGGTAAGCCGAGAATACGTTTTGCGTAACATTCTAGGATACCTAACGTAGTCACCTCGATTTTGCTAACATATCAAATAAGAGATTTATTTGTAGAACTAAACTATCTAACTAGTAAGTAACATATCAAATAAGAGATTTATTTGAAGAACTAAAGTATCTTAATCTTCACTTGATGTCATATTTTTACGAAATTTGAATTTATGTCGAAATTGCTTTACTTAAAATTACGAACTTTTGCTTTAGCGTTCCATACAGTTTGAATATGTATCTAAATGTACTATGAAATTTGTAAGTTTCGGTGGTGGTTTGGGTTATTTGTGCTGTATAGGTCCTTATATGTAATAATAGTAATAATAATTCCTCTTAATGTTTTGGCTTATTTTATTTGATTATGACCATTCTTACAATAAATCCTTTTTATTTGATTTTTCCACTCTCACACATCCATACCCTAACCATGATTCAAACCCGATACCTCAGCTTACATAGGGATCAAGTTTCCAAAACATTCGTAATTTTTGTAACAAATGTTAAGATCGATCTGTTTCGACGCTAAGAGGTCATTCTCAGGATAGAAATTATTAGCTACAGTCGAAACTAGTTCTTATTAAAAATTTGATGTGGAATAAAAGAGCTATAACTTACTTCAGTATTGTGCTATGCGAGGCTAATCTATAGCTTACTCATCCACCATTCAGTGGCTGTGAAAGATCAATGAATAGCGCATTTTAATCAGAAATTATAAGGCTTTTGTCTGTTTGTGGCGGACTTTCTTTGCGATCGAAGGATCAGCGGATCCATCGGTCACGACGCAGAGGACGACGGATTGATTAGAAGACTCGAAGAGATGACTTTAAAAAAATCGGGTTTCCATCACAATAATTTATTCTCTCTGCCTCGTGTATTGCGTATCGGGATGTGAGAACGAGATGAGGATAATGTCACGCGATGAATCAAAGTTCGCAAAACTTTCGAATGATTTTGGACTTCCTACAAGTTCCCTCTCTTCGTAAATGCTCTCTTTCCGTTGGTTTAGCGCATGAGTTTACCCTTTTCCCCTTCTCATTTGATCTTCCTTCGATTAAAAATGCCTGCGTGCTGCAATGAAATACGTAGCCTTCGTTAACGATGGATGGTTGACTTCTTACGAGAAATGCTGTATGCGTTGTATCCTATGTTCATTACGAAGCATTCAAGGAAAAGATTTAGATCTTTCATGGTTAAGTTTCTGGGAGTAATCGTGGAAATTATAGAACGACGAAGGACATTTAACAAATAATCGCAATTATAAGTATAATATCTAGAATATATGCTAAGAATATATGAATAATATATACTATGATTAGAAATTGAGTTAATATTCAACTCATACCGATTTATTTCTATTGTTGTTGATTAATTGCGTAATTAAGATTTAAAGACGCAAAGATGGCTATTATAACCCAAACTCTGGCAGGTTGAATTTTACCCGTCCAAGATACAAAAATGGATTTTCCATAAATTAAATTGTGTAAATGCTACTCGGGAATGGTTTAAATATTGCCTTCTCATCAAAAGTACTGCAGCTACTAGTCAATCGTTTTTCATGTAAACCGTCTTTATCCAATAAAGATGTCCTCTTGTGAACCTTTCGTGAACCCGTTACCATAGCAGCAATGGGTTGTCGTTTGTTTACATTGAAGGGCAATGGTGCAGTAAAGTAGTATATATCCTTACATCAAAAGCAATAGATAGGCATTTTGGGTTAACTTTCATCAATTTATTACAACATAGAAAAGTAAAGGTTTTTTTCTTATGCGCTGCATATGCTCTCAGGATATCGAAAATTCGTTACCTTCATTGTATTGAACACTCTTGTTTACACTTGTGTTGGATAAGTATTCCTGAAACATTCAATGGTATGGTAAGGAAATCTGATCTTTAAAAATTTTGTATCATACAATGAGTGATAAAAATGAGAGAAGTGAAGATGTTTAATCCTAGTACTACTGTGACGGAATCCCTAAAAAAAAACTGTGACTTCGATGATAAATCCGTGAATAATTGTTCAAAAATTCAGTTAACCCGAAAAACTGAAGAAAACTTAAAAGGAAAATAGAAATAACCGTGAGTTTACGGAGATTAACGCTAATATTAAAATTCTCAAAACATCAGCTAAGAGAGGAAATCTGACGAGTTACTCATAACCTCCCAAATGATCGATATATATATTTAAATATACTGCAGATAGCACTTTTATCTCACTATGGATACGAATATACGGGATGTTTTTGGAGGTGTTTCCCTCCCTTCTTTGCATAATTTGTAATATAGTATTTCCCCCTTCACCGCTGGCACTAGGCCTGATGGCCTAATCGCATCGTCATTTGAAATAAATAAATAAATATCTGTCCTGTTGGCAATGTATAAAATGAGTGTATAACTGTCGCATTGGCAATGTAAAATGAAAACCGCCGCTGGAATCACGACCAATCTGTGAAAAAAACTGCTACGTACTTAAACAGTTTGACTTTATCGATAATCTGTTCATATTCTGTCCAAATAGCGTATATTACAATTATGATTGATGATTATCTTGATTGATATATTTATGATGCTTAATATATTAAAAACGGTAAATCCTTCGTAATCCTAAATACAACCTTCAATTCGTATGACTGAATGCGGTCGATCTCATCTATTTATATTATATTTATATGAATTATGTCAAGGTTTCCTTTCCCAAGTAACATCTGCATAAGAATAATTTTCAGACGAATGGAATGCGTCTCATTTGAAGTGGTATATTCGAGTATTTGTTTGGATAAGGAGACGTATTCCTGCTCATTAATTGTAATCCTTCACAATATCTTCTCGTGTATTTTAGATTACCCCCATTGCACATCACTGTTTTAAGAGGTCGATGTAAGTTCTAGAGAATGCATACTTTCTAGGAAGGACAAATTTATCAGTGTTGAACGAAATAAAGGAAGTTTATAGTAGTAGCATTTATGAAGGTGCCTCGACAGCTGAGGTCATTTCGCACCTTGGAAGTTTATAAACTGAGGAATACCTGTAAGGAAAAGTCCTTTAGTATCATGAAATTGTACCAGTGAGCATGATTGTATATAATGTAGTAATAGCTTCTTCTCTAAGAGAAGGTCACTGACACATTTTCCTGAGCTGTATCCTGGTCACGTAACGTTGGAGGGATCACGCAATTGAGGAGTTCCGCTGAAATCTGAAAATATTTATATGTTTATATTAAATATTATTTATAATAATTTATATAAATAGTATTTATAATAAATGCGCAAAATATCTTGAGTTTTTGCTGAACGTAAACATTTAACGAACACCGCGAATCTCCTCTGAAATGTTTTTAAATCCAACACGAGTCAAAGTGGATAATCCCCCTCAAAATCTCCATCCGAACATAAATCAAAGCGATATCACGTTGACATTTATTCTCAAGAAAGGAAGATTGATTAGAGCGCCTTTTTCCTCACTCCTCTATTTCTCCTCGAGATTGTTGTTTTTTCTCCTTCGCTTCGCGGGATTATCAAAGATGCACATTTACATGCGAAAGGGGCAATTCATAATTCCTCTCATTGTTTCGAAAAATGGATTTTCGAGGAACCTTAGCTCCTCCATTTCACGCTCCAAGGTCACCTTGGAGTCAAATGGGGAGATGACGGATGGCCCACGCTGAAGAAATCCCGCCATTTTTCTCTCCTTTTCTAATTACGACTCGATTATGCGGAAAGTCTCCAAATGATTAATATATTTAGGCCCACAATCCATTTTCGCTTTCAGTCGCGAATTTTAAGGCGCGAACGTACTGCACAACGTTTTATTTTTAAATATTCCGTTGAAAACGTTTCTGTGCCTTGAACGTGATGCTCGTTAGTATAGAGGCGAGTGAACATATCAATTGATAGATGAATTTCCTATGAAATATGCTGCTACATACAAAGTGTAGTATCTTTCAATTACACTCCGTGGAATGAAGCGCTGGATATCAATGTCTTCAATCGATTTCAAGCTCAGTACAAAGAATAAGAAATGTGATGGAATAGCTGAATCTCCGCAGTACGTTAACATGAAGCAATTCTCTGAATTTAGATTATCAATTTTATTAATTTTCACGTTTTAGTTTGGCACTCTGCCTAGGTGGCAGTGCTAAAGTCAAATGTTATATGAAATTCATCGAAGAAAAAACAAATTTGAAAATACATCTTAATGGCCATAGAAGAGCATAAAATTGAAAGCATTTGTTCTTATCTGCGAGAGTGCACGAGTAATTCTACTCCACGCCTGCTACTACTATTTGGCGATTAAAGTTTTAAAATTCTGATTCCCTTTTTGGCATGGTTTCATTAGATGTAAGTAGCCAAAGTGGTTTAGAACCTCTACTTCAGGAAATATTTCAATTCAGCTCTGTTTTATTACGCAAACCCGCTGTCATCATCGCAGTCTTCAATTCAAAGACCTCCTAATGCAGCACGATTATACGCTCCAACTTAAAGCAGCTGTAACAATCAACGCTATTCAAGTACTAAACGTCGCTGCCCGAAAGTATCTTCATATGTCAATTTACAATGACTAACTATATATTACGTATCCATGAACGACAGTATAAATTTACGCTTGTATGATATGTAACGCTGAACCACAGCCACCAGATTTTTAATCTACTTGAAGTGTAATTGTAATATTAATAATCTTAGAGCAGATGTCGAATCGCCCAATCATTTCGGGTATTGTAAGGAAGCTTTATGGTAGAGAAAGTATATCAGCAATGACTTGGTGACGGCATCAGTGCATGTATTTGACGTCGCTTCTCACTAAATTTTTCCTCGGATGATGGAAATTTATATTCAGAGCACGGGTCCTTATTACCATACGTTGGTGAGTCTTGAGTGAGTGAAAGTGATTCTTTCGGTGTTACACGCAAATTGAAAGCGTATCTATCGACTACCATAACCTTCATAGCCGTGATTTCATGAAGGAATGTGTAGTAGCTCTTACTTCGAGGATAATTCGTTCTGCAGCAAACTCGTTTTAAAAAAGCATCTCCCATATTTAAAAAAATTGAACCTTAATTACTCCATTTTCTCTCTCAGTTACACACATAAATGCACCGGACGTGGTGGCGGAGTGGTTAACGTGCTAGCGCGGGTTCGAATCCCGGCGAATCGGATTTTTGCCTGTTAGGGAATGGTTGTCTGTGTATGTTGAGTGTGTGTGTGTGTGTGAGAGAGAGATATATTAATAAAAAGGGTGTAATTGGAGGAATAGCCTTCAAAGGCTAAAATTCGCCCATAAAAAGACGGATACATTATTTTTATAAAGTTTTTAAATTCTTTTTAATCAACAAAAAGTAGAGATAGTTATGGCATGATAATTTGAAATTATTCCAATGTATATGAAACGAGTATTTTTCTGATTAATTTATATTTTCGATTTCACTAAGGGGAAGTTGCGAAGTTTGATAAAGTTTCCTAAAACACAATATAAAACTGCTGAAATTCTTCACGTATTGGCTTCAGTATTACTTTTGCTTCCATTTTTATAAGACTATTGGTAAACTTGAGGGTATCTTCAAGATTCTGGATCACTAGAATAAGCAAAAGTAAACTACTTCATTCCTATCTTTCCTAATAAGCCTCATTTTATCCCCAAAGAGTTATTAATTAACTTTATATAATATAAGGACCAAACTAGTTATTTTTGATGAATTTAGGGCACGAACTTAGAAAGTATAGGACTGGAGACTGCTGAAATTTTTTGGCTCCCTTAATGTCCGCATCCGCGAAATGGTAGCCGCGAGATGGCAGCACTGAAGTTCGCCCTTTGAAACCATAATCTTATATTGAGTAAATGGTGAAAAAGCACGATTATGATACATATGTAATAAAGAGTAATATTTACCAAAGATGGAATTAAGAGTAATTGTTTTATCCATCAATAGGTACTTATGAATTGAATACATAACGTTTGAATAAGACGGATTAATTAGCAAATCCGAAGAATAGGTGCTTGCCTTAAACACAGGTAACTTTGATTAGGTGTAACGGCGAAGAGGTCAAATAAACATAGTGAGTGTGATGAAAATAATGTCAGAATAGTACAGGTAACTTTGTCGCCGTAAAAACATTCTCCGTAAATCACTGAAAGGTGACGAACAGTACCTTAGAATGGGGTGACTTTGGCCGTTTTTTAGATAAAAAAAAATATTTCTGTATTCAATTACATTCTCTATGCTCAGAAAATTTAAAGTACATGAAGTTAATTCTTATTCATGCAAGTAGTATCTAAAATATTTTCTTAAACAACGGAATTTGTTTAAAAAACAAAGAATAGCGGCCTTAGGCACCCCAACCGATGGAGTGACTTCGGCCACAAAATATGTTTCCTAAATATCGCCTATAAAATTAACTATATGACTAATATTACGACCATTAATATATTTTAAGATCTTTAAATTATTATTATATTTAATCTTTGTTAAATAGGTACTGAGATAAGAAGTTATTGACTTATTATAACGTTTTTCCACTTTATTTATACATTTTCAAAAGAAACATAATTTTTTTTACATATTTAATTTTTTTCCTCCAAAAACAAAAAGAATGAAAAATTATTGTAGAAAGCCTCTACTCACTGTCACTCGAACCCTTTTTAATTTGTTTTAAAGCCTTAGAGTCAGTGTTTTGTTTCTACTAATGAATCTCGGAACCAAACAATTTCTGGAATTTTTGTCAAAGCACTGAACATTTACTTTTTACTGTTCAAATACATTTGTACTAAAATTTGGATATCATGAATACTCATAAAAAAATTAACAGCACTTTCACTAATTTAATCTCTTTTTCACGAAGAAGCACTGTTTGGCCTCCAATTGTCTTCAAATGTTTCCCATCTTGCTGAGTGTTACTGAGAGGAGTTAACAGACTGAGGTTTCGTAGACTTGTCTCGAGAATGCACGATTTTCAATTTAGTTCCCAATGACAATTTTACTGTCAATGTTGCAAGGAGCAAGACGGATTTGCTGACGATATATCAAGACAATCTAAATTCTAAAGGGCAGGAAAAAATAGCTACTTCGTGAAATTTTAGTACTACATAATTTATTGTACTAAAAATTTACAATTTGTGGAGCAGTGCACGCGTGGTCGAAGTCACCCCTTTCTACGGTAACGTTGATGTAAGTTGGAAAATGCGAGCACGTTGTGTGAGTTGGAGATCTTCATTGTCGTTACTGCGCTTGAAGACTTTTGATATATTTTAAGATATCCTCAATCTTAAAAATGCCTGGTCATCGTTGTATTGCAGCAGATAAAGAAACACAGCAAGTGTGCTGTTAGCCAGGCTGCATTAATTCATCCGGGTCATTCTCTTGCCATTCAGTACCAAAGTTAACAAATATGAAAAGTATGGGGGATTTAGTTCATCCTAATGTAAACCTTCATACTTTCATCCTCAAAGAGGAGGAACAATTTGTAAAGCACTGTGAGTCAAATGATATGTTTGAGTGCATAATTACAGAGTTACTTGAAGGTGATGAAGAGATAACTTTCCCATGCACGGAAGTGAAATCATAGCATATATAATTAAATATTATGTAACTATGAGGATTAGACAGCATGCAAATTTTATAAATTTAAAGAAAGTGAATCGAAAAGGAAAATTGCGAAACTGTCTAAAACTTATTGTTTGGTCAATAAATTTTGTATACCACTCTATCCTTTATGTTTGTATATTGTATAATCTAACTTCACATTTCAGCCTCCTTGAGATGAAATGCAGTCCACGCTAATCATTAAAATTTGATACTTTTGGATTTATGTATGTTTCAACAATATTTGACCGTTTACTCATTTCCTGGAGACTATTTCTGGGAACTTCGATTTTTTTTTCAGGAAATGTGTATACGAGGGTGGTCTGAAAAGTTTCCGACCCCAGATTTTTCAGTCATCTTCAGAAAATTTTCAGAAAACATGTCCAGAAATGTTGAAATGTCGGAAACCTTTCAGACCACCCATGTAAATACTGCGATTCTAGTTTTAAAAGGCCTAGTTGAAAGTAGATGTAACGTTGGTAATTTATTAAGGATCAATTATTTTCTGTGTATCCGAGCAGAATACATTGCACTTCGCTGATCTACGAATAATGTTTTCACAAGTTACTTGTGGTGTGCCCTGAAGGCAAAACCTGCACTTATTCCTAGGATTTACTAATTTGCCCATGTTATTCAATTGTTTTAAGTACTTATTAATGGATACTCTCACTTACTCTGAATTCCATCTTTGGTATATACTACTCCCGCAAGGAAAAAGAGGGAAAAAGTATCAAAATCGTGCTGTATTTTCCATATACTCCATATGAGATTATGGTTTCAAAGGGCGAGCTTCAGTGCTGCCATCTCGCGGCTGCGGACATTAAGGGCGTCAGCCGATTGTACAGCCAGCATAGGGGAGCTTCAGGGGCGTGATTTACGGTGATGTTTATACATTGAAAAATTTAAGTGAAATGGAAGATAACATCATCAAAACAATATTATATATATTATTTTATCTATGACTCTATGGGATTAAAAATATATTCTCACAGCCTATTTTCATAATTATTTTCGTCTGAATGATTATTTTCAATTACTACACCACCAGAAATGAGATCATGTATCTACATTGAATCTGTAGTTTGCAATCTAAGCTGTGAGTTTTAAACTTGAAGTTACTCTAGAAACTCGAATACTCGTGAAAGTAGGGATAGCAGCTGTTTCTCCAGAAATCTCTCCTGAGATGTATAAAATTAGTGCGACAGAGACCGAGTTCTCACACATGCTTATTCATGGCGATGTATCCCTCGGGCTGCTCGATTTGCGATAAATCCGCTCATTGACGCGTTTTCTTCGGAAAGGAGACGTAAGAGGCAAACGCAGCTCGAGGATCACAACCCCAACTAACAGAGGAGCAAATAAAGGAATCGATAAACAAAGGCGACTTATGTGTGGCATTCTCCGTTCGTAAAAAGAATTGGCGAAGTATTCGGAGAGGAAAGGAAGAAGTCAGCTGCGAGAAAGGAAAAGGCCGATGAGAAGTTTCCATTTTCGACTTGACATCTCTGGACCAATACAGAATATTGGAAAACTTCTTCCTCCAATAATTGAGAAAAAACCTTCAGACTGTTGCCCACAGGAGCGACGGCGAAGCCCGCGAATCTTCCTTTATTTCCCCAAACTTCGCTTTCTTCCATGGATACCAGAGACAGGATGTTTTCTCACGCTTGTGTGGCACTGTGGTACACGGTGTTCGAGTGGGATTCAATTATAAGAAAATATTACAAAAGATAAATTATTATTAGCAGAGGTACCTCTGCGATATTGTCTGAGTTAACATCTCTCTATTTAAAACATCCTCGATATTCTTATAGCCGCATAGTTAGTTAAAAGTAGTGACCGTCCTATAATTCCAATCCAGTCCTAGGTTCGATTCCCGATTGGTGTTCATATGAGAAAAATTACCTCAACTGTCGAAGCGTTGTTGAAAATACTAATGAACGTCTTTTATTCTCTTTCTTATGTTGGTTTATACATTTCTTGAAAAAGGAGTGTCTTATCATTCGAGTTAACAATAATCGATGACGTTTATTTTTTCAGTACTTTCTTTCTACTAAGATTTGTTAACTTCTTTCGAAGAACACTTCTTTCCCTCACAAAGAGTTTATCATTGTTTATAGAGATGAGATGTTGGTTTGGAGGTTTGAAACCTGAAAAATCTCGATTATAATACAAGTGTGTTTCTGAACCAATGGGAGATATTTACGAAGATTACCGATAACTGATTTACGAAGGCTAAATTTCTGTAATTCATAAGATCGATTAGGATCATCTTGACTAGGCGGATGTTAATGCTTGTGATATGGCCGCGATGGTTTGTTCTTCTCTCCACTAGATAGTAGAACTTTCATATGCGTGGTAGAAAAGGTAATTGAATCTAAACTTGATTGGCCTGGCAAATAATCCACTGCATCCAGTCCGACCTTCAAACGGCACCTTCAAAAACAAGTCTCCCATGATTTCCAGTCAATTCTCCCTTTACCAAATGGACGCGACTTCATATTCATCAAAAAACAGTCCTTCCTCTGGAAGACCGATGCTAAAGTGGAAAATATGAATCCGTGCATTCCCTCTTAAGAATAATTCATAGTTCTCGATTGATAACGAGACCTACCAACTTAAAAACGAGACTTATATCAACTCGATTATCATTTCAATAAATATTTCCATCCTAATCCGTTTACTATCCATAAGTACCGGCCGTAAAAATATATGAATAAAATTTCCCGAGAGATACTGTTCAGATATAATAGCTCTCTCTTTTTATACAATGTTTATCAATGTTACCATATCCCTCTATACATTGTTACCGAATATAATTGAAAGGAATTAAAGAAAAATACATAAGAAAACTACAGTATTTATTTCTGAAGATGATTAAAACCTTAAAACAATATATCTGTCAGTTGTGCTTAATAGTTTATCTTTGCGATCCGGGTAGCATGCTTGATATGCATGATGAAATTTTTTTGTATCATTTCCTGAACTGTAGTCAACTTCTACATCCGAAATCTAACTATGAAGTACTTTTTTTCTTCCAAGCAAGCTAATGGTAGCTTATTATCAGAATGTTTCACCAATAAAGTCCAAATCATTAAGAGCTTACGCTGCCAACGTAGGAAATATCGTTTTCAGAAAACATATATAACGACTTCATAACAATGACTTGAGTGATAACAAGAATGTGAAAATGCGTGATATAATACTAAATTTATTGTTTATTAAAGTACATAAACAAACTTTGTTTAAAAACATTTTCACCCAAAATATTAAAATCTTTCTTCATCCATGCATTTGGCCATATCCCCCGGGTGTCCGGGTGAGACGCCCCGCTTCTGCGGGAGAGATGTCCCATTAGCTTAGACTGAATTTAATATGGAGAACGCTTGTTATATGTCAAAATTGTTAAATTTAAATTGAAATTAGGGTATAACTAAACGTTTAAGTTAACTTTAAAACCTATTTTGAAGTTTTATTTGCTTCATTTTGTAGCCCCATAGGAGGAACCTCAGCCTCCTTCAGAGGCATATAAATAGCATGTTGAGGCTTGGTCATCAGTTTTTTTTGCAAGTGACATCTTTTTACGCAAAAATGTTGTTGTTTCAACCGAAAAACAATTCATGTCAATTTTGATGTTTTTGTCGAAATTTGGAAACTTCGAGGCAAAATCCTCACAGGTAATATTTTTTTGATTTAGAAAAAAAATTATATTTGTTAAAAAAAAGGTGGCTTTGGTCCACCCTATTGCTTGTTTAAACTATACTTCATCTTTTGATCGTGCATAAAATGCATTCGCCACGGATTTAAATTTGAATTGAAATTAAATGTAGATTACAAACGTTTACTTGAAAAAAGCCGTAGTTAGTATCACCTTAAAGTTAAATTGATACTAATAATGCACATATACCTAAAGATAGCACTGGGGCATCTATCCCGAGAAGAGGTCTATCCTTTCAGTACGGGAGAGATGCCCTTACCGCCAGTGGGTCCGTTGTCTCATACAATATAATATTGCAATATGAGGTACTTCAAGGAGTCTTCATCTGACGCCCGAATTTAATTTGTGATGAACAAGTTCGAGAATCGTGTGCTTGAGTATATCATTTAAGGTTTATTTGTTTTAATTGGGATGCATTAGCGTGTAAAAATATTTGAGTAAAATAAATGTGGTAATACGTTGGGAATAGAATAAATTTGAATGCTATTGATTTAAACAATATTTGAGTATTAATTTCCATGCGAAAAGGGAAATTAATTACAATTTAGCATTGAAAATCACACGTAAATTCAGCAGATCAACGTAGGGATTTTGAATCATTATCTTATTTACAGTGAATTGTCAATTAAAAAATCATGATCTTTTCTGTAAAAAATTGCCTTTGTTTAATGAACCTTCTGTATTTACTTATATTGGATATCATATTACGATTATTTTTCTAAACCAATTTATAGGGAAAAGAAGCAGCACTTACAGACCCTCGCAGTAAAAAACCCTAGGATGACCCCTGTTTCATGAACAAAACCCCCATTATACTCGTTTATCCTTCGTTTTCTAATATCGATGGCATGCACGAATATGAAGCAATCTCTTAGAAGGATCTTCGTTAATCTCCTGGATTCAATATCTGTCACTTGAAAAACGAAATTTTCATTTGGTAGTTTTATAAGTCGTAAGGCTGTTAGAAAAATTCCCTAATAAGAGCAGGTATCATCATAGCTTATAATCAGATAACAGGACATAGAAATCGATATTTTGTATTCTTATCATATTAGTATATCTCCCCAATGAAACACGACCATGAAAGCGTATTCTATGGTATTACGAATAAAAGCACCACCTGTCGATTGCGTCGAAGAGAATTCAGTGATATTGATGGAAGCATCCAGTAGAACTTTTCATTTGATGACAATGATGATTTTTACAAGTGCATACTGGTATTTTCTAGCATTAGAATGAAATATAATAATTTTACTCCATATCATAACTAAATATCTCACAAATCGATTAATTGAACGCCTTTCATGGAGACTCAAAGTAATTCCGAAAATCCCGTATTTAGGGAATGAGAATTTAAAATGAGCGCGGTCGCCGCGGTAACTACACGTCACGTGATTTGAAATCAAATATCGCTTTCGAGAGATCAATCTCGTCTGCATAAATTATTTCGCAGCGAATCCACGGATTAATTGCCATCCGCCTCCAATTTATTTTAATCGCCATGAATAATGGATGCGCGTTAATTTGATGAAAGGAAAATAATCAATCGGAATCAATTTTAATGCTGAAATACACGGATCTTACAATGATGTGCAAGACGAATTTTAAACGAGACACATTTCTGTCCTACCGACTTCTATGCAGTTTTTTTCCATTCCCTTTTAGGATATCGGGTTCTTCCACAGAAATTCCAGTTCTTTGGTCTCTCCAATAGTAATAGCAGTAGTAATTTCAAAAGAGCTTCGATAAATAGTCTTGAACAGATCATTTCCAGTGTGAATCAAACCTCTAAAAGGAACGTACTACTTGGCTATACTTAAGCCTCTTTCAAGCACCACTTTGGAAATGATTAGATTTGACTGATTTAGTAAAAAAAATATAAGAATATTTTTACATAATATATTTCCTGCCTCTTATAGCTTAAAAATACAACACTGAGTTTATGAGCCTGAAGATGTAATGCAAACAAACAAACAAAACTGGTCGCGAATAAACTCAGTGTGGAATTAACAATTTTTTTTATTTTACTATGGCTTTCCACGAAGTCACACCTGCTAATATTGATTTCAATAAAAATACAACATGGACGGATTAAGGTAAAAAATTACTTGAAAATTTATATAGATTCGGAAAAAAATAAAACTTTAAACTGTTAAAATATAAATTTAACTAATTATTGTCCTCTGAATGCACTTTTATTAGTCGAAAAATGTGAAGCAATGTCAAGCATTCTACTAAAATTAACAACTGCTGATTTATTGTGAAGTTTGACTATATAAGAATTCAGTCTCATTGAGAGCATCCAAAAGATGATGCATTTTGTCAATTACAGTAAAATACCTTTGAGGTTCATTGTCACATGAATTATTGCCTTTCGGATTTATTATTTTTTATTATATTCATAGAAACTTCTTTTGTTTTGGTTTAAATTGATGGTGAATCATGCTTCTTAGATTAGTGAAACACAAGACGAGATGGAATACATTAAAAGTATAATCTACCTTACTGATTCAAAAATATGTGAATAGTTCAAAAACTTTACTTTCGCCAATATAAAATTAGAAAATTCCCCAAGCCAATGATTATATAATAAATAGAGTACAGATCCGCTACAACAGTGAGGCGTTTGAGGGAACATATATGATCAAATACGATAATAGATGGCATAAAGACACACGGATTTCGTGGGACAAAGGGGAGAAAAGAGAAACAGTAAATAGTGTTTAAAACACAGCAGAAGATGTGTAATGGAAAGCGTAATTTATGGAAAATACCATTTAGAGATAAGCACATCATTACATAAAATAGAGAATTCGTTGTCCCTGGGATTGTATTTAATATGGAATATTGTGCATTCGTTAGAGAATTTTACATAAAAATAATTATTAATCCATTATGTTGCTGATTTACCCTCCAGTAGTGAATCAAGAATACACGGTTTATGTAATTCTATGTAATACTCTAACAACTAACGTACCTGGATTTTCTTTAAAACAATAAAAAGAGGCTCTCATATGTTTATCAAAGAATCAAGTCATGTGATAATTATTTGATAGTCTGATATTTGTATCAATATGAGGATTTTATTCTTAAATTATCATCGAGATTTCATGTTTCCGCTGACGGAAAGCAATCGACGTGGGAAGACATATTGATGCACTCTCCGCTAGGAAGATGGCTCGGGGTGCAGATGTAAAGGTTATCCAATATCAAACAAATATTTACTTGTGAAATATATATTAAATTTGAGTAACCATTCATTCCTTAGGAATCAACAAAATCTGATGTACTTAGTAATATATTTATACTTTAAACATATTTAATTGAGTTTTTTGTGTTTGAAGGGGGAGCTTACAAGGAAGTATATTTTTGAGATAATCCTTATTTATCACCAAAGTGAGCTAAGAAGATACTGGATGAATCAATCGGCATGTCCCTTAGTGAAGATCATGCCAGTGTGTACGAAATTAAGATTTTATTTCGCACTATGATATTCGTAAATGAAAGATATCTTGCGATATTTTGAATCCCTTTCTTTTGGTCTTGAGAGCAAAGTGTCGCTCTCAATTTATTTTTATTTCATAAACAATTGTGGTGTTTTTACTCTATTGGAGGCTGAAATGAATAGCAGTTCATTTAAAATTTTTTGTATGATTCCAATTCCAACATAACTTCCGATACGTGCGCCCTCTCTTTTTATGCCACTTTAATGCTGCGTGCATAACGCGCAAGATGTCGGCATCTTTTTTTGAGGCATTCGCATAACACTTAGGTATTTAATCTACGCAGTACATAAATTCAAAAAGGCATTATATTAGTATAAGAAGATCATTTTTCGGTTAGTCAATATTTTAGTAATTCCGAAAAGCCTTTGAATTTGCCTTTGTTGCTGCAAAAGAAAGCAAACAAAGGCTCAAAGGAGTGGCAAGTGGTCGATTGAGACGGAACTCAGTATTGACGTGGAAAGGGGATTCGCGGGGAAATAATTGTCTCTCAGACTCACAGAATGTTTGGGTTCTCATGAGGATACAGTTATCATCCCTTTGCCGTACTCCTCTTTGTGCTTTAACGATCCGATGGCACGCAACGCCCTTCCATGGTTCTTCTATCTCCCTGCTCTATTGTACACCTTTTATCGTTTTTAATCTATACCCACAGATCTGTTAATCTCTTCTAAAATTTATTTCGTGCCTTTTTCATTTTTAATAATTTTATATAACTTAAATTGCATTTTACTCCTGGTTTCTGTCATGTGCTCTTGCATTTTTAATAGCCGCATGCTAATTTTTAGTATTCATCGTATTTTTATTTCATTTTTATGACTGATTGATATGACTTGAATTAAAGTTGTATTATAGATTATCAATATCTTAGTTAATCATGCGGATATATGATTGCTATTTCGTTCGATTCCCCAGTAAGTCGATGAATTTCACACCCGTTGAAAATTTAATATTAACTTACTTCTTTTAGATCTTGTAATTTTTGTATTGCGATAAAATGCTTACAGCTTCTACATTATTCATTAATATCATCATTCTAATAAAGGCCACTGCGTTTAAAACAAATATCGATACATAATTTTCCTGCTTCAGAATTGAATGTGACTCTCTTTACTGCGACTTGAATTGTGGTCGTGAAAATAGGCCAACTGTTTAAAAAGGAAAACTGCAGAACGACGTCTTCGATAGCGCACACGATGTATGTACCCCCAATTGTGTTTTTAACACAAGAGAAAGCCTTGAAGTAGTAGTCCTTTTGTGTAATGGATTCCCTGTTCAAGGAAACGTATCCACCCGTAAATAATGTATTGCAATGAGGCATCTCAAAACGGGTGTCTCTGGAATCCAATGCGTATGAGGAATAAAAAAACTGTAATTGAATCCATCGCAAGGCCTCAGTTGCGAGGAGTGAATTATGCGTTCGCAGTATTTTCCCCCAAATCGAAGGAAATGCACGTGGACTTGGAGTTTGCGGGATTTGTGGCGGTTGTTGCGAGAGGGGTCCAGGAAGGAATAGGGACGTCTGCATAAATCCTCCGAGATCAAAACTTCCCAAGTCGAATAAATACTAGAAAAGCCGGACGAGGCGATAAAAAAGTGGAAATGTGGAGAGCCGCGAATGCAGATGGCATTTTTCTGTTTTTATTTGGAATAAGTTCTTTCGAAATGGAACTCAACGGTTGAGGGAGTCTTGGGCTTCCATTCTCCGCCACCGTCTTCTGGAGGCGCTGTACAACTGTAGCTCCTTTGTGACTCCACTCGTTGCCGTGACGGCGCTGGCTTCCTACTCAATTCCTTCGCCGGATATTATTGTTTTCTAAGTTCCCAATTTCAGACGTTTTACTTTCCCTCGACGTTTCTTTCCGACCATTTATTCTCTATTCTAGCAGATCTCAACCTCCGCTGCCAGAGGGAACATCGCCATCTTAAGGAACGACCTCCCGTTCTGATATTTTTCACGGAAATTTCTTTACTAAATCAAAGATTTTTTGATAAAATAGACTGATGGACCGGTTGAATCAGTTTGTGGATATTACATCAACGCTTATCGTTATTCTTTTTATTGTTTCCAAGCCTAGAAACGGGATTTCAGCTACTTAACTCCTCCAGATTCGAGAGGCCGATATTGGATAGTTAATCTCCCTGTCCATTAATTCGGCATTGAGTAGAGAAAGGCAGTATTCAAATTAATCAATGCTTCTAATTATTTCGAAGAGAAATCCGTTCTTTTAACGTCGCTCAAATTACGATTTTTTTCAGAATTGGATTTTTTTAATAATGACTTCATTTATAAAATGTAAACAGAGAAACTTGTTTAAAGGGTTAGTGCTGAATGGAATCTCTTACCGCTGGTGGAGTATGCTATATGTATATCTTCTTATTTGAATCTTACTTTTAAGTTGCATGTTAATGGTAAATTGTGTAGTTTTACTAGGTAGGCATTTTTTTAATGAATAGTCCACTTTCTTGGCGAATACTGAACCTCATACGTCTGCTCTTCCGCTTTTTGGAAACGAAATATGATTTTAGCTTTTGGAATAGCATCCACCACCTTTCCACATCCTATCATAGTACTCCATTTTAGTCACCACTTACTTTATCCGAGGAAATGAGACTCAGCAGTTCGAGAGGCGAGAACATTTCGATTCGCGATTTAGTTCCTTCACATCTTCCGCATTCCATCTTCAACTAAAAATACTGCAGGCAATATTGATACTTGATATCTTCCATCTTTTGCGTTTATTTCTCATCTCAACGCAAGAAACCCTTCTCAAGTTGCGATTGATTGGTTACTAATACCGTAATGCATGTACTTTGCTATCCTTACATTCGAGGGCCATCTCAATTTAGCCCATTATAATTGCAGCATCTCGCAGTTAGCTGCGTCTTATCCAGGGCAATCCTACCAATTGTTTATTGGAAATACTTGCAACGTTGCTACCAGAAACTCAAAGTGTAACATATTAGACAAAATAAAATAAAATATGTTGATCATGGAAATTATATAGCATTGAGTATAACATGCTGTCATGAGCCTTTCCAATAAAACAGCAT
This sequence comes from Sympetrum striolatum, assembly GCA_947579665.1. Classification (NCBI taxonomy): domain Eukaryota; kingdom Metazoa; phylum Arthropoda; class Insecta; order Odonata; family Libellulidae; genus Sympetrum; species Sympetrum striolatum. Next base: position 77,261,114 of record OX388349.1, read on the forward strand.
GCTTGCTAACGATGCATATTTATTTATTTAATTTTAAGGACTATAAGTAGGCTCTAGGCCAGGTGGTAATCATCTTTTCTGAGGGGAAGAAAATACATTACCCTGTCTGCTATTCACCTTAGTTTAGAGGAAAACCCCCAAAAACCTCCCAAAGGCAGTACACAATTTATTTGTTCAACTGCAGTAACTCACACCCAGGAAAGGTTCCTAATGCATTGATGTGACAATTATTAGAAGTAAACCGGTCATATAATATAAAAAATGAACGAAAATATACATGAATGAGAGGAATTGAATAAAACATGAAACAATATCGAAAAACAAAGGAGCACAACTGCTTAAAGGTGGCGTTTGGTTAATAAAGAAACGTTCTGATGATAATTATAAAATTTTCCAATAAAATTAAGATTTTTATTATACAGAAGGAATAGTGCACGGGAGGAAAGAGAGAATTGAATCCAAAATTTGTTATTAACTTCGGAAAACATGCAGCTGTGGGTAAAGTCTCCGCCACATGGGATTCATAACTTTAAAATTATCAATATTTCTATTTAGTGATTTTTCCTCATTAAATTATGTAAATGTATTCATCAGGCTTAACTACAGTTTGTACGCACGTGAAGTAATCAGTAATTAAAGCGTAAATGAAGGATTTGTTCCCCTTTTCATTCAACTGCCGGGAAATTGGGATGAGTTGAAAGAAGGGAGAACCATTTAGGAAGTTCTTTTTTGCGTTTTGTGGGCGCATATTCAGCGAGGCACTCTGGAGACGTATTAGCAGAATCCCGTTTACACCACCAAGATGCGCTTTTTTCGCCGTTTAAGTCCGCCGATGCGAGCACGTCATTATTGCACAGTGAATTTAGACAAGCGAATATCGCGCTGTTTTCGTTCAGTGGATTGCTGCGACTTTTGAGTACTAAATGGCTCCATACAATTGGAAAATTAAAGACTCTTTTGTTAAAATTCACTCATTGTTTTTGAAACTCAAATTTAATCAGTAAACTGAATTTTAGATGAAATGAAAAAAACACTTTGTAATAATTCCACGAAGTATATTTGATGTACAAGACCGGCTTTAATTATTGAATAGTCATCATCAATTACAGTAAAACGTAGAAACGAGAGTATATACTTGAGGTGTACTCGCGAACTCGAGAAAGTGCAGCGTAAAGCGGTTCGTTTTGTTAAGAAATGCTACGATAAAAAAGCAAGCGTTACAAAAATGCTCTCAGACGTAGGTTGGGAATCCTTGAAAGAAAGGAGATTGGAAGCTAGGCTGCGATTGCTTAATAAATTCAGGGAAACTACATTTTCGGAAGATACAATCGGTATCATGCAACCCCCCTGTTACCTCGGTCGATCCGATAATGACCGTGAGTTAAGAGAAATAGATGCTAGGACAAATCGTTTTAGAGATTCATTCTTTCCGCGAACGATACGCAACAATAAAAGAATAAGGAAGTAGTTTAGATTCAACTGGTGTTTACACCCCCTGCCACACGCCGAGAGGCGGCTTGTAGGGTATTAATGTAGATGTAGATGTAGAGATTAGGAAGAGGTAGGGGGAAAAAGAGGGGTTGGAGAAGGAAGGGGAAGTAGCAAGATCACATAAAGCACCTCTCATCCCCTCCCTCTTCCTAACCTCAAGTATATATACTTTTTCCTACATCTTACTGTAATTGATGATGACTATTCAATAGTTAAAACCGATCGTGTGCATCAAATACACTACGTGGAAATATCAATTCCTCTATTAACTGTTTAAGTATCAAAGGAATATATGCCAACTTGTAGATATGGTAAAGAGAGAAGGAGTGCCAACTCCTCCTCCTAGGAGGAGTAGGTTTATATCGATGAATGTGTGGAGTGAATGAAAACAGACTCTAATTAAATAGATTGTAGGTTTTTATTTTTAGAAAGGATGAATTAGATCTGAATGAAAAGATGGTGTGATATGAATGTGTGAGTGATGTTTAAAGGAGAGATAGAAAGAGCTGTTTGGAAGTGATTGATGAAGAGATGGAAGGTACAAATGAAAGATTATGGAAATGTGAAGCAGTTTAGAAGGAAAGTGAGGGGATGTGACGTGGGTGACAGCGCATCGACTCCCCCCACTTATGGACCGAACCCTGATGCTCTTCACTCACAGATATAATTATAAATATGCGCAAATGTGATAAAAGCTCTGATTTCATTTACAGCATCTCTGATTTCGAAACTGCGCGAGAATGACGTAAATTTTACTCAAATCGGTCAACACGTTTCATATTTTTTATCTTAAACTAAGCGTCAACAGTGAAACATGAATTCCAAGCAATAACTATTAAGAATTATACCACCATTCTCCTATCATATGACATTTTCAATATAAAAGTCAGTCATTTGAAGAAGAAGCAAGTAGCAGTCATTTTAGCTCACTAAAATTACTAAAGTTTAATCAATAATGAATTAAATTGCTTTATTTGCATTTCTATTGATATTTCGGTAGCATTCAGCTCCTAAAGATAACATCTATTCAGACAACCATATGCATTTCAATATAGTGTTTAAATTCTGTTGAAGCTGAAATGTTCCTGTAGTTTACCGGTTCAAGATAAGCATTGAAAAAAAACCAACACTTTTATTTTAAATTGGAGAATTATTTATGGAGATGATTTCTAATATGAGTTGTAAAAGATAAATTCCCTGATTTAAAACCGCTATAGATATGATACTACGGAAAATCGATATTGAGGCCCAGGGCTAACTGCTTTGATGTGATTCAAACCGAGAGAGTACCAGGAAATATTAACGCTTGTATTTCACCGATTTGAGAGAGGCTCTCATTAGTATGCGTGCAATCCTATAGTCATGTAAATTTTGCCTTTAAATATTTAAATCTATGAATTTCTTAATTTTTTCACTTAATCTAAGTTACTAATTCAAAAATAGAAAGATGAAGAATCGAGTGGTACCATAGCTACACGACTAAGAAGGAACCTGTCAACAGAGGAAGTTAGGTCTATCATATGGGTTCATTAGACAGTTTTGAAGAGATAATATCCTGCAACGAAAATCAAATCAGCGATGAAACTCATCTTTCTTCCGTTGTAGAGATAAACCATTAGTCAGTTCGCACTTTTCATCCTATGAGACGAGAGTAAACTCAAATAGGAAAAACTAGAGGAATTGCGACGAGGCGTCTAGACGTGTTCGATTGCGCGGTGTAGTACGTCTGAGGAGGCTTAAGAGGGCAATTCGAGAAGCCTTTGATACAAACTGGATAGCGAATACTCTTTATGCTCCTTCCGATACATTGACCATTTTGATCGAAAGGCCGTTCGAGGCTGTGCCTCGCGATCGATGTACAGATCGATATATCGATTCTGACACTCGAAACGATATACGAGAGCGAGCGTTAATCCCAGCATTGGCCTCATCAAGCTCTCGCAGTTTAATTGGCGTTGATACGAAGGTTTAATGCCGGAGAGGATCATGGGTAGCGAAAATTGACGACCCCTCTCTTTTTTCTTCCGGAGAGATCTGTCCTGTTAGAATCAAAATTAAATGAAGCGTATGTTAGATACATCATTTGAATACCAAATTCGGGATGTCCAAAAAACAGCGGGGAATCGATGTTTTTAAAGTGGGAAAGTGAATGAGTGATAGTTCGTCTGAATTTAACGGCACAAACAACGCGTTTCCCTATTTTCTTCTTTGTATGAAAACGAAAATCATTTGGTTTAGCTTATGAAGTCATTTTCTAGCATTTTGAACTCGTTATATTATTCCTCAGAATCAGCCCTATTAACCTACAAAAGAATAATTCTCTCGGAGGCAACTAACCATTGATTGTTCAGAAATTAATGTAGTGTAAGATTCATTTGGGAAGTACAGGAATGATCGTAACTCATTATCACCCAGAATATTTCCAATGGTACACAAATACATAGAAGCAAACATGTCACGCTTTTATTTGAGGAGAAGAAATGCTTCATCCGCCTCGTTCTGTCATCAAACTCCATCCATAATATCCTTGAGAACACATTTCATAACTCACGCAGCTAATTATTATAAATATTTTAAAATATCTTTTTGTGATCTCACTCACAATCAATCCGCTTCTATTCGGTCGTTATCTTATATAATTTCACTGATCTCACTTTTGTCGCTCTGCTTTTCTTTTACATTCTAAGTAAAATAGATTATTATTTCTAGAAAATCGGAAAATTTAATATTCGACGATTCCTTCTTATTAAACATAAATGAAAATTCTTTCTATGTCCATACACTGGCTGCACCGTATCTTAAAATATATCTGTTGATAATAGAGGGTCAACTTTGCTACTCAAAAATGTCATTAAATTCTACTGTATGAAATATGTATAAAGTTCGTTATCCTAATATTTGGAAATTACGCTTTATCGGCATAAGAGGTTCAAGCTGATGGCGTTGGATGACTTTTCGGTGATACTACTAAGTAAAGCGAATCGAAGATTAATTCTATGGATCTTTTTGCTGGACGCATACAATAAAATTAATGCTTAGCAAGATAACTCAAAGAAATATGTCCATACAGGTTAAACGTATTATTTAGATCATTTCCTGTTTTATAAATTCCGGATGCGAAAAATGGTGACATAAAAATACTGCTGTCGTAGAGTTCCACATCGGGAATCATTCGTGATTCTCCAAGAATATTTCTCGTGATAGTAAGTCCAACTTCAATAACGTAAACGGGTCGTAATTCACATAAATATTATATTTATAACGAGTGAATTTGAAAAAAAAATGTTCACGATCCTTAGATGACTCTTATAATTATAAAATTCTCTCTATATAAAAGAAATATTAGTCCTGAAAGATTCGAAGGCGTAACAGGATGTACAATATTGGTTTTTACCTTCGAAATAACATGGTGAAAGTATACATTGCCAGCAGTAAAGCGGATAAAGCATTGTGATCTCACCAAATCCATACTTTAGTATGAGTGCAGCTGGCTCAATGTAACGCACCGATATTTAAAGATGACCGAACATTAGCCAGGATTCGAATCCAATGCCATAAAACCTGAATGCAGATTTCTCTGATCGTCGATTACTTTTAAAGTATAATTTCTCAAATCTCTTCTAAATAAAATGTATTATTTATACAGAAGAAAAATAGATATAACAGGAGAAATATTATTCTTGCTGAGGACTTTTGAAATACTTGATTGGCATTCTTTAGGAAGATATGATATTTAAATTTTTAAGTAGCATACATACATCTTCATGTCTTCATGCACACGTACGAAACCGGTCGCGCAATAGTCCATGTGGAAAATTACTTAGTGTCTTTGGTTAATGGTAGTTATGTGAGGTTTTTTAAAGGTCCATCCCTAGGCGCCCCTTTTTCAGCTTTATGACAGTTTTTTTTCCCACGACTCGAGCTCGGAGCTGATAAGGGACCTCGACTTATCAACAGATATCAGCATTTATCAAACGAGAGGTAAAGAAAGGCGTGAAGTACGATTTGAAAATATAAAAACAATTGCATTATACTACAATTTGAAAAATCCGTCGTATCATTCGTCTTAAGACAAGTATATACGTCTTTTGATCTACGCTTTAGGATGAAAATCAAGGTTTTTATGTTTTCTATAGAAATTACCGGGTGAGTTATGGCAATGCTGCATTTGAGTTTGTTAAAAGCGATGATACCAGTAATGATGAGCAAAACGTTAATACTGTAAGGCATCAACAATGCTAAATGGCAAATGAAATAGGTAATGCGGAAAATACGACATGTCCGTGCATTAGAAAGTGTTGAGGAGGCAGAGAGGGGGGCGAAAACTTAGTCGTGGGAATTGCGTCGGGGATGGAAGGGGGAGCTAAACAAGGGAGACGTTGGGGAAGAGATTGTGGAGGAAATCGGTTGTGAGGAGTGATGATTTTGTGAGAGGAATGGAAGGAAGTTATGAAAGATTGGTGATACGGAAGAATAATGATACTACGTATATTGATGGGAAATTATTCTACATGCTGAGATTTCAAATGAATTTCCTATATCCCAATGGCGTAAGATTTGCCTCTAAATAATTACAATTCGTATAAAATTTCGGTGGTCCTAAAGACCCCTCACGATGTTGGGCTGGGAAAATATTTGCTACGAACTATTTGACAATTCTACCGATTAGTAAACAAATCTGTTTTCATGATAAAATTTATTTTTACAAGTAAAAATAAAAAAGTTACTAGTACACACCCACAAGTTAAAACGACGCAAAAATCAGTTCGTGTTAATGAGCAGAAAAAGTCTTTTGAAAACAAGTCATTTAATTCCCATTTCGCCAAACACCTTCTTATAAGTAAACATACATCCTCTTTTCAACCCACTATTCTTCACCACTTACAAAAAGGACAAAAGATGACATTTCATGAAAATAGACAAATTCTGATTCACCGCTCATCTGGGAAAATAGTCACCAACGAGTACATTCCAACTAACAATTCTCCCCTTCTCTTATGCACCCTCCCTCGCCGTTCTACAACCTCACCTTCAATACCTTCCCCTTCTTGTCTTCTTCCTCCTCCATTTCTCCTCCATTAACTCACATATATACATATAGTATTGTGTACCCTGTTACAACACCTGATGATGGCCGAACGTGCCGAAACCGGTGATTGATTTTAGCGTCGTTTTAACTTGTAACTAGTAACTTTTTACTTTCTCCATATACGAAGTATAGAGAAAGTATTGTTTTCATGAAAAAATTCGACTTCGAGATTTCAACGGAAATACATGTTTTGGGGTCCCTAGAACACGTTTTGACCATTTCGGAATGATGTCTGTGTGTATGTGTGTGTGTGTGTGAGTGTGTGTCTGTATGTGTGTGTGTGATAGTTGGCGCTCTAACGTAAAAACTATTAGTCGTATCAATACCAAACTTCATATATAGTACTGTGGTGTGTGCTGTCAGAGTTGATTAGTTTTTGGAGTAAATCGGTTAACCAATAGTCGAGCTTCATTCTTCAAAGCTCATTTCCGGTTTTCAAAATATCTCCATAAATATGATATTTAGGTATATACTATTAATATAAAAGCTTTAGAAAATGTAATTTACTATGTCTTTTGTATGAAATATATTTTTGTATCACTGATTGTATAGGAGTTATTTGTGAAATACTGATAAACCGGAAGTTGCTGATTATGTACGTTGTGGGCGCTCTGGGCGCTGGTGCGAAAGGCCACTTCATCGTTTTTCATCGAACATGTCCTGAAAAACATTATTTATAATGTTTGTGACGTAAAAGATAATAATATATAGATTAATCACTCATACTCAAAGTTTAGATGGAATATAGAGTTCGAAATTACTGTCGTAGATAAATATTTACATCTTATATATGGAGAAAGTCATGTGCTGGCCACATCAGATTTTTTTACTTGTAAAAATAAATTTTATCATGCAAATATACTTCCACTCTGTGAAGCCTGAAGTTATTGAGTTTAAATCTGTTTTGTTAATAGTCGTGTTTTTTCTAAAATTCTTCTTTTAATGTTTACAGAGTCTAATTGCCGTCGTAGTGTGTTTATTTATGAATTTGCCCAAGCTCTGTAATACATAATATTACTACTTCTACGATTTCTTAATTATTCTCAAAGTCGTTGCTTTCATGATATGCACTTTTAAATATTTATAAGGTTTATTTATTTTTTCAAGGTTTTCAAGGACAGCGTCCGCCTTTAATGTAATCAGTACCGGGATCTACTCCGGTGGGAACCAAATTTGCGTTTCCCGCCGTAAAAATATGTACTTAAACTGGATATGATCTTATTCTCTTGTGATAAAAGCATTGGATGAATTTAATTAAGTATTTATTGCTGGTAAGTATTTTATTAATTATGTAGGTATAGTGCTAATATTTGTAGCACTCCTTCAGCGTAAAAGACGGTTATTTGCCTAGCTTTCATTGAATACAGCATCAAGGGGCTTGCATAGTTTACGAAGGATATACATTAAATGATAAAAGTGTTTTTTTTTTTGGAAACGAACTTTCGTAATTTGTGCTTAAATGACATTCTCAGGAAGTAACTCCTTTTGATGACAACCTTTTATAACTTAATTTTAATGATCACCAATTTTTGTATAATATATACAAATATATACAAATATTACTATCCAAAACCCTGGTCCCGTTCCAATGCTGGTTGCTGGATGATCGCTAACGATTGGTGTGTTGAGCAGGTATGCAGACTTAAGGCTTTTGAACGATGGTACACCGAGAGCCTTCTTGAGGCACAGTATCTGAAAATCTGTGCAGGTGTTGGTAAAGAAAGGGAATAGAGGGTGGAATTGAGAAGGATGAATGGGTATGCAAATGAAGGAAGAAAACAGTGCGAGGAAGAAAGAGGAGTTAAGGGAGGGAGTGGTTGAAGGAAAGAAGATTGGATTGAGTTAGTGAATGTAAATGAGGGCAGATGACGCCACCGCAGGATGGAAATGACAAAGGATAAAAAAGAGTATCCATTTCTGGAAGATTTAGGGTGATATTAGATTCCGTCGATTCCAAGCACTTCCCAAATCCATCTTCCTCACACTTCCTATTTAATGCCTTCCCCTTTTCACCGCTGTCTCATCATCCCCGACATCTTTTTCTAATCTTATATTTTTCCCATTTTACATATTTAGCGATCTGCGGAAGATTCAAACCACTCTCATATTTCTCTTCTTTTTCTCTTCCCTTAAGAGGTTTGAGCTCTCTCATTATTTTTGTCATACATATTCATTTCCTTTCCTATTTTTGGCCTTTCCAACTTTCATTTGCATCCCTTTCCTCTCTCACATTGCCTCATTTTGACGGTCTATTTGAATTCTATCTGAGATAGTCTTTAAGAACTTTTATGGTTAAAATCAGTATTTGCTCTCTTTAATCAAAAGTATAGCTAACATAAAGAGATATCGTAGATTTGTATCATTTTAATTTTGTCTGCTGTAAATGTGATTCTTAAGTATAGTTGCTCTCAGATGCAATGATATTTTAAAACAATAACATTATTCTAATATCCCGCCGAAGTAACATAGATATCCTACGTCGATGAAGTACTTCTTGGTAATGAGGTGCTATTAAATGTTTCATCTTGAGTATGTAAAGCCAACAAAGTTAAGAAATCGGTTGATACTGAGATTAAATTTGTGAAATGCCGATAAACCGGATGTTGCTGATTATTTACTTTGTGGGCGCTCTAACATAAAAAAACTATTTGTCGTAAAAACACCAAATTTCATGTATAGCACTTTGGTAGGTACCGTTAGAGTTGATTAGTTTTTAGAGCAAATCGGCTCACCGAATGTTGAGGTTTATTTTTCGAAGCTCCTTTCCATTTTTGCAAACTTTTTTCATTAATCTTATGTTTAGGTATATACAATTATCTACAAAAGTTACAAAAACTTCAATTGTCAATTAGTTTGATTTGAAAAAATTTTCGATATCAACCACCGTTTAGGAGTCGTATCATAGTTAACAAATTTTCAGTTTATTGCTACATATTTACGTTAAAATTTCGTTTTCATTTATACTGTTTCATAATAATGATAAATACAACATGATTACCATATTTTTCAGAGTTTTATTTTGAACTTGAATTGGAATGTGAAACACGCGTATTTATTTCAAAATAATTATTCAATTATAATTGTTTCGTGTCGCTATTTATTACTCTTCACAATAGCAATAAAGTTCGTAACTATGGGTTTGTTTATATGGCAAACAATGCAATGCAATTCGTCTATCACTCAGTCTCTTGCTATAGATTGAACTCCGGCTGACTGATAAGGTTTAAAAGGTCTTATCCTTTGTTTTTTAAACCAATCGTCTTCTTTATTTGTTTTTTTCTGTGTATATTAATAGTTTTCGTCATTCTCTGTTAATTTTCAAGTTTCCACTGATTAAAGGTGTGGTCTGTATTTTTATTAATCGTTTGTGTTGTTCGTGTGTTATTTTTCTCTTCGTTCGTATTTTGATCTGGAGGAAGAAATACTGTATGGAGAAAGTTATGTGCTGGCCACATCAGATTTTTAATTTCATTTTTACGATTTCCCGCCTCACAACTGCAATGAGCCCACAATTCGCTTCGTAAATAGCATTTTATACCCATTACTGAATCGTGATTACGTAACCATTCACCGGGTAATAGTCTTACGATGACGTTCAATTAAGATTTCGACTCAATTCATTTTCAATTTCCTATTTATGAGAATTCTACCTATTTCTTTTTTCAGTACTTCTCGAGATTACTGTAAAAATTTAATTTTTCAATTTCATTTAATTGATTTTATTCACCAATTTTTCCATAAATGGTCACAATGCTCTTTTTGTGGTAAAAGAAAAAATGCTATTCACTGATTCAAAACGTAAATATGATGTTGTGAGCAAAAGATAAAAGTACGAAGTAGACATTTTCAAATCGCCACTGTAATTGCTCTTTCATTCATCACATTTTCCTTGTCTATTCATTTAGGAAATGTATTCTTTAACTGTATTTTTCCACATTTTAATCTACCGCAGAAAATAATTTGGTACCAAATACGTTTTTTAATTTTCAGAAGAAGTTAATTTTGTCGCTGGCACGATATTTAGGTTAGTATAATTGAAATCAATTGATAAGAAATATTATATAGATATTTTATTTTAGGTCATTTCGCTTCATGGCAGATTCGAGTTTTGATTGGATATAATTGTATAATAGTATTTAATGTGATTTGAAAGCTACAATATCCCTCGGAAGTTGACGGAAGCATAACAAATTACAGTTATGCTATAAATGGTCGATAAATCATATTAACGTAAGGCTATATTGAAAGACTTAATTGAAATTGTAACCTATAAAATGCAACCTCTCTGTTATCTAGGCCGTTCTGATACGTCGAGGAAGATCAGGGAAATTGGTACTTTAACGAATCGTTTTAAGAATTCATTTTTTCCGCGAGCGATGCGTGAAAGCAATTGAATAGAAAATTGAGTCAAGGTGCTTGCACCCTCTGCCACACGCCGAGAGGCTTGCAGGGACCTTGCGTAACCATAGATACATAGAAACGAACGAAGCGATAGTAAATGTCACCCAAGGGAAATTTTCTCGCACAATAAATCATCCATTAATAATAAAATATATTTTGGATGGAATAAAACATCCATTGTACATTTCGATAATCACGACTTTGCATGTGTTCATTCTTTTCCGGAGATTCAAGTTCTCTTCACGGCAGAAGATCTACCAATATTTTAATTTACCTATGAACTGCTAGAGTTATATTATTTAAATAAATTAATTTTATTAACTAAAGATTACCTAATAACTTAATCAGTCCTAGGAAAAACTCAGTAATATCTATACAACTTAATTCCAAATATAACATCATCATTACCTTGACAACTATATACTAATAGTTTTGTAGAGAGAATGAGACGTTTGATGAAGGAGGGGTAGTGTTTCCTTAATTTTTTGATTGGCTGGAGAAGATTGGAAGAAGCCCGCGTACGCCAGCGATTAAACTATGCCTAACATGTTTCCGATGTTTCCAATGAGTAGGAATAATACCTTTACTCAGCATCACTCAACCTTAAAAAAGCTAACGTAATATCAGAAACATGAATTGAACTGATTCAAAAAGTGTATCAAATAAATATTTTCCTTTATCTTTACAAATAGAGTAAATAAATATTTTCTCTTGTCAAGATATGATGCCACTTATAATTATATTATAATTATAAGTGGCATCATATCTTGACAAGAGAACATAATCAGATCACTAATCAAATATAATCAATAATTATATTTGATTTAGTGATCTGATTTCGTTTTATTCGTAATGTATCATTCCTGTCATCATCCTTGTCCAGAAATTGCGTTTTCTCTTGTCTTTTTACAATTCTGAGTCTATAAGGCTCTTTAGATTCGTTGGCTCAGCGTTAACTGCCGAAATAACAACCAAAAACCTTTTGCTTAATTTCATTTGGCTATAAACTAAGCAAAATTCCTGGGTCATAAAATTGTATGTCGCTCCTGGATCTTTTAAGTATGGAATCGGAATATTCTGTGAAATAATATTATTAACGTAATACCGAGAACGTAGTCGTTTCAATTTGTAGGGAGAAAGGCCTTGTACTCGATTTTTTCTTCTAGTCCATGCATGTTTGCAGGATTTTCTTCCAAATGGACTCGTTTTTCTCGCGAGCAAAGGGAATGAAAATCTGACGGCTCTCTGATTATGTTCCGCGGCTTTTCCACGGGAATCCTTTTAGAATAAAAGAGTGGCGGAAATGAGATGCGCATATTCAATCAGTCGTCCCTCTTACTTGCTTTTCTCACTGCATTTGTGGATGCTCTTTAATCCGAATAACGCCCGGATATTAGAATTTCTCTCCGTGGAAATGGTTTCATTGCATCTTGGGGTGATCTCTAGTCAACGGAAGGCCATTTCTCTCCTGGAGTTTGGCAATGTTCAGCGTTGCGGCTGCCAAATGAGAATGTGAACCAAAAGCAAAACATAATTTAAAACGGAAAGTATTCGTCATATTCTCATACATTTGTCTTTATCCTGCGTTCTTACCATGTCTTGATCAATGCGATTTTGTTCACTTGTCTCTCACGGAATAGTGTGTCTTTTATTGATTTATATCTACTTTTATATCATTTTTATAGAATGAAAAAGCCATAAATTGACTAAAAACATTCATACAAAACAATTTATTGTAACAAAAGACGTGTAAATTAATATCCATAAATTCGTAAAATCCCACATTATTTTAAGTGTACTTAATAAGTTAGTGGGGTATGGCGTGACTCATATTCCTGAAAATTTAAAATAGCTTGTAATTAAACAAGTTTCTGAATATTATTGTGCAAGATCTTATTACAATAAATTGTTTTTATCGTGGAATTCCACGAAATACGTATCATTGAAGCAGCTCATTTTGTTATGCTATCGTTTTGATAAAACTTCATTCATTGCACATAATGATGCGTGGTTGTTATATTGTGGTCATAACGTTGAACTTACATAAACTTTTCAGAAAGAATATATAGAGAAATAATTTTAAATAAGTTATAATCGATTGAATCTATATCCATATTAAAATTACTCATATATTACACTTAGAATATTAATACAAAAACTGTGCATTAGTGACACTGAAGACACAATCAAGGCTAAGAGAGAAACTGTTGGAGTTTTTTCTCCTTCAACTAACTTCAACGTTAAGATAGGTCGCTGAAAAAAGTATGTGAAGGCCATTCTGAGGAAGCAATCATATTAGAAACCCGTGGGAAAGATTCCTTCGCATCTATTCATTATGCCGAATAGTGACCTCAGGAGTTACTGAGGCAATGAAATGGCCGATCAATTTTGAGGAAATGATCCCTTCGGTTAAGTTCGGTTACCTTAGAGGCAAAATTTTCCAATTTTTTCCCAGACTTTCACTCAATTCGCCAGCCTTGACTCATGGCATTAACTCATGCACGCCTCTCGAAGTGAAAATCACCTGCGTGCCGTACGACCACGCCGAAGTCACGACACTTCGGAAGGCGCAATCGGATTTATTTAGCACGTCGAGAAGATGGGTTGGGAAAAAACGGTCCTAGAGAAGGGATTCTTATGAATGCTGTTCGCTCGTGATGGATCCAGGGAAAGTGTTTCTCGAGTGTGAAGAGATTATATATTAGATTTTATTCCACATATATCAGATTCGCATGGAATTTCGCTTAAAATTTCTGCGATAGCTTCTAGCAAGAAAATGATTCAGCTGAATGTGAGGAAATTCTAAGATAAGGACTACTACCTTTGTTTAATGATTTTGACATTATTGACGGCATTTTGCTAAGAGCGATAAGAATTTGAAGCACTATACTTTGGTTATGGATCAAGAATAAAAGTTAACGGAATAATGTTCTGCATGCATAATGCAATTGGCGTACCCTTAGGATGGACAGAAATGGAAAAAATGGACATGACTGAGACTCAAACCCAGGCCTCCCTGATATTCCTGATATATATTTCATACGTGAACCGACTCAACGCCTTCCCTTCGATTTTAGTTACACCTTACAAATTTAAAGTCCAAAATTTAATTTTATTACCTATTATTACCAATATCTATACTTTCGCCTGTAAAAATTCAGGAATGCCGTGTCCAAGTGCTTCTTGTTGCGTAAAAAAACTTTCAACCAGCCAAGATACAATACATGGCAAGTTAAAAGGCAGAGGTGGGAACAATCGACTAAAAACAATCGAATAATTCGATTGTTTGCTTCAATGGAAATATTCGAATTAAGCATTTCGATTTTTCACCCTATCCTAACCGAATGGATTTATTCGATTGTTTTAAGCGAGTGCAAAAAAATCGAATAGATGTATTCGATTGGTCGAAGTGAGCGATTTCTATTCGATTGTCAATTGATTGTTCCATCTCTATTGAAAGGTAATTAATTCTATTTACAAGTATCGCTGCGTGGGTTACTTACGCTTATGCATAAAATTGAGACTCTTAAAATCTTTAATAAAACTTAATATTCTTATAAAATAGGAGATATTATTATTATTACATCTCACTTATCAAAGGAAGATAATTTAAATTTAAACCTGTCGCATAAACCCTTTCAATTCATTACTGTAGTTAGCGATTTAATATTGAGCATAGATTTATGTATCTTCTCAGAAAATATTCGCTAAAATTCATTGGATAAGTCTGTAATAAAAAAATATTTGATAAATTTTCATCTTTGAAACAAGAGAATTGCATTATTTATCGATTGCAGGGGCAGTAGCGTAGCGGTGAAATATATCATGTTGAGTACCATTTCACGTGATGAAGGAACTCAAGACAAAGAAAAATATATATAATAACATATTATAGAAAATGTTGAGATTTGTAAGTGGAAAGTATTGTGCATAATTTAGGGGTTTGGAAAAGATTTTCGAAATTAAATTTAACGTAGCAAGAGGAAGCGTGTGTGTTGCCCCGAAAGTAGGAGAGTCCCACTCATGTCGCGATTTTTCATTTCTCGTTTCCTTTACGGGTACGGACATACCAGCGTTGTAAATCACATGAAAGTAGAAATTATTTAATGAAGTGCTAAACTTAAAAAAGTCATATTAGTCGGATAGTTTGATGGGTCGATGATTTAAGGAAAACTATTATTCATAAAACTCAGATGTTGAACTTGGCCTATTGTGATATAAGCACATTAGCTTTAAATAAATGCCTTAACTATTAAACTTAATCTTTCCATTCAGTCTACTATTGGGATTTATTTCTCTCCATACTTAAGGGATAAATTGTGATTAGTAATTTTGGAATACCGTACGAAAATATTAACTTTTGTTTTGAATGAGCTCAAAAACAATTCTAACGGAATAAGAGATTAATTCTAAACTTTCCTTTCACATATGTATTCTAAAATTATGTGGAGTATTTAAATTTGGAAATGTCTTTCCTCTAAATTCATGTACATATTTCTTAAAGTAATCATCCAATTTGCTTTGAAAATTATTTTTACATTTTAAAAATCCTTTTATAATTGATTCTTTAATAGGTTCCTGTCTAAGACAGGGCTGCGAAGGATATCCCGAGATCCGTTTGTGGATTACACGCAACTTTCTGAGCTTTTTCATCCGATAAAAAATGTTGTTACGCATTTCGACTGAAAGCTCCACCATTTTGTTTAAAACTCAACCTCGAGCCAAATGTTATACAAATACCTTATTCGAGTAAAAAGCCCTACTTTTAGTTATCGGGGCCTGAGGGTAATGAAGGCTCTCAAAAGGCCCTTGAACACATTCGAGGAACAAAAACGTCCTAGGGATGTTTAAGCAGTTACGCATTTCGCATGAATTCACAACCTTTGAAAACATACAATATTGTGATTTTATTTTCCGATATCGTGTGCATCAAGTGAAAAAGAAAATATTGATGTTTACTGAGATACTAAACTTAGTTTTTGCTCGCTCAATTTTCTTGCTCAGGCAATTGAATCTTGGTAATGCGCAACTCAAAACTGGCGTGACATTTTCTTTTGCTGACTAATGGTTTTTCATACGGCCTACATGCTCATGCTGCATCAAAAAAGGATTCCCAATCCCTGGTTTACGAGACTCAAACAGAATAAATTATTGTTCTTGATAGAATTTTTTGTGATATTGGGAACAGCTTTAGCCCTTTCTTTTCTTCACAAAAATACCTCCATTCTAAGTTATTTTCTGTTTTTTTTTTCTTTCTAAAGCCCTAGGGGGAACTGCGTTCTCCATTTATGTACATCCGTTTCCCTCGGATAAAAGAATAATTCCTTTCGTCCTCCATTTCGATGTAATCCGTGTTAGGCTGCGGTTACGAATGCATCCAAATTCCCTTATTTTTTTCGCTCGACGTGATAACGAATTTATTAGCTCTCCAAGATGAGACCATTGTGCCGATTCCCACGAGAATTCTGCGACGACTAATTCGTCGGCCTTCGAGAGACAATTGTTGTTAACAATGCAGAAACACCAAAAGATTTCATCGATCAAGATTCCCTTTCTCGATTATTCCGGGAGACGTTGAGGATTACGTTCACCCACACGGACGACGATGCTCTTTTTTCTCTCCATCACGTAACCGCTGGAGCGAGAATCGCTGGATGCACTTTTTTCTGCCGACGGACGTGCGAACCCGATGACCTTGGTCCGACCTTGACCATCGCTGACGCTTCTGAAAGAGCCCCCGAAAAGGACCAAAAAAGACGTATTTTCCAAGACCTCCGCTTCGAAGGAGCCTCTGTTAATCGTGTCCTTCCAAGCGATGACGTCACATCCGATGAAGTTGATTAGGACCATCCGCCGTGTTTTCTCAGTGCGCGTGAAATTGCTTAATCCTGTTTCCCGCAGGAGATGCAGTTATAATCTGATGAACGTATATAGGTATATCCGGAGAATCGTCTGTACAAAATAGATATACATTCATAGGGATTCAATATTCTGACCGTGTTCCACATGTATCATTGACTTGAAATTTTTACGACGTACTGGCCATGACGTGTAACCGCCAGAAAAAGTGATTTTGAACTTCAGTGTCATGGGTTCGATTCCAGAAGGCCCTAAATTCCCGATATTTTCCATTTAAATGCATTGCTCTGATTTTCGAATATTTTTTGAGGAACTTTCCGGCAAACTAGAGAGTTGAAACCAGAGAGATCGCTGAAAGCCGTGCAATATCAGACTGAAACCACAAAGACATCTTCAAAGATTATCCTTGGGTCGACGCTAAGTCAGGACAAATGTTTACCTATTTAAAATGAATTTAGATGATTTTTAAGATTACTATTTCTAATGGGGAAAACTTTATTCTATTTTAGGTCCTTCTCGGTTTGATATCTGTTTCAAAATTTGAATCAAGGTTTATTTCTACCAGGGCGTTATATGTATTCACATCATCCAAAATGTGCTGGGTTCGCCGTCAGGCTGATCTATTATTAGTAACGTCTGGCGGGAGTTTCAAATTATTTATGATTCGGTTCTGAAAATATTTTCGGGTAGGGAATTGAAAATCACAGAGTTCCGAAAAACATGCTCTTCTTTATTTATATCTATCAAACTGTCACCAAATGTGCTTGAGTTTGACAACTGGTTGTTGCAGATTTCTTCTTTTTAAATAAATTACGGCGGTTATTTATAATATTTTTATTCCTTTATTATTTCTTTTGAGGACTTAAGGGTTATGATATCGACTTAAAAAAATGTATAATTAATACGCTTTCAGAATGCAAGCAACTTTTACTCATATATATATAATATAAATTCAAAAATTACTTATATTTCGCTAGTTTTTCGGGCAATTCTCAGCCCGTGCAGGTCTGTCGAAGCTGCAAAATCGTTCACTTGCTACTGGTATGAGTCCTGACGACACATAAAAGATGCAGCCACACTGACCTTTTCCAAGGGGCCCTTTTTCATTTAGTTCTACTGGACTAATAGTCATGTATTAATTTCACTATTATGAATTCTTTGCGTGATTTTTGTATTTTCTTAAGAAATATTAAGAAAGTTACCAGCTAAAAATAACGGAGGGGAAAGGTTATGAAAAAGATATTTATTTGTAAGGTGTTTTGTTCCTGTTATTTCTATCTTCACCGACAGGTCTCTTTCAATTTGTTTCTAAGAAATCAACTATAGACTAAACTAGTCGCTTTTTTCAAAAGAAAGGGTATATTCTGTCAAAATTACCAAGTATGTATAACTTCTTAGGTTCCTTTCTACAAATTTGACCTCGATTGTATCGGATTTAAATCTTAAATCGTTGCCTTTTTTATTTTATCTTGTATTGTAATGTATTGGTCGTGTAAATCTGCCACCGTCATGCCTTAACTAATTCAATCGAGTTTTTACAATGGCATATTCTGTTGATTGTCTTTTTCTCGGTATGCTAATCGTTTTCTTTTGTTCGTGAACGTAATTCTACGTTTCCGAATTTTTTTGTTTGAATTATTATTTTCTCGGAGTGAATGAGGAGGATTTAATTACAGGTACCATCAATGCTCGTAATTACCAAACAAATGTTCAGAGAGAGAACTTACCACGCGTGCTTTGAGGCTGAGTGGGGTAACTGCAAGGGGGAGCTAATTCGTAGTTACCACGTGATCGGATATCTCCTGACGTAATTAGAGCTACATTTGGGTCAGTCCTCAATACCAGTATGTGCGCGCGAGCGAGCCTTTGGTGTTCAGTCTGCGGACGCAGTGAAGAATGGCGGAAGGCGCCTTCCTAATCGACGCTTATTTCGCCTCCAGTGCTCTGCGATGAATAACGATGCGGTTCGAATATTTCCGCCGCAATGGCTCTCCCGCCGAATCGCAATTCATTCGAGATGAGATCCGCTGTCGAAAATCAAACAGTTTTGGAGAGAGGCCTTCGTGGCATCGTTAATTCTCTTATTTGTTGTGCTTTCCGAGAGATTTATGCGGCTAATTAAATTTGTTGGTATCGCTTGGCTCATTTTTCGGGATTTGGGCAAAGGTATGAAAGGGAATGTAAGACCCCCGCAAGCCGCGGCGTGTGGCAGGGGAAAGAATGACCGTAAGAATCTTAAGAAAGGAAAACGAAGACCGTGGATTCCCAATAGGGTGAATTAAGATGAATTAAATGAAGAAGTGAAAAAATGCTTTTGTAAATAAAAACACCGGCTAATTAAAGGATGCGGGCTTTTATTTGAAGTAAAACTGCTACTAAGGATTCAATTAATCAGCATACTCTACTGAACGTTATCTTTTTATAATGCAACGAATGAAACCATTGAAAATGAGATTATTTTAAAGGATCGCATTATCACTGTTCAAACCGAAATAAAAGAACTTCATTTCAAAATGAAAGTATTCATTTCGATGATCCTATGAGATGAACATAATCCTTAAATAAATGACATTTTTCGTTTCGGGTTGATGATGTTATGTTGTGTCAGTAGGATCTATTATAGTATGATATTATAGTATTGATGGGCTCAAAATATGTTCTTAAAGCGACGATTAACCGTATTATTGGCGATGTATAATATCAATTTCCCATTAAAAATGTACTCACCGGAAAGATTTGAGTAAGCCATTATTTAAAATGAATTTTTAAAAATCTGATGTGGCCAACACATAACTTTCTCCATATTTATTGAAAACAGAAGTCTATGCCGGTAATATATAATTGACTCCAAAAAAATTTGTTACAGGAAAATGTTTCATACAAAACTTGTAGTTAAATACATTATCTATTACTTTGAGCCATAATTGTATATACCTACATTGCATTCTGGCGGAGATATGTATGAAAAACTTCCATTTCTGGATAAACAACAACTTCCGGTTATCTATTATTCAAGAATAACTCCTAAACAATCAGTGTACGAAGAAATGTTTCATACAAAGGTTGTATTAAAGTACATTATCTATAACTTATATAAATAATTGTGTATACCTAAATTGCATTCTGACAGAGATATTTAAGAAACAAAATTTTGTTCCGGATAAACCGCAACTTCCGGTTAAGCGATATTCATCAAGAACTAATCAACTCTTGTCATTGTTAGTATAATACTAAATATAAATTTTGGAAATTATCGGATAATTGCTTTTTAAGATAGAGCGCCCACAAACATTTTTACCACAGAGAGACAGACACACACAAACACACACACACACAGACAGATTTCCTACACACGTTTATTAAGGTAAAATCAAACCCACTGCATTATTTTAAAGTCTATTTTGCGTTTCATTTTCGTGGTATTGGAAATAACTATTTGGAAACCCAGATTTCGGACTTATGCATTCTTATAAAATGCGGACGTCTCCGTCACGACTTCATTGATCCGTGCAAAGTGGTCTTGAACCACGCTAATTTGCCAACTAAATTACAAAACTTATCATTGCATCATTCTCTTCATAAGCCTCTTGATGTATCCTGGTGCTGAGAAATTGCAGTTTTACCGATTATCTTAACCGGACTTCAAGTTAAAATCAGCTGTGCCTTCAAGTGTTGCGGTGGGAAGCGTGTTTTGCCCTTGAACTTGCTGTTCCGGATACGGATTTGAGGGACGATGTTTATTTCGGAATTTTAATGAAGTCCTTCTTTCTAATCTTTGGCGTCCATCTTTAATTAGAAAGAATAATGCTTTCGCACTGTCTCTGTCATTTCATCACCAATGAAATTGCTAAAAATACTTTTGCATATACTGCTTATCAGGGAGCCCGGCAATATATTTTTCCCCAAAAAATGTTAATTCGAAAGTTATAATTTACGTTTTTGTCCAATTTCTCCAAATTTAAGCGGTTTTTGAGAGAGAAGGAATAGACGAAATCGATTGCGGATTGAATAAAATCGAATTTATACGCATATTTCTAAGATGAATTTTTAATCCATTTATATTAAAAAGCATTGCAATTATATCTAAGAATCGTGGCTGGGAGACATGGCCTTCATTTGTATTATAATAAAAAGCAGAGCATTTCATGATTCAACCATGTCCTTGCGCTTACTCTTGAAAGGAGAACTTACGTGGATTTGTGTTGCTCGGGTTTATCTATTGCTGAAAAGTTTTCAGAATTTATGTATTGTATCTGTGTGTTTCATTAGGCCGATCCTACTTCTTAATTCTGCAATGTATCAATAGCAATAGTTTCGAATGAGGGGCTGCAAAAATAATTATCTCTTCAGAAGCGAAATTTCTCATCATCATCACATTATATTCTGCTGATTAGCATTGGCGTCGCAGAACTCATTTTCGCCGAGAGAATAATGTACTTGGCGCCCCTTCATATGAAGGCTTTTACCCCCAGCAATGGCCCAAAGAGCCGAATTTTGCACACCAATCGCTCATCCATTCACTAGCCACGCGCTTCCTCTCTCTAATCCCTTCTGCTCTCCCTTCTATGTTTATCCTTGTCCCTCCCACTTCCTTTTCGTTTACCACTCATCTTGACTGAATCCAACATCGTTTATTCCTCTCCTGTTTTTTTCCTTCTCAATCTTTTCAACTTATTTTTCTCCATTTCATACTTTTCACAATCCCCTTTCGCCTTATTCATTTCTCCTTTCTTTCTCTAACATCCAATTGAAATATACCACACTTATTTTATTGTGCATTGATATAATAATCTATGTAGAATAGTGCAGCACAGTGCGAGTGCAAGTAAGAGTATATATTTTTTCCCTTGTGGAACCTCAGAAATTCTTGAAAGCGGGCTAAATTTGAAGACAATTAGCTATTAAAAGAATGTCCGCTTAGTTTTGGAACTTCTAGCTTTTAAGCATTACTATACTGTACTAAAATACTATATTATTAATTTTTGCATCTAAATTTGATAACAAATTAAACGAATATGCATTACTAAATCCCTAAAAGTGGACCATACATCTGATGGGAACATCTTCAGGCGTTCACGGTCTAATTATGGGAAAAATTATTACTTGCAGAACCTCGTGAAAACCGTGAGTTCCCAATTCTAAGTCACACCCAAGCGATGGAAGTGAAGTAACGGAAAATAGCAACACGATTGAAACGCACTGTTATTCGCCGTGGTACTTGCATTTAATAATTATTATAATGTTTTAAAAATTAATGATGAAGTTTTGAATTTTCTTTCATTTTCACTCAGCAAGGAATACTTATTTATGTTTTATTTCCTCGATTTTTTCACTTGATATAATCTATTTGAGGTAAAATTTCGTTTTCTTTTACCCTCTCTGCCTTTATAATCATATGAATTTCGTAAATAGTAGGCTTGACCTTTATTGGCGAGGTTTATGTGGGCCTCTCTTCCATCTAACCTCGTTTGTCGGAGTAATATATGCACATTTAGAAGTTACAACAAAGAGCACGGTATGGGTAGAAATCTACGTTGCCGGAAAACACCCATAGAGAAGAGAACTCGCGATATCAAACATAAAATTGCAAAAATATAGTGAATTACAAATATAATGGTGCTATACATCCAGAATGGATGTATTATTTTAAATCAGTTTTACATTTTTAAATGAATCATCTATAAATAGAAGAAACTGTAGGTACATTGAACGGATATGAGATTGAATATTGAAAAAAGGGAAGGGTAAAGGGTAAATTGCACATAAGGGTGTGCACCTAGGAAAAATCCCAAGGAAAAACGGACTTGCAAAAAGTCTGACTGGGCCGGGAATCGAACCCGGGATCCTCCTCTATCCAAGAGGCTGCCTTAACTTTAAGTTCCGTCTCGGTAGCCTAGTGGTTAAGGCTGCCTCCCGGATAGAGGAAGATCCCGGATTCGATTCCCGGCCCAGTCAGACTTTTTGCAAGTCCGTTTTTCCATTGAATATTGAGTTGAAGTGAGCATGCATACTTAATCATACGTTGAATTTAATAGTTTGGTTGTTTTGGAAAGAAAACTAGCATGACATTTGCCACATATCTACATATATGAAGTATTTTTTACGATAAAAGCCAGTGTATATTATTTTTATTCTTTACATTACCATTTTCACACTTTTTCCTTGTTTCGTTAGCAAGTGTTTCCCTACCTTTTACTTCATTTCATTCATGCCTTCTTTACCCTCATGTCCATCATAATTTCTTCTTTTTCCGAAAGTGTTTCTTCACATTTCTCTCACTCTTCTGCAATCAACGAGTTTCTCTTGTGCAGTTCTCGACAATGGGTCCAAAAGAGTGTCAGGAGGGATTATTCGGAGAATTAGGAGCTCATTTGGAGCCCTTCGTCCTTCGATTGGGCATCGCCGAGAGGATTACGCCTCTGGGCGTGGGATCGTGAAAGTCCTCGACGCTTTTTCCTTCGCCAATTCCCCTCATCTTAACAGCAACAAGTGCCCTCTTCGCGTAATTGGAGGGGACCTGAGACTCGTCGCTGAGGCACTTGAGCGAATATGGAACGAATGTAAAGACGGTTGGAATGAGCTACAATCAAGATTTCATAGTCCAAATTATATCGGACGCGGCGATCATAGACTAAAAATTAAAGAACGTGAACAGAAATGCTATTTGGCAAAGTACTCCTTCATTAATATAGGTATAGGAGATTCGAATGCTTTACCTGTTCTCAATCCAATTCCGAAAAAATTCCAAACAATTTGAAAAGAAAATCCGTAGTAATAGTTTATAAATCCTTTGCAATGGTTTTACCTATATTGTTTACTGCTTATAGTCTATATCATCATCATCATCAGCTGTTTTCAATCCGATGTCGGATGTAGGCCTCCCCAAGTACTTTCCAATTTTCTCTGTCCTGAGCTTCTCGTTGCCACGTTACACCTAAGTACTTGATGATGTCTCTATTCCACCTCTCTATAGGTCTTATTCTTGGTCTCTTCACACCTCTTGGTATTCAGTTGAGAACTGCAGATGTCCAACGGTTGTCGTTTCTTCTTGCAACATGGCCGGCCCACCTCCATTTTAATGATCTTACCTTATCTATGATGTCTGTAACTACAGTCATCATTCTCACCCAAGTGTTGGGTTTCCTGTCTCTTCTTATTAATCCCAGCATATAGCG
The DNA here is from genome assembly GCA_947579665.1 of Sympetrum striolatum. Classification (NCBI taxonomy): domain Eukaryota; kingdom Metazoa; phylum Arthropoda; class Insecta; order Odonata; family Libellulidae; genus Sympetrum; species Sympetrum striolatum. The sequence continues at coordinate 77,285,129 of OX388349.1, forward strand.
CTCCATGCTCCTTTGCGTTGTCTGAAGTCTCTGGGTTATTGCAGCATTTAATGCCCAAGTTTCACTTCCATAGGTCAAGACAGGTAAAATGCATTGGTTGAAGACCTTCCTCTTCAAAACCATTGGCATTCTTGACCTCAGAATGTGTGAGTTCCTACCAAATGCGCTCCAGCCAAGTATCATTCTTCTGTTTACTTCATTAATCCTGTTTTTCTTTCCTGTTGTTACAAGTTGTCCCAAGTATGTGTATTCCAAGCAAACATCTAGAGGTTTTCCTTGAAGATTGAATGGTTATTGAATTATACATTACCTTTGTTTTTGTTAGATTTATCCTGAGTCATATCTTCTATCCTGCTGTGTTTAGCTCTTCAAGTCGTGAAGTTAGATCTTCTGCGTTAGCTGCAAAGAGAACTATATCATCTGCAAAACGGAGGTGACTGATGTACTCCCCATTTACTCTTAAGCCCTTCTCTTCTCAATCAAGGGTTTTAAAACTTCTTCTAAAATGGCTGTGAACAAAATGGGAGATAGACCGTCACCTTGTCGAACTCCCTTCTCAATCTTGAATTCATCGGTCTCTTCATGAAGCATTACAGAAGCTGTGGCATTCTCGTAGACACTGCGCAAGAGGCGGATGTACTCAGAATCTATCCCTTGTTTCTTCAGAGCTTTCAGAGTGGAGGAGGTACTTACCGAGTCGAAGGCCTGTTCATAATCTACAAAGCAAAGAACGATTTATTCTTATCTATTACGGAAATTTTAAAATTGTATCTAGATCCATTTATTGATCAACTTGTATTGCGTCATAGCACTGAAACTTTAATTTACTGCATTCTAAAAATTTGTTTTTCTCCGGTCTTTTATTTTCATCTCGAATCCCTCGTTTAAAATGTTCCATTATTGGCTCATTCCTCAAATTATATTCTATATTATGTTTTTGTAGTAGTAGTAGTATTGTTAAAAGTGCTTCGACAGCTTAGGTCATTTCGCACATTGGCCCCCCACCGGGAATCGAACCCGGGACCGCTTTCACCAAAGGCAAACGCGCTGTCCACATGACTATCCAGGAGCCCAATTATGGGGATAGGTAATTATGTTTTTATGCAGATTTTCCCATATTTCAGCTTTCCTCACAGTCGTGTCCGCAAACAGTTACTACTTCATTGGTTGAACTTATTTTTATCTTTTTTCTTCCGATTTCTAGGGAACCGTACATAAATGTTAATTGAATTATGATGATATTTCTTCTTTATGCTGCCTTCACTGCAGCAGCAACCCATGTATTTTACTGCACCACCCACCCAACCCACCTGTTCCCCTGACGACCAAAGACGATTGTTGAATTCAAGCATTTTTTCCATTAGAATGCATTGAAAATATTTAGAAATAAAAGTCTGAATTGATAGTGAAATACTTGGAGAAGTGGTAATTTTCTTAGATTTTTAGCAGTTGCAATGACAAATCGCAGGAGCAATCATACGACCATTTCGTAGATTTTCTTTATCGCTATAGAATACCTGCTAGAAATTGCTGTAAAGCTCATTTTAATAGTTTTCAGGTTCTAATAGTATTTTTAAATTGAATTAAAGAGAATGACCAAACAAACTTATCAAATGTTTGATAAAAAATCTATAAAGATTGTTATTAAGATAAAGGGCCCAAATATCGCCCCCCTGAGGTAATTTGCCTAAAATTCAGGCCCTAACAAATATTTTCCAAAAACAAAAATACCTGTGTTTAGCCAAAACTATTAACTTTTAGGGCCTGGAATTAGCTTTTAAATTTGTTTTTATAACAGGAGAAAAAAAAAATAAGACGAAAAACCAGTCCAAATCCTATTTTCGAAAAAAGTGTTCCTAATATCGTACCCTCAAGAACAACTCCTTCTTCCCCGAGAATACAGGTGCAACCGGTCTTAAGATTATCAGAACCAATTTTTTCTCTTAATTTAATAACTTCGGGCCATCCAATAATTTTATTTTACATTGTATGTCACTCATTTTAAATATTATGTCAAATGATTTTGATGCATTATAAGATATGATGGAAGTTTTTGCGCAGCTCAGCTGTGGAAGAGAATAGAACAATTCGATTCTGATTATTAAAAGAAAAGACTTACTAAATTTTTCAATAAAAAGGGACTTGGTTAGTATGTTTTGAAAGGAGCCATAAAGGTGACGTCAAGCGGCTGCATTTTTGCAGAATGTTAGTTAGTTTGACCCTTTATTGGCGAGGTTAGGCCCTGGTGGGCTTATCTTCCACCTAACCTCGTATGTCGTTAGAATATGTAAAAATATATATTAAATTAAAACAAAAAGTCTTTGCAACTGAAGGTTGACAAAGAAAAAACCCACGTTAGGGGAAAAGACCCACAGAGAAGGGGTGTTAAAAAAAACAGCGAAAACACAGTAAAAAATAACAATGTAGTATTGACAATTATAAAATTATATATAACATATACAAAAATCAATAAATTTAGAGAAAAATAAACATATTATTAATAGCAAGAGAAAAATATAACAATTACTAAACCTATGTGGGAAAGAAAATTGAGAAATAAAAATCACTGATAAAATGACATTTCCTTAATATTCGTCAAAGAAATAAAATAAATAAATAAAGGTCAGCTAGTGGCGTCCGTCGAGTGCTTGTTGTTGATGAGATACATATTTTTAAAATTTATTTTGAAGAGAGAAAGGAAGGTTAGATGAGACATAGCTATTCAGATTAAAAGAACACAAAGGAAGAGTATTGATTGGTTGCAGAGACTATTGGAAGGAATGATGGAAAGAGCTAAGGAGGTATTTGATGTTCTGACCTATAGAGTCTTCAAGAGACCTCATGCTTAAATTGCAGTGGAATGAGAAGACGTACAAACAAAGGAGATACCCACTTTTCGAGCTATTTCAATTACATAAATATTTCTAAATATTCAATAAAACCATTCCAAACCTGTAGAGTAGTTACTTGAATACTTAAATGGGTTCCCAGTAAGTTAGGCTCCTGCTGCCCGGGGTGAGATTGGGAACCGCGTTAAGGGACGGTATTCGGAACAAAGCGCATTTTACCAATGGCCACCTTCACCGACAAGCAGACAGCAAACATTAAATTTCACTTACAAAACGTGAAAATAGACACTATAGGGATCAGAAAAATACTTACTTCTTTGCTAAGAATACAGCTCCAAACGCAGGGGGAAAGATACTTCAACTTTCAAATTAACAATTTTCTATATAACTGGTGTGCACTTTCCCGTATCACCACACCAACAATACTAGCCTAGTATGGCGTCCAAGTGACAGTCGCCCGACAAATGACACCACATACTTACGAGATACTCCGGGGGACGATAATTGGGCTCCTTACCTTTTTATCGTCAACATCAAAGTTCAGCTCCAAGTTATGAGAAATTAGAAAATATTGAAAACTTTTGTTTTCAATCACCTGTAAAATAGAATTAAGCTATGATTTTGGATTTTTAGGAAGGGACTCAAAGAGCGTAACTTGTTCCACTCTACTATGCGTCTATTCAAGAAGGAGTATTTAGCTATATTGGTTCTTTGCGGTCTAAGTTTTATTTTGTGATTATGACTTCTTCCTAAAAAGTTTGGTGTTTCTAATAAACTTTTGAAACTTTCCCATCCCTTACTACCTGCAACTATCTGGTAAATACAGCCTAGCCTGTTTATTTTCCTCCTCTTCTCCAGCGATTCCCATCCTAGAATCTTTAACATTTCTGACACGCTATCTGTTTTCTTAAATCTACCCATAACGTAACGAGCTGCTTTTCTTTGAACTTTTTCTAATTTCTTTATGCGACAATTCTCATGAGGATCCCACACCGTTGTAGCATATTCTAATATCGGCCTAACTAATGTTAGGTACCCCAATTCCTTTGCTTTCTTACTGCTACCTTTTAAGTTTCTCATGACGTGATCTAATGTCCTATATGCCTTCGCTACCAAATAATCTATGTGTTTTTCCCAATTCAAGTTTCTGGTAAATGTTATTCCACAAGTATTTACAATGATCAGATGTTGGCATAATTTCTCCACTTAGATGATATCTATGGGATGAAATCGTTTTCTTGTTTGTAAATGTGATGTGCATACTTTTGCTGACGTTAATACTCATTTTATGTTTTTTAATCCATTTTTCTACCGAGTTTAAATCCCTCTGTAGCGCATCCCTAACCTCGTTATTTTTTATCTTTCTATAAATGATACAATCATCTGCAAATAAGCGGATATTTGAGTTGACGCAGTCAGGAAGGTCATTAATATAAAGTAGGAAAAGTAAAGGCCCGATGACACTTCCTTGAGGTACTCCCGAGGTTACATCGTCATCATCGGAGTATTCCTCATTCACCCTTACTTTTTGAGTTCTATCAGTGAGAAAATTCTTTATCCATATGAGTACTCTTTTATCAATATTTTAATTTACTAGTTTGTGCAAAAGTATCTCATGTGGAATTTTATCGAATGCCTTATCAAAGTCTATGATGAGAGATGCTGTATTTTCTTCTGCACAAATTGGGCAAATAATTAAATCACACTTCTGTTTTTCCCATTGAGAATCAAATTTAGCTAGTTTAATATAAAAGCGGCAAATAAGTAGGAATCATTCGCTATGAATTTCATATTCTCTTTTGACCTCCTTCAGCTCCCAATCGGGCGAGTTCCTTCTTCAATACTTTAATTATGCTCATTCTCCCATTTTTCCCCTTCTTAAGATCCATAAGAATATTTTTAAAGTTATGAACTACCATAATATAAGCTTTGAAAGTTATAAACTAATTTTTAAATAGTTTTGGGCACAAATTTTAATTCCTTTCGAGTGTAATATTGAAGTATTTTAAGATATTTACCTCTGATTATCGCACTTTATTCATGCGTCTCCCTATTTATGCCTCAGTGACTCAGCTGTTTCGTTTTGCTTCTGTTTTGATCGTTTCTTCTTCCTTGGTGATGTTACTCTTTTATTTTATGCAAACACTTCCTAAATGTATAAAATGTGTACATAAATGCATAGAGGTAAAGATTAACACACCAATAAAGAAGATATTGCAAATAAGAGTACACGCATTACTGCAGGTCGTGTGAAAGGCGATATTTTAAATTTCTTAATTCAGTCTTTAAATCATATCCGATATCCGATATACATCGCAAAGGAATCTTAAAAGCTTTGAGGGTAATAAGGTTGTTCAGGAAAGACGTTACTTTTATTCTCTAGGATCAGCGTTTCCCAATGTAATTTTTTTCAATCGCATTAGAGTCTTAGAAATTCAAAAGGATACCCCGTTTTGTTTGCAAATTAAAGTAAAGGAGATGAATGTATTACTTTATTTGATTACCTATTTGTTTTGGTAGTAGTGACGTTAACACTTACTGTAGAAAGATATTCTGTCATTCGATGTTGAAGACGGGTACAACTCGGCGTTTTGGCTCTCTCGCTGAACCTTTATCTATATTTTGCAAAATCCAGGATTTAGTCGAACTCCAATTTGGAAACGCAGCACGAAATGAATGTCAATTTACGATCTTTTGAAAAATTATTAATTCCTGAAACGTTTTTATAACAATTTAAATTATATGATGAATGCTGATGATGATTATGGTATTATTAGATGAAACCCAATTCTCTGTGAGTTAACCATTCCATCCCGGTTTAGCTAACTTTGATCCTCCGTCTTGCCTATGACGTTATGTCCGGAACTCGGCTTGCAAACACAATGGGCAATTATGAAAGTTTTCGACGACTGAATATGCAATATCGGCGAACGATGGCTTAATCTAAATCAAAATTCTTCTGTATTAAAATGAAAACACTTGCGCGCCTCCTGTGGCCCTGATACTATTTCTGCAGAAGCAATTACCGCGTGTGTCGCCGCAGAAATAGCGTTGGAAATCCTGAGTTGCATTATCGCAGACAAACTCGCGTTTTGATCGAGTAAATCCATTGAAACTTTCAGAGGCAATTACTGCATGAATACGAAATTAGTCTTCTCGAAAGGAAATTGTTAATTCCGGGGGAAGAGTTCCTATCGCGGTATGTAAATGGTAATGAAGATTAAATTGTCATCAATACAAATGGAGACTGATTTTTCTCTAAGTTGAATTCAATCGGCACCGATATAACGGTGAGGAAATTCAAGTAAATTAAAGATAACGGTAAGGAAACTCATTGCTGAAATACTATGTTGGCGCTTAATATTTTTTCCTATCATTCTTCAATTCGGAATAGATAAAAAAGGAGATGAACTTGGGTTTCGAATCGGAATGGAATCAAGAATGGATATCAAAGTTATTGATTTATAAAATTACTAATTTTAAAATCGTCTGACTATTACCAGGTTATGTACTCGCATACTAACGCTTGAATTCAGAAAAGCAATATCAAGTAACACACAAATACCAAAACCTATTATTAGATTACTTCTACAAAAGGGTTTTAATTTTGGGAAAAACCCTCATTCATTTCCGTCAACTGTGAAACACAAGATTGTGCAAATAGATATGGTTTATCACAAAAGTAAGAAGATAACATTAAAAATGTCCTCAACTAACCAGGTTGTGTACATACAGGTACTCGATTTCATAAAATACATTTCCAGTAACCGAAACCCTGTAAATTCAAAAATCATTCCATAAACTTTTGCGTTACTGTATACAAAAAACTGAAAACATTGCCTAATCTTAAGGAAATATTAGGATAAGGATAGCATATAAAATGAAGGAAAAAGAAATGAGACTTTTTCCACGATTTATTTTTATTAGAAGCGCGACCAGTTTCAACGAGTATTCGTCTTCTTCTGTTTATCTAAATTATTATTATTAGGATCTTTATTAAATCGAATGTTGGTAAGCGATATTTGGTGCAACTTCATGATTTAATAACCAGAAAACTTTTAAAAGAATTGTACAATTCCAAAAATAAACATATAAAACTTGAGTTACTAATTATATTATACTTTACACTTCTTTATACTAATTCAGAGTGCTGAATTAGTATAATGAACAGTAAACAGATCAGCGGTCAACAAATTTCAGCAGTAACAGCTTGGACTGTAATATGATTTGTGAAGATATGATATTCTTAAATTTTCCATTACATATATTCTTATTTCACGTCATTTTTTCTCCTTTCCCGTACATTGAGGTAGTTTTCTTTTTCAGCCTTCACTCGAGAAGATGTTATCCTACGACCTTATTCTATTCCTAAGCTGATGGGATTTTTTATTACAAATCTAAACATTGGAATTAAAAGGAAATATTCACAATTTAGTTAGATGGAAGGTAAGCCAACCAGCCACTTCCCTGACTCGCCCGTGTATATCCGGGTTTTTCGATTTTTTTGTTTCCTTGCAAATATTGCCCGGATTTTTCCGTTTTCTCTTTGTAGTTCGTGTTTCTGCCATAAGAGGCCATAAGTACAGAAGATTTAGATTACCTAGTGCGAATTTTCGAAATTTTTTGATGGGGAATTCGTACAGTTATTTTTGACACACAGGCCTATGTTCTCTCTCTGTTACTCAAATGGTTCAAATTTACTTTCAAACGAATTTCCTTTAGCCTGAAAATGAATCAAATATTCCTTGGTCATTCACTTTCTAATGGTTTTTCCGCATGTCCTTTATTACCCTTTCTAGGAAATCCCTACCCTTTGCTCCTGGAGCTCCCATTCGCACCCTTTAGTCTTTCGAGATGCTTTTTCCATCATCAGTTATTCATCAAGCTTTCGAGTGAGCACAGTATTTTCCTTTGATTGCTGTTTCTTAGCAGTCTGATGCACGTAGTTTATTCTCTATGTTTATCATGTAACTATATTATCTATATTATTACTGTGATGTTGGTATTCTTGTGGGAGGATAACCAACTTATCACACCAATGGATTGCGCATGACAAAGTGGAAGCAGCGAAGAAGATATCCGTCGAAGGAACTGGTTCTGAAATGAACATATCCATGGAATATCTTTGTTCTAAGGTTGAATACACTTAGCCAACAGAAGAGACCCTGACCATCATGCTCTCATGCTTATCAACTTGGAATATTCAGGAAGAACCGCAAGTGAATTTTGAGATTGACGCAGATGGAGGCATAAACCAATTTTTTAGTTGTTTTTCGACGACGGTCTCGTCCCTCTTATTGACAATGAAACGAATCCCTTCGCAGCCCAATCTTTTAATGCAAAACCATAAACTCCCATGGTCACACAGCAGCAATGGCATCCCATCAGCGCAGCAAAAATTCGTGTTTTTCTGACTGCTGCAATGCTGCAAAGAAATGCAAATATACATATTATGATGAATAATTTCCGGTTCAACCCGATTATATTCCAGCGAAAAGGGCTGTATTTGGGCTAAAATGCTTTACACTAAATGCTTAATTACACCGCGCTCGTTGTTGATTTTCAATATCTTCCGATGACGTGGCAAGTCGCAATGACTTTACTGTTACTTTAAGGGATACTGCTTTACGACTGATATTTTTAATACATCCCATAGTTTGCAGCATTACTGTTTTCTAGCTTACTGACACCTAAGGGATTGTGCGATTGGTTGGCAAGGAAATTCCCGTGAATCTGAGGGAGAAAAAACTGAAGAAAGGCCAGACCGCATCATATACGAGAGGGAAAATAATTGTGATTGGCGGAGGGCTACAAGAGATGATGCTATTTCCTCGCTATGTTCCAGAACACAGAGATAGTGGATGAGGGAGGTAAAATGAGATAAATTGTTAAAAAACCAAGGGCAATGGAAGACAACAATAAGACGATAGGAGGTGTTGGTAGAGTCGACCAACGCTTGGCCGATTACATCATACCGCGGTAGTGAGAAAAATTATTTCTAGAACATTTTTCTATCTTCTTAATGTTACTATATGGAATTACGCTTTCTGCGCAAAATGGACTGGAGGAGAACATGGAAACTTGTAATACCGAAAGAGAATGATTGAAAAAATAATTGAATTATAAAAGCCACACGGCACCTTCCCCGGACTAGGACACCCTTCCTCTATACCCTTCGCCTCTCAGAAAACCACTTTCCTGACCTTTTGCCGCTCCCTGGGAAGAAGAAAGCGCACAGCAAACATCGTGAATTGTACTGTCGAAAGCGAGACGCTAGAGGGCAGCCGATTGGGAGGGATATATTTTTATTCTGCGGAACATGCAACGTATCGCTCTGTATTGCTTAATGTTTTCAAACATACAACACCAGTGCAAACATTTAAATAAATTTCGACTTTTGTGAATATGAATGGTTAAATGAAAGGTTAAAATGTCTCCTGTATTTGCCTTTTAGTTAGAGCAATGATTTACTGTTTATTTTAGAATTAAAAATAATAAATATGTAAACGAGGGTGTATTTTTTAATCACTTTAATTAATTTTCTAAGTCTAATATCATCAAAATATCTGATGAAATAAATAATTAAAGGCATGGATCTATTTGTATTTAAATGATTCTTCCGAAACTGCTATTAAAAATATGACTTTTTTGGTCGCAAATTTGAAAAAAACTCGTCAGGAAAGAGGCTAGAGCCCAAAATCGCCATAACAAAGAATTACTTCACTTACAAGCGATTCCCTTATAGGGGACTTAATTGACTTATATTACTTCACTTTTTTTATTTTCTTTGATCTTGTTCATCGCTAAATTTACGTCGCTTATCTTAATTATTTTAAATACAATTTAAATTTTAAATTAATTGAATTTCTTATTTATTTTATTGCTAATTTAAGGTTTTCTTTATTGGAGTCGTCAATTCACAAATCACGTGCTCCTTGTTTTGGTCGTTTATGCAAGCGATATTCATTGATAAGAGTTGATAATGTAATGTCTGTCGATGAATGTGGACTAGGAGTTACCAACCAGTGGTACGCGGTAACGTTTCAGATGGCACGCGTGGGTGGAAAAATTTGAAAATATCTTTAAATATTTATTGTTGTCTTGAGAAAGGGATGAAAAGAACCGGAATAGAAATGCATTCGTAAATAAATATGAATTTTTCTCAGTAATTAAAATAAAACAAGTCATTGGGTACCTTTCGTATCGTATATATGTTTCTAAAGAAATATAGGTTTGTGGGTATGCCAACATTTCTAAAAATTTCAATTGGTACGCAGTTGCTAAAAAGTAGGGAATCCCTGATATAGACGGTACACTAGGAAAAACCAAAGCTGCCACTAAGTTGCCATTTGAAAATAAAAGGGCTGTTTCGATGGAATTCTGATTTAGTTATCGCTTCAACATTGCCCTTTATTCTTTTTTTCTGTTTGAATCGATATATTTTCTTATTCCATTTAGAAAGTGGATAGTTATGTCTTCGTACCACCGCCAATCTTAAGATAGCTGCGAGTGATTTTCATGTATGGCATCGTTATTAACTCAGAGGAAAAGAGAATCTATATCATATTTTGTATTTTTGACTTATAAAATATCATCCTTAACCATTGTTGGCTCAAGTTTGTGTGGAAGAAGAAGAATTTTTCTCGTGAGAATATGTGGCCACTCATTTCGTCGTATTCGAACCACTTGATCGCATCAATCATCCCTCCTTATGACGCAACGGCATCGTCTTCAGAACCTTGTGACGCGGCAAAACGATCACCAGCCAATCGGAAGTAATGCGGGATTTCCGAATTGGAAATGACTCCACTGATTTGTTATTAGTTTGACAGAGTTAATCATTTTCGATTGGTTCCTACTTTCGAGGAAATTCTCTTTGAAGGAATGAGCGATATCGCTCTCTCGGATACCAAATTACCGAAATATCTCGGCGATATCTTTAAACGAGGAAAATTCCAAGAAGTTTGATTTGAGCATTTGTTGACAATCGGGATGCTCTATGGAAGAATGAATTAAGAGTGCACTTATGCTTTATTTATGCATGTAAAAGAATTCTATCGGGAATACAACCTTATGCGCTTTTGAGATACCGCTAATGAATAACTTTCTGTCGATACTTTGTTGATAAGTATAATAATAGAAAAATATCAGAGTTTTAATTACGAATCTGAGGCAGTGGGTGCCAGAATAGAAACTAAATACCAGCGCATTTTTGTAAATTCATATGAGAATACCTGGAAATGGTGTCATACCTGGAATTATGCTTCCTATCCTTAGAATATAGAGGAAATCAATTGCTAAAGTTCTTACTGCGTAGAAATACGTGGCAGCAAAAGGTAGGGCTGAAGATTACTCGTTTTTGCCATTGATCACTCGTTTTAAATATGTCTTTTGGGAATGTTTAAAGATTAATTTTCCCACAATCAACAGACAATAGCGCGATGGCTATTAGTCATTCGTTTCCCCCAAAAGACATTCGTTGACTTCCGCGTCTCATTACCCACGCACATTAATGGAGGTTAATTATGCAGCATCAAAAGCTCCATTAATGGTGGAGAACCCTCTATTTTTATACTCAATCGCGGGAAGACTTAATTAAAACGGCGCACATGTGTGTGAACGAATTCAATTAACGGAGCCATTATCCGACGAACTAAGCGATCCCTGAGGAGGGTTTTTAGAAACATTTTTTCCATGAACTGCCGATGAACGGAAGCCCTCCATCTTCTTCTAATTTGGTCCACGCTCCCAAGAGCAAACGGATTTTATTTGTTTTATTTTTCAAACTATGGAAATCATCGCGTCATTTCTACAAGTTGTTAACGCTCGGTTCTCTCATCTGTTAATGGGGAATCAATGAGAGAACGGAACTGCGCAGGTGATTAAAACTTTTGGCGATTTGCAATGAAAATGGCGGGATTCTCGGCAGTCCTTCCCCACGAAAAAGTTTTTACCCATCGATGGGAGACGGAATACCCGGATCACTGAACACAGAGCGTTTGCCTCTCAGATGGATTGAAATTCCCCGGAAATGGACTTAATTTTGGAATCCGGAAGGCGAAAGATAATTTTCAAAGTATCAGTTTTGGTTTATCTAGTTTCAATCTCTTCTCTTATCTTAAAATTTCAATGAATGTTTTGCTAAAAGTCCTAGTGAACGCGGGATCGAGTACGATAATTAATTCTTTGAGTAAAAAAGATTTAATAGAACATTTACACTAAAACATTAGTATAAGATTGAATGGTATGAAACTTCTATTTCAATGCAGTCTCTTAAGCACTTTTCAAATTTATTATATACATTGAGTATAACTCCTAACGTAAATCCTACAGCAGTGATCGTAGATAATGGACGATCATCGATGAATGAGATAGTACTGAGATTTTGTTAAAATAACATTACAGATCAAATTAATTCGATTAATGCTGCTAACAGTGCCAGAAGAATAGTCTTTGAAAATATATTTTTTATTGTTTATATAATAAATTTCATTCGAAAGTAAAAGGATTAATGCATTGCATGATTCTGCTACATTTCATAGATACTAAATGCGTAAAATATTTTTGTTGGAACCATCAATTGGAATTCGGTATCTTCTCGGATAAAGGAAAAAGTAGCAAATGCATGGTTTAATTAGCCACGAAATTTGAGTTGAATACCCTGAACGAGTGAAAGACTTAAAATGCCTGCGAACAGAATCAGTAAATTCATGACTCGCTTATGTCTCGTCACCGTTACAATCCCATTTTGACTAATAATTGGATCTTATAGAACGAATAAACAAGATAAACTCAGGTTTCACTTTGTGGTAGCTTCTAACAAATAACAGATTCATAATAAAAACTTTTACTACGCCACAAGAAGTAATACAGGAACAACCAAGGTTTCGTAGCGAAGCTACACCGTATGTCCTGATGATGTAGCTCCGATACGAAACCTTGGTCGTATCTGTATTATTTCTTGTGGTGCAGGTTAAAGTAAAAGTTTTTATTATGAATATGTTTATTATAGAACGAAGTTGTTAATTAACCTCAAACATAGTCAAGTAGTTACAAAATAACTACAATGAATACGTAAACATTCTATAAACCACGTGACCATTTTCATAACACTACAGTATGAATAGCAATTTCTTGCCTAAAGCACTCCGGCATCGATAGATTCGATAGATCAGTCTGTGGTGAAGAATTATTCGAATTAAATGTGGTAGTTTTCTCCGTTTTCAAGGTATAAATATCTGTTAAAACGTACTGGCTGTCAATAAACTTTCACGAATTTTCTAAATTAATATTTGATGTCTCCCGGCTCATGTAACTTGGCAGTAAGGAATTCTAAAAATGAAATTTTGGAAACTTGGTGGACCCGTACGGATATTTTTTCATATTTGTAGTTTTTGCTTCTTATTGTGAACGAGTCTAAGTCCTCGGATATTTTTAATTTTTGTTTTAAATATAAACTCTTTACTCATGTAAAAATATTATTTGACGTGTATGCAGCTAATACTTCTGATCATATTTTTAAATGTTTCTCCTGGCATAAAACATGTAAATTATCTTTAGAAAATAATTACGTAAATTATCGACAGAGGAATTAAAAGTTCTTTTGTTAGTCCTTGGCATGGACATTTTCATGAACTGATTTTACTTTAAATTTGGGTGGAGATAATTTAATAAATAGAATCGACTTGAGCGCCGAATTAAGGAAATAAATTAACAAACACAATGAATACGCATCTACAGGCTATTTAAGTAATGTAGCGTGTAATAAAATCCAACTTTTCCCTCTATCTTGGACTCTTGTGTCACGATATTATGTAAAAGTGGTGTTTAAATTCGTGAGGTTCATCCTAATAGTTCTTCAGGCAAACATATGTCATATTAGTATTGAACATTTCATCATATTTGTGTAAGATTTTCTCCCTCACAGAGTAAATAACAAGCAAGACACTCAGCTCCCTTATGAACCTCGTGGAGTTATATTTTACACCCAAAAAAGTGGCTTGCAGGGTACTTATATAGAAAAACATGTTTATATTATTTTTTTATATATCTTCACTTTAGCTGTCAGTTTGAAGTGGCTGACATCAAGAAAAACCCTAACTTCTGATTGATTTGAAAGAATAATTAACAACTCTCATCGGGAAGAAAAATGTCCTTGTTTCCCAATCGCATTCAAAATGCCACATAATGCAACGAAATGCAATTCTGTGGCTGGAATTCATCGGTTGCCTCTAACACAATCGAAACTGGCGAAATACACGCAAAAGAAAGTATGAATCGCTATAGGTATCGCCATACTATACATTAAGAGCTTACAGTAACAGTGCGAATAAGAGAGGAAGGTGAAATCTGGTGCTCCGTTGTACAGCTCTCCACAGGTTCGTATTTGTAAGTAAGCTCAAGAGGGTGACGTCCCCTTTTTCTACATCTGCGATGTTACCTCTCCAATCCATTTTGTACGTCAGAATATCTTCAATATACATGATCGACCAACGAATAATCTTCCCGGAAAACACTTTTGATTACATTTCGTTAGCAGCGCTTCCACCCGATATCCATCAAACCTTCGATCGTCTCGGAACATTAAACCTCCAACGGACCGCATCAGTACTTTGGTTTTTGAAATGTATGTATTCTGAAACTTCGCGCCAGATAAATTGGCTGAATCGCTGCTACTATAAAAAAACAAGCGTTATTCTAATGGAATAACGGGGAAAGTTATTTGAACAGTGTCTTCTCGCATGCCGCTGAATATTAGTCGTTTCCTTGCTATTATTCACATTTTGCAAATCGTAGTCAAATTTCTGAAATATACTTCATTCTACCAACTATCAAACTTGCTCTTTCGAGAAATAAACATCGTAATTGTTACACTAATATCAAATCAAATGTCTTTCATTCGAGTTCTAACCTTTTATAATCGTGGAAAGGGCAATCGGAGATAAGAGGTTCATCATTTACGTATTAATGTAGGAATTTGTCCAAGGAACAACATTCGGATGAATTTTTTGGACACATGGAACACACATTCTATTGTACCAGAATGCAGGAGGTATCGAAATATTTACCATTTTGTTTGATTTGAAGCAGAAGGTAAATCTGTCATTGAAATAAAGATATTGGTGCACAAATCAAAATCTACCAAGATGTTGAGGCGCTTAAATTATGTTACTAATTATTGAAATCCATAAATAATTTGTGTATATATGTAACTTAATGTAACTGTAAGCTTTACTGAGTAATACTTTTCATCTTTACGTTCGCCTTTAAAACCTCAATCTCGTGTCTCTCCCAAAGTCTCCGCTTTCCCGTCCGCTAATCCCCGTGCTTTATTCAAAGAGGGATCGGCCATGCGACTCTCAAGATAATGGCAGTGAGCCATGAATATGCATTCCAGATAAACTCATTTTTTCTCCTCTTCTTTATTCCGTTCATCTCCATTCTTCGCTCCTTTTTCCTTTTCTCTGTGACGCAATATTCACCAGTGGAAAATCAGTTCACTAGTAAATATTTGAAATCGAATCTCTATAAATATTTTATAATCAAGCACTTGTAGGTATGCATGTTTATATGACTCTCACTATTGTGTAATAATTTTATGAAACCAGAAAATAGCTACAATTATACCCTTTGGTATAAAATACTTTGATTATCCGACAAACATCCCTAAAAGAATGAGATTCTCTCTATTGGGAAGTATTTTATTCTAAGAAAGACTGCAATTTTTCTTCACAGGAAAGTACTTTATTTATTCTATGAATATAAAAGAGATTTAAGATGAAAACTCTCATATTTATGTTCCTTAATGTCCATACTTGAATTTTATAAATTATAATATAAATAAATATATATAATAAAAAATAATAAAATATAATAAATTATTAATGTGTTCTTCCGGATATGAGTTCGGACTCAACATTTGCCTTGATCGTCAGAGGAATGAATTTCAAAATTTTAACAAAATATTCGAGCATTTTATTAGAATTCTTGCAATTTAGAATCGTAGACGGTGTTCTACGACCAAAATAAGAATATTTGTTTAATTACTCTTCTTCTGGTGCTTGATTTGAATTCTTTCAACTATGTTTTATAATTTTACTTGCAAAATGAAAAATGCCTACAACGAAAAATAAAACTTCAATTGCATTTATTATGGGAAGACTTTCACTCATCTGGGATCGAACTGAGGAAGTTAAGTAAATCAGATGTAGCCTATTCTCTGCGCGATGTCGAATACAATAACGTGCAAAATATCTATGTATCCCTACACTCGGTTCTCGAGTTTTTAGCGAACATACACACCCACACTCTAGTTTATATACGAGTAAAAGTTGCTTGCATTCCTAAGGACATTAATAACATACATATTTCTACCGGCATATACAACCTGTTTAAAGTAATGAACTTTGCAAAAGTTCTAAATCGTTCCTAAAGTTCTAGATCGTTTCTAAAATTTCAAGTTCATTCAGGAAGGTCCACAATCTAAATTACAGATTCCAATTTACATAAATGGTAGAATGCAAATAGTGTCGAACCAAGGACCATCAGGAAAACAGTAAACATGTTCATGACTGTTCGCAATCTGGTTTATGGATTTCTCTCTTTTCTGCAAATACTTCATAGAAATATTTGAAATCCTTCTTTTTTTAAATATTGAACCTCCTTCAAGAATGAAGACCACCTGGTGTCGAACCCAGTACTTTTTTGCGAGATGTGAATACATGTATTCACTTGGTGGGGATAACACTAATTTAATCCAAGGTCGATATCATACCGTAAAGATCCTAAAACTAGACTTCGTTATCCCCATTTGAAATGCATGCAGGCGCTCGTAAATGGCGCTCTGGCATCGATCAAAGGATCATTAGATAAACGGTAAACTATGTATCTATTATATATAGACGCTTCTCCGGATATACCTATATATATATACACTCATTCATTCATTAGGGATCAAAATTCTAACCATGTTCCACAAGTGCCACCGACTTGAAATTTTTACGACGTATTGGCCATGACGTGTAACCTCCAGGAAAAAGGCCGACTTTGAACCTCGGTGTCATGGGTTCGATTCCAGAAGGCCCCAAAGTCGCGATTTTCTCCATAAGAATACATGGCGGGGATTTACGAAAATTTTTTGTGGCACTTCCATGAAAATTAGAGAGTTGAAATTCGAGGGATCGCTAGAAGCCGTGCATATCCAACGAAAATCAAAAAGACATCGCCGAATATGGTCCATGGTTCGATGCTAGGTCGGGGCAAAAATCGGCCGTTTAAAATGCATTGCGGCGATTTTGAAGATTTTTTTTGGATCCTTTCCCGATAACATGGATACTTGAAACTCGGGACGTGGACAGATATCAATCATATATTTCATAATCAAATTTTACATGTTCGCTGATCGTCTTTGGTTCGATCCCAGAGGGCCATTTGCACTTCTCAATGCATTTCTTACGGAGGTAACGGAAACAAATTTTAGGTACTTCCCGGCACGATATCGACTTCAAACTTTGCAAGATACAAGAACAAGTCTTTATAAATCTAACTGTGCATTCACAGCTTACAGCATGTCCTGGGTTCGACACCAGGTGTCTCTGCATTCAGAAGTTGATCCGATTTTTAGGAATTATTTTGAAACCTTTGCCAAAATATAGAAACTTGCATTTCGGCGTATAGATAGAGATCATAAGTAACTTCCAGAAACATATTTTAGAATTCCAAGATCGTCTTTGGTTCGAACCCAGAGAGCCATTTAAATTCGTGAAAAGTAGAACGTAGTTTGAGGCAGTTGCAGCCAATATTTCTGCTTGAATTTTCTGACATAGTTATGGATGGTGATCTTCTGTTGTGCTGCATAGTAAGTTCACCAGAAAGACCCGGGTTCGATGCCAGACACTTAAATTGAAGCGATTTCTAAGAATATTTTCAATCATTTTTTTTCTTTTGAGGACCGTCCCGATATAATGCCTATATGAAATTAGTGTTGTCGATCTGCTTGCAGTATGCAAGCTACATTTTACTCGTATAAACATATTTATGACCTCTGTTCATATGCCGTGTTTTTGTTTCCATAACGTACGGAAGCGATCAGAAAAAAATCTTTAAAATCGCCGCAATGTATTTTAAATGGGAGAATTTTGCACCCACCTGGCGTCGAACACACGCACATTTGGTGACATTTCTATGAATATTATTATTGAACAACTTATCTTCTGGGACCTCCGCGATTTTCATTCCTTTATTCTACTAGGAAGTGCCTTAAATATATAATCCGTAGAATTTCTCTATGTTTCGCGTATTTTGACGAATTTAGGCGAACTGTGAAACCATTTTCCTTGATTCAAACGTACTAAATCTTTAATATTATGCAACAACCATGCAATATATGTACTTCTTTGCCATTAAATCACTTCGGAAACATTGAGAAACCATCAGGAAAAAATGCAAAAATTTGACATTTTTCACAAAAATTTAAAATTTTGACTAAAATTTGCAGCTCCAGGCCATAATCCAATTGAGTTGAAATTTTTATATATTAAAAGGACCACCAACTTTAAGCATTAGCCGTTGACTGTTTTCGCAAAACGTTTTTTCGATCCGCCCTTTTGAACAGTCCTGGATTGAAAACACCTTTTTCGTTCGATGCTTGTTGAACTGACCTTGCAATAAATGGGCACTTTTACCTTTGCTTCCTGTAACTAATAATTATCAAGGTCTTTAAAGCCGCGTTTCAAATACGTTATTCAAAAGGAATGTTAGTAATTATATGTTTAAGCTTTTAAGTAGAGTTGGTTAGTAGCAGGGTGTCGCATTTTATTACTACCGCGAAACTGATATTGTACATCCACGTGATATTTAATACGGCTTTAATATTGATTATGTAAATTAGCACTCTATTTACGCACCATTTAATCATTTTAGGTTCAATGATCTCTCTAGTTTAACCAAGGAGTCAAAGTAATCAGCTAAAGAGGTCCCTTCTAAGGTAGTTGAACGATTTTTTATTATTCTCGCACTTAGTTTGGCAGTTGCTCCTTCAACTGGGAGAATTTTAGTCTTTGACTACCTATTAGAATTATTATTAAAATATCTTTAATTAGTACATATCCGTGCATATTAAAATTTATGTTGTTTTCTAGTTTTCAGACATTTAAATTGCATTTCATTTCAATAAGTTTCCAATTAGAACACTCAAGGAGAGGTTGCAATCTAAGCTATTGGCGAGCTAACATCACAATAATTTACTGTTGCAATTTATTTATTTTTAAATCTAAACGCTGCAAGTTGGTATTAATACCAGGTGGCAACGGTTGACGGGGATATACAAATACAATCTGCCCGGCATTCTCCCAAGGAATAATAAGAATAAATTTATTTTGCTCTGGGATTATGAGTCCCATAAGAGCAGGAAAAAATATACAAATTCTATCTGCTCACATAAAAATAAATAATACAAATTATAAACAATAGGTCGAATACAAAAGATAGACAGCTTACAAAAAATAATACAAAAAAGAATAAAGAAAAAAATATGCCAATATTATGGTAAGAGTAATTCTGTAGAAACAAAAAGGTAATCAAACAGTTTTTCTTTAAATGATTGTGCGGAGGTGGAATTTTTAATGTGTAAAGGCAGGTTGTTCCAGAAATTAGATGACGAAATTAAGAAGGATTTTAGGTATGTGTTAGTCCGAGGGATTGGGCATAGAAGATAGTTAGGGCCGGAGCGGGTAATTTTAGAGGAAACAGAATATTTGTAGGTAAACATGTCATAGATATACTGCGGTTGAAGATCATGAAAAACTGTAAACAAAAATGAACCAAGCATGTATTTTCTCCTGATATCTGGTCTTAACCACAAGGAAGGGAGGGAAACCCCTCCAAAACCTCCCGTGGATTTCACTGCACTCACAGCTCCCTCACGATTCTCTCCCTGAGTCACAATATCAGCATGTCGCGAAAGTGTGATGCCTGCTTAAAATATTGCTGATTTTCCCTCTTATTTGGTTTCCGTGATAATGATATTAGAATCGAGAAATGATACTGTTCTTATTGTAAGTACACTCCTGGCCAAAATTAACGCAGCACCTCCCTAGCGATCCTTACGGCCGGTGCTGCGTTAATATTGGCCAGGACTGTACAAATCAATGGAATCGACTGCTTGAGCCGTGATTTCGTGGTATTGATCCATCAGGAGCGAAAGTGAAACTAACTTTTACTAGACCACAGAATATTTTATTTGGATAAGACCATTGTTTTGACTCATGGAGTCATCCTCAGGTGGTCCTCAGTCATAAATATTAAATATTCTGTGGTCTAGTAAAAGTTAATTTCACTCTCGCTTCTACAAATGAATGCATGTGCTGCAAAACATAATTGTAAATTTTGCATAAACTTTTTCTCGATGCAATTATTTTTTATTGAATTTAAGTAAATGATGCTAAATTATCATCCATAAAGAATGTCTTCGATGAATGACGAGTGAGGAATTGAAGTTCGTACGAGATGATTAAGGAAGAAAAAATGAATTTATTGAAAATACAAACTATGTCTATGTTACCCCATATGTTGCTTCTATAGGATACAGTATAAAGCAACTTTAAATTCCCCGAACTAAAATAGAAAAAAGGCAATGCATTAACAAGTCGACTGCCGCAAACTTAAAAAATTCATGGAAGCGATTTAAAAATAAAATTACTCTGAAAGTTTGTGCTTGCTACGCCAGTGTCTCAGTTGGAAACGTTCTAGGAGACCGCTGTTGTGCGTACAGTTGAGAGTAATTAATTAACTTAATGGTTTCATTAAGCAGAAAAATAGGTCACGCCTCTCCCGAACTCCTCCGTGCAGCGCCTCGTTTTAGCGGTGGCATAAAAGTGAACTGCCGTGTCAAATGATCGGAAGAAAACGTCTCCTGCCTCATTAACACCGGCGATGAAAAACTCTTTTTCAAGGTCTCCCAGCTCTATTTTTACGGAATTTCCATTAACTCTCCAATTGAAATCAGTTTTCGATTCTATCTTCACCGTAAGGAAATTGATTTTATCTTAGGATTAAGTATTTTTCAATAGCGGATGTAAGAAGTTCCGCAACTTACTTGAATTGACTTCGTGAATCACTAAAATTAATCATCGATTGGTGATTTATTATCTGCTTTCAAACCGATTCAAACGTCGTCGTGATTTCTCTCGTTAATTCTGCGCAGTGATTTGACATTCGAGTTGTCAACGCGCAGATTAAAGTTCACCAAACCAAATTAACTCCGAAGGAATTACGAGCATTAATGTCTGTTTATAAGGATTGAAATTTCGGATGCAATCTTCCAGAGCTTTCACGAAAGATGGTACTTTCATTCGAATATTTAGCCGTATTATAATTAATTTTAAAAATCATTTGGCTCCTGCTTCTTAATTTTCCAAATACTCCTCACGTCGAAGGAATTAAGCCTCTTCTGCCCAAAAGAAAATATTTAAGAATCCATATTGCTATTTCTATTTTTCTCTATATTATGTATCATATACTTAACTACATTCATTCACTGTCCTAGATGTTAAGAATTTTGATAGCAGAAAATTAATTTTAAAGTCAAATTTCGTTTTTCATGGTCATAGATTTGCTAAAATCAAGGAAATGTTGAACATAAAAATTTTCCTTCGCAACTTGCTCATATGTTAATTTTTGTGCATAAATTGACTTAAAAAGATAACCATTGTGATATTAATCATGATTCCATTCGGATCTTTAGAATGGAGTGGAATCTACTGACATGTATGATTTGTTGTAGCAAGGAAAATATAAAAAAACTGGTTTTATCTGACTTGAAAGATTCTCTATTATATCTCGAATATTGATTAACATAAATAACTTTTCAACAAACATTTTTAATCATAGTTTTTAGGAATTTTGAGTTGTGATTATTGCTACCGCAGTTTGTGTTTCTAAGAAATGTGTATAGTAAATATATACTTAAAGAAAGAACGCTAAATTCTTACACGTTAAGCTATCGCCTCCTCATTTTCCGCCACTTATGCATTCGTAGAACAAAAAGCAATTTCTCGCAACGCACACGTGAGGCCTTAGAGACCGAAGTTCGACTCATATAAATATGGATGTGTAACAAGGGTGCTGGTACATGCTACCCTAGATATCCTAGAGTAAGAAAACAGAAGATTTAATTCATGGCAGGGCCTTAATTAGCTTAGCTAATTTTCACCTTTTGACCCAATTACTCTGAGTTGACGCTTCGGGATTGGGAAACTAGCTTGTTATCCTCTCGGTATCAACCTTCGATTGCGTCGAAGAGGCGGAAGTTATTCGGGCGTTGCTCAGATGTTTTCGGAGTTTACGTTTTAATTACAAACTGGTCTTACGACGCCTCATCTTAAAGCGGTGCTACAAGTTTATTTGCTGAGTATATCAAAATAAAATCAACATTATTGATAGATACTGTTTCTTATCTAGTGGTTTATAAAGTGCAACACTTTACTTTACCTAACACTATTACAATACTTATGACTTCCAACTACCTTTCCAAAATTTTCCATAGAAGAGTCACAATTTATTTCTTTCTGATATAATTTTAAGAACCTGTGGCAATAATAGCAAATGTCCGACATACAATATCCACTGCAGTTCTAAATTGATGAATAAAGAGAAAATTAATCAACAAATTCTTAGATCTATATAATTCAATCTAATCGGAATCTTTACTACATTAAAACAATCGCTGTCATTTAATAATTTCTTTATCTGAAATTCCCATTATTTGGCCAATAATTTCAAAATAAGGCATTATGATTTAAATAAATATTTAAGTTTAAGCTACAATTCTTGTCCATCTTTCGGTGTAAAAATAAAACCAATGAAAAATTATTTAAAAAAAATAAAATACTGTGGTACCCTTTTTTTTAAGGAGTAATATCTTGAGTCAGAAAATAAATCAACTCTTATAATTTGCTTTCAAAATCTCGCATACTGATTTATTTAGTTCTTTCTGAATTTTTATCTCGAACATTATTGTTTTAATACATTGCAATCTGAAAACTAATTAAATTATATTTTATTCTTCTGAAGTGTTTAAATTCCGGGTATTTTTCATACCCTTAGTTTTATCCGATTTTTCGAATCAATGCGACAATATAAAATAGGCTCCAACTTTGAACGGATGGACTTTACTAAGTATTTCGTGGCTCAGCACACCGACGCTGTTCGCTCATAAAATTATTGCGGAAGGCTTAACTGTTCGGGAATCCATAAAAATAAAATGTAGGAATAAATAGAACGCTTAAATCACTCAAGGGTGGCCAATATGCACCGTAATCGAAGGCTTTAAAAATAAGTCATCTTAATCAATTTATTCTCACTAAGGACGAGCAGGTGTAAAATGCATTTCTCCCACAGAGTACCCACTCTCATAGCAGTGTAGTTGGCTTTCTTAAAATAAGTTTGATGTCTTTTGGATTTTACGTCAGCAATAAGAAATTTTCATCCAAAATATTAACAAGTATCGACAGTGTTTTTCAGTTTCACACCTCCATGAACGACCAACACAATGCTCCCTTTTTTTCTCTGATATCTTTCAAACTCGATAAAATTTTCATTTCTTTTACTTTTCTGAAATATGAGATTCTCATTCGCCTTTTAATGCGGGTGTCCGCCTGAGAGAGAGAAAACTATCGAGAGTCAATCTCTGATAGTACAATCACACCTACGTCCATCTGAGAGTATTTTTGTGAGATAAAAACTGTCGGAGAGAAACTCTCCGCACAGTACTCTCAAGACCTTGTTCATCTGAGTGAGCCGATCACATCGCCCAAACTTGTATCAGCAAAGACTAACGTCCTTCATTGTTGCGTACTTCATTTGAATCGAAAAAGGGAATCTCGGCAGAAAAGGATTTGCTGGATCAAACCAGGGTTACTGCGGCGAAGAGAGTTGGGTGTTTGTCTGCGCTTGTAATAGAACTAGGAATATCCAATCCAATTTAGAAATTCCGTACGTGTGAGTGCCAAACAGTTTCAATTCATGGTTTAATAGTCGAGACCAATAACTGGGAAAAAGCGCGCGGCATTCATAATGAGAAATTAAAATTAGTAAAACAAAGGACAGATGTGGCTAAATTCTTATTTCTTAATAGGGGAGTAAGGGAATGGAACATGTTACCTGAAGAGGCCTTCAAGCCCTTACCTAAATAAATTAATGATTTCAAATTTAGATGTTTTAAAAAATTATAAAAATGCATTTTAAGAAAGAGGTTTTGGATGTTTTGTTTAAGATAATGTTAAATCTAGAATATGTTGATTTTAAAAGCGCGACTTTATTCTGTTTGTGAATATACTGCTCTGAAATACAATGCAATGTGTAGTAGTAATTTATGGACTTCTGGAAAAGTAAGGGATTGCTTGACAGGGTAATGTACTGTTGGGTTCTACCCCGTGACCGCCACTGTAGCCGAGAAGGCCTGTCATGAACCCCGAAAAAAAAAACATTAAAACAGTTAAAAATTTTATAATAAATTCATTATTAAGTTGCCATGTATATATATGTATGAAATCATTCTGTGGGAATTGTATCTTTATCAAGTATTTATTTTACGTTAATTATGTTTATCACTAGTATATATGTAGGTATAAAAAACTGCCACCAGGCTAGCAGATTATCTATAATTATACGTAATAAATAAAAAAATGACACCAAGTTCCGGATAGCTATAACTCTGATGATGGTGTGATTGTGATGTAACGATTTTAGCTTCAAGTTTTTAATTCGATTCTTTGATTTGTAATAAGCAAAACTAATAAATAATTAATAATCGTTCTTCTCATCCTGATGAGAAATTCGATAATCTTACTTCAGCCTGCAATATTTTTTTCACATACCTGGATGCACCATTGGTAGGATGGCAAAGGAAGTGAACAAGACTATTTTTAACGTTCTGAAGGACAGAATTTCAAATTATTTTAATTTATAATGTATCTGAATCTGTACGAAAACCTGATTTTTTCTACATGGTACTATTTTTGTTATTGGTACAGTAAAAATATACATTTCTACGTTAAATAATACTTTAGCATAAATTACTTTAATAAAATAGTTGAATACTTGTAAACTAAAACTACATGTATGCTATTCTTTACAAATGTACAATTGAGCCAAAGGTCTCATTAATATAATGGGAGAAATGGAACAATTTTATGAGGGAGCATTAAATGATGGTGATGCAAATCCCTCGTCATCTACACCCACAATCCATGCTACTGCTCTCCGAATCTCACTTTTTAACCTTTTATGTCTGATTTTAAACTTTTTAAATCTGAAGCAATACATTGTCCGAAAATATGGCCAATTGATATCGACAATTATTGGTGTAGTTGAGTATCAATCCATACTATGAAAAATAATAGGAAATAAAGTTCAGTACAGTTATTCTACTTAAAATAAAATTAATTTGCTAAATCCTAACTTGGTGGAATTTCGTAGAAACCTTAAAAGAAAAAACAAATTGTGTTCGATGAAATTTTTCGACAGAAATATAAATTGTGGAAGTTACGAAGTGGTTTTATTTTAAGATGGTTGCTATTCTATATACTTATCTTATATTGCGTAAACTAATGTATTCTGGTTACCTGGTTCCCCAAATTGTGCCAGTTATTTCTAACTTCACTACCCGAGCATGAGATGGCTATTTCATATATTACCATTTGCTTCTTTTCTCGATTACGATATTCCAAGGTTTTTGAACTCCATTGTACATCATTATTTTCAAAAACCAATAAGCTGGAACACTTCTTCTTTCGACCACTCTTCACGAGCCATATAAATACTGGGAATGACTATCGGAGAGACTGTCGCGCTATACGAACGAGTTCCGTATAGTGGATAGTTATGTCTGACAGTGAAGCGCTCCTCCGTCCACTTGCAAGTAAGTTCCGTCAGCCTCGCTGTCTGATAGCTCAGCCATCGCTGTCTGATAGTTACTCTCAGTCGTATATCCATTCGCGAGTTTCACTGTCGATAGTCATTTACTCTCAGGTGGACACGCGCATTCAGGAATTCATTTTCTTTACATTTCATAAGTCGAAAACGTCTCTCACCTTCTTTTATATTTTTTTTTCTGTTCCACAAAGGAATGCATATGCATTTATCCGTGATTACTCGTTCTTTAGCCTTTATCTGCCGAGGTTGAGAGTGAGAAAGAATAGGATTATTTCCTAAAGATTATTTTCGCAGGGCCTGTTTCCATAGCACACTTCCCAACGTACCGATTGAATTCCACATTATTTTTACTTCGTATTTGCGCAACGAGGTACTCCCTCTCCTGTTCTTTACGTGTAACATCCTTGGTAGGCCATTTTTATTGCTTTAGTATTTCTATCTACCGCAAAATTGCTTACTTATAATTTGAAATAAACAAACACACTCGGTAATTTCCACACAATATTATATTGACTATAGGTTTCAGCAAAAAGCCACCTTCAGGTCTCTTGCTGACAAAGGGTGTTCAAAATATTCCTGAAAGTGGCTTACATTGTTTTGGATTGTACAACGACTCACTCTCGTGTACGTGGATATCTGAAGGATTTTCTTAATTTTGTACGCAGTTGCACGACAATGTCAACCGATTACAATTTAGTTTGAAAATTAGGCTGATCTGTTTTACATTTTTCGAAATGCTTTTCGATTCTTTGAATTACTACAATGCAGTTTTGTTGCAGAGCGAGGGAGACCTATGGGAAATAACTTCGGTTGTTGTCGGAAAATAAACCGCCACAAAAAAGCAGAAGTGTGCGCGGTACCCCAATCGGTGAGAAGGAGGGAAAACAAAATGGAGGCCCATCTCGAGGCAGTCAGTCGATTCGGAAAAATAACAGATAGCACCTTTTTATCCCGTTATGCGTAACAGTTTCGGAGACGATTTGAAAAATGGCTGAAGAAAAACGAATCCAGGTTATCCTATTGTAAATAGCATCAGGTGCCGCGAACGGTCGATTTGCATTACGAGAGTAAAAGAGAGGAATGGGATATCGAAGACACGTTTTTCCGGATATACGAAGAAGAAGAATGCGAGTTTTGAAAGATGCGATTTGTGATCGGAATTGCGAAGGAAAGGAAAATGGACGGAGGGTAATTGGAGGAGCGGAATGAAAAGAGATTCATCGTCGAAGGAAAAGGAGAGGGAAAATAGCCATTGGGAGGGTTGCCGGAAAGGTAATCCGAGTATCTTTGTATTTGCTCTGTGTGTATCATATGCGTGTTTGAACCAATTGGTGATTATCGAATCGGAGAAATATGCTCCAAGTATATAACTCCAAATACCAGGTGGCTCCTCTAACAGGAATCATAGGTATGCGATTATTCGCACAATTACTTACAACTATACCAAAAACTAAATACACAGTACCAGATGTATGAACTAAAAATTTTTCATGATGCGAGGAAAATTCACAACAAATAATGAAAATGTTCATGTAAATATGAAACTGTTTACCCTTAATTTTTTTTTGTCATTATAAAGTAAGTATAAGGTTATTTTTTGTAGATTTAAGTTCAATATTGTTGGATATGTTTAAATTATTGATAGGAAAAGGTACACTAAGGAACAACGTATATAAATCGTATTCGAGGAAAATTTCTTTCTTCTCTTGATATAAAAATATTTCAAGACGCATGGTATTGATTATTGGTGACTTTGAGAAATAATGAAATTTCAAATGTCACGGAATTGAAAGAAATCAAACAAAGAAAAAATTGCCTCGTTTTGTTTTATTGTCTAATCGCGCAGAAAGAAGTAGCACGTGAATATAAACCTATGTTCATCATAGCAGTTCTATGGATTTATTTAGTATTCATCAGTACATTTTCGATCAATAAAAGCAAAATGAACTCAGTGATACAGTATCTGCTTTATCTCCGTTGAGAAAACATATTTAATTCCATAATCGAAATTCAAATAAACAGTATCGTAACTATGGATGAAGAGCCAGTTATAGCGAAATAGTGTACTATCTTCTTAAATGACATAAAGGCATATGAGAAAGTGTACCCAAACTAGTGACCGACGGAGTGAAGCGCAAGTTGAATCAGAAATTTGGCTCACGGTAAATTTTCCTTATAAACGTACGTTCATTCATCATATCTCGAGGGAGCTAGAACCAAATGAGGTTTTCTTGTCATTCTCCTTAGATCCACATTTCGTTAATGAGGCCAACTAGGAGGCATTCGACAAAGCACGCAATGCATAGCATCACCATAAATTTGGCTGTAGCGCAGTGGACGCCTCAGGAATTCTTTCGCAAGGAAAACGGACGGCCCACGAAAAAGCAGTAGCGTCACCAGCAGAATCTGCAATGACCATATCTCCCCACGTCAACCCGTAGCAATAAATGGGAGACGAGGAAAGAATCCTCCATCTTTATCTGTGAAGAAGGGGAGAGATATCTTGGGTGGACCAATTTTCTCGTTGGCGGGAGAATAAAAATGGTTGGGTGATAAATGGGAAGGGAAGACAGCGGACGGATAAGATTAGGAAAGAAAATTCCATCTTCGGACGGCGAAAGAGAAAGTGTAAAACAAAGAGGCATTTTGAATTTGCAAAACTCAAACGTGGGGAGTCAAATTATAACGGTATTTTATGAAGTTCAGTGCCACATCAAAAAAAATCTGATGTGGGCATCACATGACTTTCTCCATATTTATTGAAAATAGAAGCCTATGCCGGTAATATATAACTTACTCCAAAACAATGAGTGTTACAGAAAGATGTTTCAGACAAACGTTGTGGTAAAATAAATTATCTATAAATTTTGTACAAATTATATATAAATACACCACATTCTGGCGGAGATATTTAAGAAAAACTACATTCTTTTATAAAAAGCATCTTACGGTTAGCGAGTATTCGCTCGCTAACTCCTAAACAATCAGTGTTATGAGAAAATGTTTCAAACAAAAGTTGTAGTAATGTATATTATCTATAACTTTTGTAAATAATTGTATATACCTACATTGCATTCTGACAGAGATATGTATGAAAAACTTCAATTTCTGGATAAACAACGATTTCCGGTTACCCATTATTCAAGAATAACTCCTAAATAATCAGTGTTACGAAAATATGTGTCAAACTAAAGTTGTAGTAATGTACATTATCTATAACTTTTGTATAATTGTATATACCTATATTGCATTTTTACAGAGATATTTAAGAAACAAAATTTTGTTCCGGGTAAACCGCAACTTTCGGTTAAGTGATATTCATCAAAAACTAATCAACTCTTGGCATTGTAAGAAAAATACTAAATTTGAATTTTGGAAATGATCGGATAATTACTTTTAAGATAGATCGCCCACAAACTTTTTTACCACTGACAGATACACACACAGACAGACATGTTCGGGAAAATAGCGAAAACGAACTGTATGGGCCCTAAAACATCTATTTCCGTTGAAATCTGGAGGTCGATTTTTTTGCGAATACAATAATTTTACTATACTACGTATTGGGAGAAAGTAAATATAAATGTTCGCCCTCTACGGATGTTTCATTTGAATCAAAATCATTGGATCATTTTTATTTCAACACTCCTTTTGGTATATCCTTCATGTCAATGGAGGAAGTCTAGAGAACCTGCTAAACATCGTCAGGTGGCAGACGTGCTGCACGCTATGACGTCATTAACAAGTAAAGATTTGTTGTAGAATATTGATTATCTTCACTTGAGGAATACAAAATGAAATATAACAGAAGTAGATTGGAATATTATTTCCTTTAATTCATTTCCACGTGGCGAGACTCAACGACTGCTGTTAGCGAATAGATTCGCATTATAACAGCGATTTCAGTTTTAATTATTCCGTGAAATTCTAGCAACACGAAAGAAAAGTTGTAGCGATTCCATTTAATGTTTTGCTTTAATGGTGAAAATTTATGGCAGTGTAGTTTCTTGGTCACCAATTCAGGAAGGGCCGTGATAACATTTAAGGATGGTCCTTAAATATCCTAAGGTCCCTTACGAAGGTGGTCAGAGGCGAAGTCATGGAATAAAGCAAGACCTTGGGAATGGAAAGAAAAACATTTGTAACTTTCTTCAGGATAAATGAGATACGACCTGTTTAGCTACCGGAGAAACCTATATATACTATTCCGTTAGAGCAACCGGTCGTCTCTAAAGTATACATCAGAAAACTTTGCAAAGGTTTTTTCTTTCAACTGTTTCCGTTGTGACTGTGACGTTGTGACCCAATCACAGAGACAGCAAGACCTGGGAAAACAGCCTATCTTAAAGCAACCCGATTATCATTTCAACATTTAAGCTATCATCTTCAACGGGTAGGCAAATACGGAGACTCAAGTTTTCTATGTGATATGACTTTATTTGATGGAATGGTAGACATTAAAAATATTGTGGAAAATACAAAGTTCGCTTTCTCATTTATTACGAAGATTCAATATTGTTTAGTGAATCCATGGGCTCAAATTCCTTCAATATTGTTGGGCCATTGCTTATTCATTATTCCTGTTAGGTAATGGGGCATACACTAGTGAAGATGAGGTATGCTGTCCTTGATTTCATCACTTAGTGTAAGAAATACTGATTATTAAAGAACAATTGCCCACATAATGCTCTCGTAGATCTCAATAAGAATTGACTAAGATGAGTGACATTATTCGCCATCCAGATATACTACTTTGGTAGCTTCCATAAGATGACGGCAATGGTCAGACGGAGGAATAAAGGTATGGAAGATTCTATCTCTACGCAACTACAAATATGCCTCATTCCTAATTCACCTTTATAGTGCTGGGTACTCGTTTTCTCCTCGAATTTCAGCGCAGTTATAAAATCTACGGATACGGCCGAGATGCTGTGGAAATCCATAACATAATTAGGATATATAGTTTTCCGCAGTATTTTATTACGGGATTACACTGCTATCATCAGGTTACAAGAACACCTTGCGTTCTTATTACCTGATAATAGCTCTTGAATCGGTAATTAATAAAATGCTGTGGAAAAGTATATATCCTTATCATATTTCAGTGCAAGTTTAAGTATTCGGAAGTTCACAAATAACTTTATGCTGAAACAAGTTAATAAAAAATCAACGGTGATAGATCGGGAACGTTGGATGGACTTGAAATTATTTTTAGATTATATCCCCCGTATAAATATAAAGTTTTTGATCTTGCATCAGAGAAACGTCTTTGATTCATGTGTAATCTTCTGATAATTCCTTTAGCCCGAGCACAAACGGGTTAGATTTACCAAATCTTATTATCTTTCTTTTCACCTAACTTTCTGCTTCGTCTCCTCCAATGCCTTCTTTGGCATCAACTTAATCATTTCCTCTGAGATGACTGATATGGATTATGTTTTAGATTGTAAATGTACTACTTCGTTGGTCGCTTTAAGATTCAACTGTTGCGACTTATTTTGACTTTTACTTTGCTGTATAGATGGTATTATAAAAACGGACGACATCATGTTAATGCAAATAAAATTATCAGCATTCTAGCAGTTTGTGCAAAAGAACGATTTTGGGAGTGGATGAGATGAATGCGGTGTTGTTGGACGAAAAGCAGGAAAGAGAGGAATGGAAGAGGCGGAGAGAGGAATTAAAAAGAGATGGGATTGAGTAGGAATTGGACGAACGGCAGAGATCGAATGATCGGAGATTTAGTAAGGGATAAGAAAGGTAAAGAGGAAGCGGAGGGAAACGAAATTTGAGCAGGGATTTGGGGAAACGGAGGTACAGCGGGGAGAGCGAATGCAGAATTAGTAATGCTTTTATCATTTTTCGATGCATAGGTAACAAAAACATTCTCAGATTGAACGTGATTTTCTTTATGAATTATGGGATGAGAATTTTGAAAACAAGGGATTAGAATATTTATAAAATACATCCACACCCCAATAGAGTTGTTTCTTTTGAATTTAACTCATTCAAAGAATGAATTCAAAAACTGCAGAAAACGTATATCTGACGGTGTATTACTAAACATTCGCCATTACTTATTTATTTTCAAACATAAATCGAGCAAAGGATAATAAAGTCATTTCATGGCAATTGACGTTTTTTGAAGGAAGATGTGTTTCCTCTGAATGGGGAAAATAATTTTTTGTGTTCTTTGGTTTAGGAGTATATAGTTTCATCAAAGTTTACCTTTTCTCTTAAATATACAATCATTTTATATTTAATCGTATCGTAGTTGTTTTATTAGTTGTTTACATATTGAAATTATTAAATTAATGAATAAATAGTTAATTTTTATTTTCCCAAATAGTCCCCAAATTTGTTCGTTTAAATATTGAAAATCGTATTGATATTGCATTACATCGTAAGTATTTTAATGTTAATTAAGAACTACCACTTTGCAGTGGATATGATTTAACAAACAACCAAATTCTTTTCTATTTATTCTCCTAAAATTATAATTTCAATGGCGAGCAAATCGATTACACCGTCCAATCGAACGAACCAAAAAATTGCGCGAAAAAATGCGAAAGCTCTTTCGCACCTTTTCAGGGAAATAAAAGTAGAGCATCGGCGGCCGGTTCATGGAGAATAAAATGTCCTCTATTAACGGAATTTGTTAAAAGTGCCATTCTTTGAATTCTCCTTTTAATCCATTCCATTGGCGAATCAATTCCACCTCTCCCAACCGATAATGGATTTTTTCTAAAAACATCCGCGCCTCTAATTTCTTTCAATTCGTCCTTTTGAATAGTGAAAAAGGGTCGAATTGAAATCCCGCTAATGATTTTACCATGGGTTAATTGCCCTTGGATCGCTGAACATGCATTAAAATAAGGGATTTTTCTCTTAACCTCAGTTAATATTACCTCCAAACCTTTTTTGCGATTCAGATGGACGTCTTTCTCATTTTTTACCCTCTTCTTCATTAATCTCACTCATTAGATTCCTTACTTGTCGTAGTAGCAAATTAAACCCGAGGAGGATTGTTAATTTCTCTGCTAATTGTTCGTTTCAAATAGCATACATCTGGGAGTATATCTTACAATTTCACGCTCATTCATTTCTCTTTAATATCTTCCGAGATCAACCACCTACTGCTTTTCGCAGAACAATCCCAGTTTTGTTTTTCGATATATTCACGTCAAAAGGCATTCAGAATAATTCCCCAAAAGAATACCTACGATAATTAATGATGGTTGACTTCTCATGTCGTTCGAGCGGTCTTATGTACGTGTTATTTAACTTATCGATTGGAAGGATTGTAAGGATATCACTTACGATGTTGATGTGAATTAAAATAACAAATCTACCACGATTTTCAACGAATTAGATTTCGATACTTGCAAAAAAATTGTTTATTTTGAACTATCGTATAAGAGACGTAAGTTTTGTCGCCAGAACAAAATTTTAACCTTTGAAACCGTTTAATATTTACATTATAGGGTAGCGCCTAGCATTTCAGCTGGTATTAATAAAATATATTTTAACTTCCTTTTAATAGAATGTGATATATATAGAAGAAATACCTTTTTGGGAATATGTGAATTGCTCCCTTCAGGAAAACCATTTCTAGCTATCTCTTTTGAATTATAAGTAACTATCATACATTGCCAAATATACGTTTTGAGAGTTTTGACGTCAGTGTTTCAAAAAAAAGGTACTAAAAAGTAGCCATTTCGTGCAGAAAGAGCTTCTGTAAAACGGACAAGTACAAAGTCGCTCTTTATATGCCTTTCCTTCAATCTTCATAACAACCTCAATATGCTTTTTTTGTTGATATAGAACATTAAAGCGACATAAAGTTACATAAAAGTTGTTTTTACAAGTATGGCGGAAACTTCTAGAAGTAA
This sequence comes from Sympetrum striolatum, assembly GCA_947579665.1. Classification (NCBI taxonomy): domain Eukaryota; kingdom Metazoa; phylum Arthropoda; class Insecta; order Odonata; family Libellulidae; genus Sympetrum; species Sympetrum striolatum. The sequence goes on from OX388349.1 coordinate 77,318,802, forward strand.
TGGTAGAATCTTCTATTTTATCGATATGAATCGATATTTTATGTAAAGGTCTTTAATTTTTTCGATAGATAATGATCATATCTATAGGCTCCTTGAGTTTTGATCTTCTATCTATCCGGAAAGTATTTTTTTTTAATTCCCGAAAATCAAAGCAATGCTTTTAAATGGGAAAAATCGGTAATTTTGGGGCACTCTGGAATCGAACCTAAGACACTGATGTTCAAAATCGCAATTTTTCTGGGAGTTTAACATTAGAGCTTATACGCTGTAAAAATTTCGAGTTAATGACGCTTGTGGTTTAGCCTGTGAATTAGTATCCTATCTGGGTATATACACTAACTAGTAAATGGGTGCTTCCATAATGCAAGCAAAAAATATTATCAAGGGATACTACCCTGAGTCACGGGTGTATATGTTATATTTATGTTTATTTTTAATTGTTCCTTTGTTTTTCGTATACGTTATTTTCAAATGTGCGATCGAGATGCGTCAAAGCAATATTCTGTGTGCTCTGTAACTTCTATGACGCATCCGAAACTGGAATGAACTTCCGGTAACTTTCCGTAGAAAAATATTTTTGAAATTATTGATCTCTATTCCTTTCATTCACTTTTTATAGGATGCATCATCACTCACTTAACTTCCATAATATGAATGTACTTAAAAATTTCCAAAGCATGGTCCCTGGTTCGAGTCCCGGCTGGTCACATTATTTTTTTGCTAGGGAATTGATGTGTCCATCGTTGTTTTTTACTTCTACCCTGAATTTGTCCTATAAATGGATTTTTTCATAGACTTTGCAATAAATAAATATATAAAAGTTTTCCTGACTTTATTTACTATTTCCAAACTATATTAGATTCAAATCCTCGGTTGTCTCCAAATCTTCATCGCAGAACATGTTCTCATCGTTCACGTTTCACGTTTCATTTCATCGTTCTATTTTAGGTCTGGCTTAAGTCTGAAAAAGAACTGCACTCTAACCTTTTCACGCACCAAACAACTTTGATTAGCTTTTAATTATTTAATACCGATGGTCTTTCCGCTTTTTATTCAGGAATCGTTTCCCGGGTGTCGAAGGTATCTCCGCTTTGATTTTCTCCCAGGTTTCGATGTGCAGTTGCGGAGGTGAACTGAAAAATAAATTTAGTTCTTTTCTTTGTTCACTGTGCAAACCCTATTATTTACTCAGCCTTTGTCATAAGATCGCTGGTGTTGAAATTGTGAGAGCCATGCAAGTAAGGGTGTGAACGAGAACGTTTTCTTGGCCTAGAATTCGATATGAAGCTTTAGTATTAGGGTTTTTTTATTCTTTTGCGAATTCACTTAATTGTAACCGTAATTCATAAAAGCACCCATTCAATTTTTTTTTTCGAATTAAGTTGACAAATATCTTTTCGCCTCTCGATTCGCAAAATTAACTTGAATCGTACACAATATGTTGACATGATTTTTACGACTTAATTTAGTCGTTATTTAATGAATTTTATTTTTGTTATACCTCGAGTGATAATTAGGACGACAAAATAAAATTACTTTGATAAACATAGGTCTAAAGGAATGAAGTGGTGTTTTACACAAAGACAAATTCATATCCATATTCTAAGTTAGTGTTGCAAATAAAGTCTCAGATCTCGAAGATTTCTAAATTTATTTTTTGTGGTGCAGTATGGGGTCTCGAATAGCTGGCTGATTAGGGAGGGTTTTCAATATTAATCCTGAACATCTTACCAGCACAACAAAAGCTCCCCTAAGGAGAAATGAATCGATTAAGCATACCATGTCTTTCTAATTCTCCACTAAGTTACAATTTGTTACTCTTAAAATATTTGTTAGATGAAAGGCGTGCTATGGTTTCAATAGCCGTTCGAGGGCACAATCGTGGAATACAGGCTGCCTGACGTAGAAAAGGCCTTGGAATTGGTACTCTTTTCAAACTCGGCTTGGATTTCTTTGACTCTTGCCCCGTAAATTATTTTTTATTACTCTTAGACACAATATCTTGGAAGTAGTATTTTATGAGTAGAGTTGTGCAATACAAAATTATCATAACATATTTCTTACTACCAGTCCCATTAAATAATCTATATACACATTGTTTTCATTCAGCCAGCAGAAACCAAAATATCCAAATCATTTTCTTAAAGAAGCCATCCATCTTTAAGATATTTATAGCTGAATGCCTCCTTTCACTTATCGGAAATATTCCCTGGGACACATTTCCATTGTGATTTCTTTCAAGCAATACATCGCCTTTTTCCTTCTTCTCACTTTCATTTTCTCGCAATTCTGTTCCTCGTGCTCACTTTTGCCTTTCTCCTTCGAGAGCGTTGTTATTAAACGCCTTCTTTAAATGGAAAACAGCATCACAAAATGAGGCCTACTCCTTTCCGATTTCATCTAGCATTCTATGTCACAAGGGAAATCAGCGAAATGGTTTTATTCATCGTGTTTTCGCATATATCATAAAGATAGTTCTAACAATTATCTATGTCAGTATTTTCACATCATTCAACGTGAAATTATAACGACAGTTGTTTACGATTGAAGAATGGCGTCTAAATATAACAGAATTTTACATTTTCTGACTCGTTTAAAACACTGTAGGATGTGTAATGGATGATCGGAAGCAAGCGAATTACTAAGAGTAATCCTTATAGTAAGAAAAGTAAGATAACTGAAGGGCGAAACGATAGCTCAGTTATTTCACGAATCTAGTTACTTTTCGAGCTGTATTTAGGCTCTTGGGCTGAAGGTGACTAGTTCAATATATGGCATAGATTAGTTGCGAGTGAAAGATACTTTCTTTGTATTGGCGTGAATTACCAGACGGGAATCATAAGAGCTCGACCGCGACTAGCCTGGTTCGAGCTCGATTTGTTGGATTTCCCTTTTATAAATGTTGAGTTACCACGAGTTAAAGAAATCATATAACACGAAAATTTTAGTGTGTCTGGTGCCTAAATGAAGCCGAATACTATGAAATGTCGCTTGTGTGACATGTGAAGCACAATTGCCCAATGATTTTACTTAACATTCAATGAGGAGTAAGCACGATGAAAGCCCATGTAGAACTGAGGAAGATCTATTCCATTCTGTTCCAAAAGGGAAATATACATTTCTGGGTGCAGTTAATATACCATCAAATTGAAGATAATAGCATTTGCTCAGAGCATTGCAAGGGGGGCTCAGGTATTGTGATGATGCATGGAAATATTCTAAAGCCGGTTGATTTGGCGTAAAAATGTATTATGTCGTTTAACAATTGAATCTCATTTGATGATCCACCAAGCAAAGGAAACAATCTGGGATGACATGGACGATCGAATAGGAGATAACCTTTTGGAAATACGGACAAGAGGCATGATGGGAGAACTTCGAGAAAGAGGATTCGTGCTGTCTCGTGATCGAGATGATGAAAGAAGGCGTGAGACTCGTCCTTTGTTTGGAGAGGGCGTCACGCACAAAGAACACCTAAACCTTTCCAATTCTTACAGATTTTCACTTCAAAAGGTCGCGACTCAAGGATGGATCTCAATTTCTGCAAATGGATTTCCTATTCAATCCGTCTTACGGGTTGCAATTACCTTACATCTGCGCTGTATACAAATTTCCCGTAGTAATGAGGGCGAAGTCAATTTCGTTTATCATTCCGCACACTGTGTAATTATTCCCTAAGGTTTCATTGCCAATTTGTTTATAATTTGAAGTTGTTGTTCCAACTATCCAAGCCATCCCGTCCCCTGCTTATCGCCGAATACTTCGTCTCACTTTTCTTCATTCGTGGCTCGTCGAGGGAGTTATTTATTGGTTACTCAGTCTCATCAGTTTACTTTTATTACTTCTCTTGTACCACGACATTTCTATTACTCCTTTTCCCTTTTGATGGTGTTACGGTTCAAGTTTCATTGCCATAGGAAATAATACTAATCGCATAGGCATTTCGGAACCTTATATTTTCATACAGGCTCATGTACAGTGAGACTCACTTACAGTGAGTTATTTCGTTATTCTGGTAGAAGGCCCTCTTTCGTAAACTTATTCGATAATTAGATGATAATACATCTAGCGAAATAAAATTAATTATTAATTTCAACACACATGTGTTTTAAATAATTAAAATTTCAAAATTCACAAAAATGTTCGATAAAAAAAGCAATACGAAAGTTACAATGTGAACATATCATACAGAAATGCTACCTAAAACATTTTTAGTTTTGTCGCGAAACATCTGAAAATGATATTATAAGTCAACATTAGATATTCCGTTCAAACTACTACTAATTTTATAAATCTGAAATGTTTTACCAATTAAGGATAATTGAATGGCAAACTTGTGATTCTAGCCGGATCTTCTCTTATATAAATATTTGAACAATTTTGAAGCTTAAACATTTTTAAATGTTTTCCCTGTGATGTTTATAGGTTACTTTAATTTATTTGATGTTACTTGTTTCCACTCCAGACGATGCAAAGCGGTCGTATAGTAAATGGATATTTAGTTAATTTCTATCCTTTCAGGGTTTAGTTCACTTGAAAATTAAATTTGAAATAATAGTTGTAATAAGTCGAAACAAGCACCGAAAGAATACTGATTGAATACAAATTCTTATTTCAGTTACGGAATACCGTATTTGATTTGAAATTAAGTGATTTTCTGTATGAGTTAGCCGGATATAGTGGAAATCCATGACAGTCATAGTAAACACACTGTAATTTCCACAAATATTTTTATTTCACAATCGGTTTACGTCTAATACCTGATGATATCCATGCTTAGGCCGAAAAGGGCTTCGAGTTTCATCAATAATTTAATGAATTTTTAACAGATCTTTATCTATTTTATTTATTGAAGACACTTGGGCGGAGTTTTTCTAATCTCAGACATTTACATTCTGCTAAGAATGTTCATTTGTGGTTTTCTTAGTAGGTCTCCACTTGACCTTCTTTCTTCCTGACATTAGTGTTTAACCTTCGTATCCATTTTGTCATTTTGCTTCCAGTTTTTGTTGCATGATTTTTTCAGCAATTGTTACTAGTAATTAATTTATGCGTTAGCGTCCCTTCAATTTTATTTAGGTTATGCAACGTATTTTCACCGGTGGTACCTTGGATGATTTCCACGTCGGTAAGGGTGAAGCCCTCCTAAACTTTCTTAGCGTTTTACGCCTTCAGGATGTGAATATTTTTCTAAAACTGATATTTTGGTCCCCTCGTTGAGTGATGTAATAGCAATCTATGAAATTTACTCACACATTAACGAAACGAATTGAATGCATAAGATTTTCTGTGCAAAGCGAAGGCCAGATATAAATCAGGTGGAACAATGCGAGAAGGCAATGAGAGAACCTCATCCGCTCCTCTCGTATTTTTCTGTCACTGGTTTCAGTAGACAAATTTTTTGCTCTATTTTTGAATAATTTCCGCGGGCCTTCTCAAATATCACTCCTCGGTGGTTTTCTGAGTCTGGTGCCTCTCGTTTCTCCAGTATCTTCCCGCCCATTTCCCCTTCCCACTATATCCCACCCTTCCTCGTTCCTACTTTCTTCTTTGATTTTCCCGACTTCCAAATCTCACATTTCGTTGCCTCGTTTCCATGTTTTGCTATTCCCATCATTTCCCATGCTTTTGTGCTATCGACACTTTTCTTTCCATTCTCTCTTCTTTATCTTACTTGTGTTACCTTCCATCTATTGCCTTCCTTTAAATTTTTCTTTAAATCTTGCGCAAAGGTAAAGGTGAACAATATTGAAATTTGATCCTTTTTATAGAAAAGGAGGCGTAGTACAGTCGTGGATATCTTATCTGCTCTAATTTGGGTACTTCCTTGCAGGCTGAACAGTGCTATCTCTTTCTTGCAGATTTTACTTAGAAGTACTTAGAAGTAGAAGAGAACTCCATTGTTGGTCAAATTATTTGTTTTCAATATGGTTAGTTAAGAAAACAACCAGTTTAATAATCATGAGAGAAGTGGAGTCTCTCCTTGGTGAAAAATTTCCATCATTGAAAAAGTAATCAATAAACCTCGCTCAACTTTTTATGCCCGGCAAAGTTAAAGTAAAACTAAATACGAGTAATATCAAATCAAATAGATTAGCTTTACGAAAATTATGATTTAATCATCTTCAACAACCTGTATTTGTATTCAAACATATAGAATACGAAAAGAAGAGGAGCAAGCTCATTCGCCAGTGTTTGAATGAATAGCGATGGTATACCTTCTGATCCTGGCGCTTTTTTTCTTGTCTACTTGTCGCAAAAACTTTCCTATTCCATCCACCAAGAACTCGATTGGTTCCATCTCCGAAACAACACGCATAGAAAATTCGTTCGTGCGTCCATTGTCTAAAGCAACGTTTTCCTGGTAGTGTCGATTAGTTAAATTCGCTTTTCCTATCGATTCAGTAACCGTTAAGCCCACGTCATTAACAAGGCTGGGTACTGAAGACTGACCTCCTCGAGATTCTCGGACATAGGACCAAAATTCCTTCTGGTTGCCACCTAAAGACTCTAAGAGACTTTGTAGATCTATGTTCCTGAAACTCATTTTGCTATTCATCCTCAACCAATCTTCGCACCTCCGCATATTTTTGCCGTTCAAGATCAACGTCTCCTTCGATTTTGTATAGCTTTTTCATCCGCGCGTGTAAAATCCTTGGCTTTCTAAGCAACGCTCGCAACTTACGTTTCATCCAACGCGGATCCTTACGCTCCCTAACGGTTTTAATTGGGACAAACCCTAAGCCTTCTCTTATTATTCGGAGATATTCTATCCAGCTATTCTCAATAGTATTACCACTTAAAAAACTACTGTAGTCTTCCTTCTTCGCTTTGATATAATACCTATATTCCGAAAATCTCGCTTAGCGAAACATATAAACCTTCTTTGGTGGCTTGAGGGATTTTACTATTTCCGCTTTCATAACTGCAGTTATGACATCGTGGTATTAAATTCCAGCAATAATATTAATATCATCGATCAAGTGAGAATGCGAAGTGGGTAAAAGTAATAATAATATATAATAATAATATGTATTAATAATAATATTAGGAATCTTGCACAGTTTCTTCATTGATAATCCTTAAGGACATGCAATACCTTCCGCGCAATCTCTTCTCCTGAAGATGAAGGATAAACACCTACAGTGAACATGTTGCACATGCCACAACTTTCAAATTGTGGTGCAATTCAAAATTCCAGTTTTCATTCCAATTTTTTTCTCATTAGTCAGGTTTCCTTTTACAATACGCCGCTTCTTGCGCTGCTTCTCAAGACTGATTCATGTCAACTGATTGCATTCAAACACCACCTTTCCCTAGGTCATCTTGCGATAGCTCCTTTTTACTTTCTCCATATACGTAGTATAGAGTATTGTTTTCATGAAAAATATTGACTTCGAGATTTCAACGGAAATACATGTTTTGGGGTCCCTAGAACACATTTTGACCATTTTCGGAATGCTGTATGTGTGTATGTGTGTGTGTGCTTGTTGGCGCTCTAACCCAAAAACTATTAGTCGTATCAATACCAAACTTCATATATATTCCCTACTGTGGTAGGTGCTGTCAGAGTTGATTATTTTTTGGAGTAAATCAGTCACCGGAAGTTGAGCTTTATTCTTCGAAGCAAATTTCCATTTTTGCAAAATATCTCCATAAATATGATATTTAGGTATGTACTATTAATTATTAAAGTTTTATAAAATGTAATTTACAATAACTTTTGTATGAAACATATTTTTGTATCACTGATTGTTTAGGAGTTATTCATGAAATACCGATAAACTGGAAGTTGCGGATTATGTACTTTGTGGGCGCTATAACATGAAAACTGTTTCTTGTATCAATACCAAATTTCTTATATAGTACTTTGGTTGGTTTCGTTAGAGTTGATTAGTTTTTGGAGTAAATCGGTTAACCGCAAGTTGAGCTTTATTTTTCGAAGCTCGTTTCCGATTTTGCAAAAATCTTCCATTGATCTCATATTTAGGTACATACAGTTATCTACAAAAGTTACAAATATTGTATTTTTTATATATTAACGGCATAGGCTTCTGTTTTCAATAAATATGGAGAGAGTCATGTGTTGGCCACATCAGATTTTTAATACTTTGATTTATTAAACACAACTCGCTGATTCAGAATATTTTCATCCATGCCTTTCTTCTTATTCTTCTCTCGTCCTAACTTACTCTTCCCTTTATCGTCCGTTTGCGTTCCTTTCTCTCTCTTCTATGTTCCTTCCGCTCGAATTTTAGGGGAGAACATCTCCAAAAAATCTTATTCTCTGGACGGCAATGAGGCCGTGGATTGCGTAAATGTATCTAAAGATGGCGCAGGAGAGAGCGTGAGGGAACCCAAGAGGAGCTGGATTCCACACGGATAAGACCCAAATTAAGGGCGTCGTTCTTCTGCACCACCACTCTCTCTTTCCACCTTCGGATGTGTAAGGCTGTTATTCGAGGATGTGTAAGGATACGAGGAATCTTGAGTGAAACGGTAAGTGGAAAAGTTTACCCGAATTGTAGTTAGACCTCGTTGCATATGGCGAAAAGTTTGCATTTTCGAAGTCCCAAAGATAGGCAGATATAGGGAAAGGGAGGGAGTGTGTTTTCCCAAGAATTAGTTCCATAAATAAGTTAGCGTATTTCTTCAGAACTCAGCTACAGAAAAAAAAATCTGATGTGGGCATCACATGACTTTCTCCATATTTATTGAAAACAGAAGCCTATGCCGGTAACATATAAATTACTCCAAAACAATTAGTGTTACAGGAAAATATTTCATACAAAAGTTGTAGTAAAATACATTATCTATAATTTTGGTACATAATTGTATATACCTACATTGCATTCTGACATAGATATGTATGAACGATAAGTGTTACAGAAAAATATTTCATACAAAAGTTATAGTAAATTATATTATCTATAACTTTTGCTCATAATTGTATATACCTACATTGCATTGTGACAGAGATATTAAAGAAACAAACTTTTCTTCCGGTTAAGCGATAATCATCAAAAACTAATCAACTCTTGGCATTGTTAGGAAGATACTAAATATGAATTTTGGTAATGATCGGATAATTGCTTTTTAAGGTAGAGCGCCCACAAACTTTTTTACCACAGACAGACAGACACACAACAGACACACAGACACACACACAGACAGATATGTTCGGAAAAATAGTGAAAACGAGCTCTATGGGCCCCAAAACATCTATTTCCGTCTAAATCTTTCTCTATACTATGTATATGGAGAAAGTAAAAAGATTTTAGGTAGGGTTTTATTTTCTCTATAAATTCATGTATATTCTTGGAAAATTCAATGGATATCATGAGTTCTTCCAGCTACGAAGTTTTCGTGCGTAGGCCGCTTTGACATGGCGAAAAACAATAATGGAATTAATAAAGAGAAATTTATATTTACGAGATATATATTAATAAGTCATTCATTCTAACTCTTAGAGAATCATACGCATGGACAAGTCACTTAGAGAATTCATTTCTTTCCGTGCATGAAATCGGAAATAGATTGATGGTGCGTTATTTATTTGTAGCTAATATCACATGCTATTTCTATTGTTTCCAAGGTTTTATTATTTATTTATTTATTGATCTATCGTCATCCCCTTGGATGGTCATTCACCGAAAAGGAACTGCAATGACCAGTTGTTTTTGTCTACTTTGCAATCTAAGTCCATTAAATTTACACGCATTTTTATTTTAATAAATTATTAAACAATTGCCTTTGTCCTTAGTTTTAATTTGACCACTTTTTCTTTCGTAGGAACCGTTTGAAATTAATCAATAAATTATGTGTGCTCTACTCTATTTTCTCTATTTTTAACAGATGCTCTTGATCTCTCCGGATGGGATTAAGAACTCAATCTTGAAAATTTCTCTTGAGTCATTTTTGAAGTTTTGCTAGCTACTTAAAATAGTTAAGAAGCGATTTTATCTCTGGAAACCAAAGGAGATAATGTTGTAGTATTACTAGTTTCGTTTCCAGCTTGGTTTACCAACCAATGAGGATAAGATACAGTGATAGGTGATACAGGTTAGAGTAGGTGATATTTGGGGCAAACCCTGTATTTTTGTCTTTTTCTCTATCTCATATTCTATTCTGATTTTCGTTCGGATGTCTGATATTTTCTTCATACTTGCCGCTGTTTTTCTGTAAATATAACTTTCCTAAATTCATTTAGCAACCAACACCTAGCATCTCCTTTACTTCAAAGATGTAGTACCTTCTGCAACAGAGGCCATCGCCATTCCGGAGTGATGCTTTTCGTATTAAAAGGAGGCGTTTCCGCTGCGCACCTCACAATTTACATCAACAACTGTAACTATTTGTAAACAAGCAATCGTTGCAGATTAAATGAAGGATTGTATCCTCAGCAAGTACTAATTTAAAGCCATTAATAGTGGCACAGAAGAAAATTATTCGAGTTATGTCAAGAGCGCATAGTACTGCGCATTCTTTTCCTCTATTTGTTAAAGCAAAAATTTTGCCACTGAGACATTTATTTGTATATAAAGTGTTGAGGGTGTATTAAAATCGTGGCGGTGATGAAAATAAACCATCACCGTATATATTAAGATCTAAACAAGCGATAATCCCAAAACCCAACTGTGAATTTTTTAGATATTCTTTTTTGTATATTAGTTCAAATTTTTTTGCTATTTACCGGAGAATATAACCACTGCTACAACAGAAATTATGTTTATAAAATCAATTAAGGAGTATTTATTTAAATATGATGATATTGAATTTATATTTTAAAAAATTGTATGAAAGCTATTTTGTTGAATTTTATGATTTCCTTATTATAATTTATTTTGTATTTTTTTTAATATGCATGGTCTACATTTTATTTTATTTTAGGTAACAAATTAAATGGCTTGTGTATTATTTGCCAAGTAAATGAAGAGTCGGTAACCCCGAAACAGGTGGCTGTCACCTTAGGGGTACCTATATTCCTGACAATTGTTGTATTAAATGTAATTTATGAAGGGCCGAGGAATAAAAAGATTTTATTATTATTATTATTATATGCACGTATAAATATCATGTCGAATGAATTAACTCCGGCTTTATTGCGTTTATCGTTGCAGAATGATATCGGTTTTCCCGTGCAAAGGTGAAAAGGAAAATGGTGTGAGGAAGTCCACATTCATCAAGGAATTTGTATTCCATCGCCATTTTCCCGACTCAAACTTTCCGTTTAATAGTTTCTCCTTCCTCGATTTGCATTCCTTCCGATTCCTTTTCTTTCTTCTCTCCAAACTTTTTCCCCACTTCTTGCCACTCTTTTTGCCCAAAATCAGAACCATCTTCTCTTTTCATTCCTTACTCTTCTATCCTTCCATTCTCTTCTTTCACCATTGAAATTTCACTTCTTTTTTCTTCCTATTCGTGAAAAATAACGTATTGCATATCTTGATGCATGCTACGCAATTCACCATACTTTCTATTTAAAACCCTATTCCTTTCTGAAATATTATGACGATAAAGTTAATTACCGTTCTGAGAAATGTCGGAATTCTAAATAGTCTCGGACGCAAAAATGATCAAATGGCATCATCTGTTCTTCCTTACCAATAGCTGTTGAACAGTCGAAAATTATAAGTTCTTATTTTCTCAGAAGTTCATAGGAAATTTGAATCCGAACATTCTTATAAATGCTGAGCTGGACTGCAATAGCTAACGGCCTAGTGGTCAGCAAATCGCCGTTCCCGAGCCACATGCGGCTCTTTGGCCCCCTCTTCCATAAAATATGACGTACGGGCGCACTCGTACAGTGCGATTGAAACTTAGTGATGACTGCTTTGTTACTGAACGTGGCTACAAAGAAGAAGCAAAGAATGGAGAGCGAGAGCCGTTAATTTAATATTTGATGGACTAGCATTTATTCAAAACTTAAATGGCATTCCGAGCTGTCTTATTTGCAAGGAAGAATTAGCGGACAACGATAAATCAATAACGGAGAAACACTTTACAGCTTAACACATGTTATTTAGTACTACATATTTTAGAATAAGAAGAATGTATAGGATTATTCGCACTAGCTCGAGACGCGCCAGTTTGTAGAAGGAATGTGTAGATTTAGTGTTAGTGATAAGTAATGTTAAGGATTATTCATTAACATTTTACGTATCCATAGTAATGAGCCTTCATCCAATCTTATGTTTTCTTATTTTGATAGAATTTACTTCAACCTTGACATTGGCAGGTGAACGAAAGAGGTCCACGTTTTCTGATTCACGAATACAACAATTCTCACAAGGGTCCCATACATTACTCCAGGCCTATCTACTCCTAATTCATTCTGGGTTTTACTTTTATTGACATGTGCGTAGTTTAAGTCACATAATAGAGACCGTGAGACAGTTTTAGCTCTTTGGGGCCCCTTACCTATTTCATCATTTTCACAATTCCCTATTCTTATCACAACTTTCTGTTTGGAAATTATTCTTTTAATAATCTTCTATCCCTCCAGTCTTTGACAATATTTATAGACTCCTCAGAAGCATCTCCTAATTGACTCTGCCGATGGCCTTTTTCCAGTCAACAAAACATATAAAGAGGTCACGATTCATTTCTAACATTTTCCACCATTCGGCCTCAGCTATTTAATTTCATTTCGTGTTCTTTTACCTTTTCTGGCCCCGAACTGGATTTTTGATCAAGTCAAAAATGAAGCTAATTTTCCTATAGCCTCTACATTCTCAAGCACTGTTTTTCTTTGGCAATTGAATTAACGCTGACTTAAATAATTTTCCAGGCCAAATTCCCATTTCCAATATCCTAATGACTAAATTGGTCAATCCAGACTCAGCATTATACCGTAATGCTTTCAAAGCCTCAGACGGTATTGTATCGCAGCCCAATACTCTCTTCCCCCTGAGATCGTTAATTACCCCTTTTCACTTCCAATCTCAGTATCTTTTGTCCTTTATCATCATCTTCGTCACATACACTTTCTTCTTCCAGCACTAGCCTTGTATGATCTACCCGTGAATCATATATGTAATTCCTCTACATACTTAATCCATACTGCACGATGTAATTTTTCCATCTTAATTTAAAATTCCCTCTTTGCTTATTTTTTGTTCTCTTTTTGTTACAGTCTTAATCTTTCTGTACATATCTGCAAATTTTCCTTGTTAAACCAGTTCTCTCTAGCTTGATCAGTCTTTCTACGTAATTCACTGTTAAGTTTTCTGTACTAACTTCTGCCAACTACTTAAGAGTAAGTAATCACCAATATTCCAAATACCATCAAAATTGATATCCACCGATGTACATTTCGCTGTCCTAGCCAACAGCATCTTTAAGGTGACAAAGGAGAACTACTTTTCTTAACTTCTCAAGAGACATATTCTCATTTTTTCGTCCATCCATTCTGTCTAACATTCTCTTAGTAATTAACTCTTTTTTATTACTATTCTCTGTCATAACTCTAGCTTCTTCCTTCAGTTTATTATCTCAAACGGTGTCCCATTCCTCCTTTATATCTTTGTTATGTCTTAAATTGCATAGTTTATAATCCACATCGTGAGCATACTCTTTTCGAATGCTTCCATGTTTCTGCTTTTCAACGTTCAAACTGCTCCTATGTTGTCGTTTACCAACCTGCTTCAGCCATGTTTGTTCATCTACCACAAGCAAGTTGTTGTCTGTCTAAGCGTCTGCTCTTGGGAAGGTTTTGGAATTCTTAAAATTTTTTCAATCTTTGGGTTACTGTAATAAAATCTGTTTGGTACCTATCAATATCTCCCGGTGCCTTCCACGTATATATCGTACGTGAATGGTTGCTAAACCACGTATTCACTATCTAATGATCCAAACGTTTACAAAATTCTATCACTTTTCCTCCACTTTCTTTTCACTTTCCAAGTTCATGCTCTTTGACTACATATTTCTCTTTCCACTATACTATTACAGTCTCCTATTTTTATTCTTTTCTCCTATTCTTCTTCAATGACTCACAGCAATAAGCGCAGATTCTTTTAGTATTGACAAGTAAAATGCCTTCAATGCGCTCTCACCGACAAACTGGGTTTGGGTGGGTAAAGTTAGAGATGGGAACCTCGAAAAAAATGAAACGTTTTAAACGTTTAAAAGGTTTAAAAAACGTTTTTTTCATCAACTTTGAGATGATGTTCTTCGTGGTTCATCCGATAAATTTACTATCCTGATTAGTATATTCTGCAGTTAACCTGACCTAATAGCTTGTAAAGAATGTATTTCTCTAGTTTTTAAAACGATTTTATAAAAAACACAAGTTTTTATATGTTTGCAAGACTGATGCATTGTATAAAATCAAAATTTTCAGGCGTAACATTGTGGAAGTTTGTCTTTATGATAAAATTAAAAGGAATTAATAGCTTTGTAAAAGCAATCTATGATGAAGTGTAGCAGATTTCGAAAATTGGCCCCACGTGGTTCACTAGTGACCGCTAAGTTTCATGTTGCTGAGCATGAAATAGTGTACATAGTTGTTTCTTGACACCACGTATTCACGTGTTGCAATTCATCAAATTCAGTGTTCCGCTTCAAGCTCTGAGTAGAAGACGTATCTTTGCATGGATTACTTGGGCGTGTGTATCATCGTTCGAACTTGGTTTTCAGATGTTCAAAAGAGCAAAAAATGTATCAGTTTTAAAAACCCTGCAGTAACTCGATTCTGATCCACAGCTATTGCTCTGGAATCATTAATTACAAACAAAAGTGTGCTGCAACAGATAGCGATTGATGCGAATCCTAAGAATCCGTCCCTGAGGTTTCGTCACGACCCAAAAAAGCGTATACTATGCAAAGACTTTTGGATTTTTTAAAATAATCTGCAAGACGTTCTGAAACCATTGAAATATTACATAATGGAAATGGAAAATGATGAGCCACAGCTTAGCAAAGTCTGCTGCATTTTCTTAAATCTCTTTGAAAGAGTAAAATATTTTTGTATGATCACAACTGAAATTACTGATGGTTGCAGTAGTGCAATAATAAATTTAGTTAAAAGGAGAAGAGATATGGCCGTGACGAAGGCCCATTTGCCAGCTATTTTTTTTGATCCTTTGAGAAAAGGTTCCAGCTTGGAACCATCAGAAATTTCTGATGTTTTCAAATTTGTTGATATTCTCTCCAAATCAGATCCCACCTTGAGCGAAGAGAATATAGCTGAAATTCATTCCGAGATGGCAAACAACGTGGCTAACGAAGGTATTTGGAAGACACCATACGTCATTTCAGTATCTAAAAAACTTTCGCCTCTAATTTTTTTTGGAAGGGAATAGCTCCAAAACAAAAGTATTACGAGTTGCCGTAAAGATTCTTTCACTTCCACCCACATCCTCGGCGACGGAAAGAAGTTTTAGCTCGGAAATATTCACAACCTAAGAATAAATCGCTTGACTAATGAAAGCTTTGAAACCTTTTTTAATCAAGCACAACTTGAAATTACTAGAAATCGAAAGAGCTAAAATTTCAGGTCTAAATATGTACACTTGTGGGTGTAGATGAGAACGTTTCTTCACTCATTTCCAGAGAGGAATCAGATATAGATGGCGTTCTGGAGGAATTTGAAGACACAGTTACAGACTAATCCAATCCAAAACATATATGACGGGCCACTTTGGTTCTTTTGCTTTTGTATCGAGTTTTATGCACAATTTGACTACAAATAATACAAATATGGCTGCAATTAATGCTATGGTAGATGATAATGTCCATGATTAAAAGAATGATGTAAAAATATGTCCCTTTTATTTATAGTTACCTAAGAACTTTTTCACTTATTTATTTCAAGCATTCTAAGCTTACGTTACAGAATCGTCAAAACAAAACATGTGTCATCATAATTAGATTGGGATGTCAAACAAAAATGTAGCTGCTGTTTGTTTTTAATTTTACTGTTTTTAAGCCTAAATTACCTATAGTATTAGATAAAAAAACCACTATTGATATACTGAAAAGATATAAACATTTTTCGAAAACAGACATTTGCTATTCGAGGTAATTAATATCAATATTATAAATAATGTATTTATTATTTATATTAACTCCGCCCTTACCGTTCGAAAACTGGAGGATTCCTCAGCATTTATATCCAATTGAATATTTTCCTTTAAAATACAGAACTAGTTAAAGGTGTCTGAAATAATTTAATATCTAATACTAATTATTATACTTATCATAACTATGACATGCTTAATCCATTTGTTTCCTTAATTGACTCTTTAATATGACAAGTAAGCAAGACGTGTTTGAGATCACCGAGAATTCACATGTGATTTTCAGCGCATCATTGTGCATATCTTTTTAATAAACTCATATATTTCAATTTTTTGTTGAATAACTATTACTTAGAACAGATAATGAATCAGTTTATATTTTCCGTGAGTAATATAGGTATTATGAAAATTTATTATGAAAAAGAAACTTTATGAAAAAAAACATTGTGAAAAAAAAGTTTTTTATGAAATAAAACATTTGTTATTCAACGTTTTAAAACGTTCACATGAAAAAACGTTATTTTCCCATCACTAGGTAAAGTACTGAAGAGGAGGGTGTCCTCACTAATTGACGATTAGGTTAAGTTTTGGTAAAGAGTAAACTACGACGGAGTGGCATACGACCAACAGAGGAACAGAGACCAAGGAGGAACTTAGGACCATGGAAGGGCTCAGCATTGGAGAGTGCAAAATCATGAATCTCCTTTACTCTATGCTTATGATGTATTGAGAATGATTGAATATGTATTGGGGGTAAGTGGCTCTAGGCATTAATATATATTTTATATTGGGTTAAGTCATAGTATAATTTTTTAAAAATACGAGAGTTTATATTTTAAAGAGCAGGTATAACGGTCAAGTTAAAATTTGTTACTTTCAGTACTGATGATGGCCTATTCCTGAGAAATTTTCAAAGTGCATTTCTTTTTCTACTTAGAAAATTGTTCGTAAAGTCTCTCAAAAAGCGAAGTGACCTCACATCCGTGAGGAAGCGATCACTGGCCGCAGAAATGTAAATTCTCATCAAAAAGTGAATTTTGGAGAGTCGCATATATTGTATTCTAGCGAATGGATATTGTATTGCTATCTCATTAGAAAGTACTGGTAAGAGTGGTCATCTTTCGAAATATAGGAAACGTAGTTCAAATAGTTTACGATAATAATAATAAATTTATTATACAGGATCAAGATCTTTTACATAACTTATTTGATTTAAGAAAGAAAATGAAAGTATAAGTATACACATATACAACGATTGAAAAAATTGAAAATGCACAAATCACAGTATAGAAAATTTTCAAAATAATAAATATGAGTATAAATATTATAAAAATTATTATATTATAGCACAGTATTAAGTAAAAACAAATTTTAAGTGATATTAAAAAGAGTTATAATGAAACTGTCAAAGCTTTCCTTTTTATGTTAAACCCGGCTTTATTCTTCCGACCTTAATCTAACTATAATCAGATAAATACGTTTACTTAATGTAATTGATCCCTCCGTCATACTTAATACTCACAAAATGTTCTATGGACTACCTGCAAATTGTCATACCTCAGGTGTTTCCCGACTGCTCAACTACTAGGTAGGTCGTGACGTAACTATGCGTAATCGCTCTTCTTGAAGCTCGTTCAGTTAAGCGCGACATTCAAAGCGGGAGGACCCACGCATGGGAAGGTCGGTCTGGCTACCGCACGTGCTAACGCCTTGTGCTTTTCATAAATATTTCCGGTTAAACTAAAGTTTAGATACCTGTTTTTTGTTTTCTAAATTCGCCGAGATTAGGCCAAAGGTAAGGGACCTGCGGTCTTCTGGCAATATTATAAAGGTTTAAGACTTTTCGACGTCACCAATTTTAACTTTTAAACTCAAAATGAATATTGTTTTTTAGTCCAAGCTTTGGCAAGTGTAAGTTAACTTGGATTTAAATTAGAGTTCCTAGGCACATTTTCTTCGGAAAACTCCGGAATAGAGTAAACCGTAACCGGTAAAGGCATAAGTGCTTTATTCTTTAAAATGTGGGACTACAAAGTCGAGGCCAGATTAGTATATATAATGGACCATATTTTACTAATCGAGAATTTTTTGCGTTAAAATTCAGTGAATTTAAATTTCAATGATAATTTATCCTAGGTATTCTTAAATGTATAATCGAGTTAAGATGTTAGCCTTTCTTAAGTTGATAGCTAACGAATTCCTCATTATTAATGGGCACACTTTTCAGAATTATTTTCTTAAAGCTTTAGTAAATTGAACGTACACTTAAGCAGCAGCTTTAAACATTTAAAATGGAAACGAAATGTTCTGTGAAAGTTTGCTGTCACTCTTCGTTCCCGATCTTCCATCTGTCCTCCCCACCATTCTCAATAAACCGAAATAAATTGCGTAGAATTAATCATCGATAATTTTCTAGAGGGCGTAATCGAAATTGAAGTAAAGTTATCAGACAAATATTTTATAAGAAATAAAAGTGGCCATACTTAGAGAGGGTTGTTTACAATGTGATCGACCTGTTGCAGGCATTTGCGTGTTCCGAACAGAAATGCAGATTTTTTAAGGATACGAAAGCTATGATTTGGGAAATTCAATATGACTGAGCTTCACCATTTATTGGTCATTCTAGTAGGTACTCTTATTTAACAAATTGGAACCCCTTTTCAAATTTAGTTTATACTGATTCGCCGCATGAGTATCTTGACAGACAGGGCCATATTTATAGTCGGTTCCTACACCTATCCCTAACAAACCCCTCATGAGTAAGCTGCCAGGCGAGCGGTACCTATTGGTATTTATCAAAGGGCGAGTCTAACATCGGGAAAGTGAAGCCAAAAAAAATGCAACCCGCAGAGCACTGGTGAGAACTTTTCGCCAGCTCCCCTTTAACTACATGTATTTTTGGGGTTTTATTTTACTCTCATACGGGACTCAGGAGCTTGTCTATCCTATGACATGGACGCAGATAGTTTAAATGAACCTTTTACTTAACGATCATGTTCGATTTTTTTCTCAAAGTCCTCTTGATTCTTTTCATCATGGAAATTTAAACATGCCTGCAATGTAGACTTCTCGGATGCCGGTGTCGTCTGCTAGAGCGATATAAAAAACGAATCATCTGCCAACCTACCGAAAACTGGATTAAAACCTCGTTGATTATTATAATTTTAATTTTATGTATATTATAATGCATTAATTCGACTTAGTTTTTAATCGATCAATACCAAGTATGGCATAAAAATTCCTTAATAATCGTTTACCGCAATGAGATAAAGCTACTCTAACATACATTATATTAGCTCATCAGGGTAATTAGAGATTTTCCGCTTCTGCAAATGTTTGTTCTAATTCATAATTGGAGCTCAATGCAGTAAAAGTTGTCAGAATGACTGTTCTTACAGCCAAATGCACTGCAATTGGTCATATAGATGGCAGAAACAAGCCCAAGCTTATTTACCTATTAAACCTCTCGAAACGCGAAAATTACGAAATTACTTCGTGTTACACATTGCTCAAACTACATTTTGTGTTCCAAAACGTTCGAATTACTCGATCAAACCTTGATAACTCTGTATCAAAGCCGCAAAATCACGAAAAAACAATGTGTTAGTATAGGGAGGTACGAAAAGTTCTCACCAGCATGGCGAAATGCGCAATTTGCCGCTTTACCCCTGGCTTCACTTTTGGTCGCTAGAGGGAGATAGGATATGCTACCCCTGTGGTATTTATAAACGACTCCCCGCAGTCCTCTGACGAGAAGACGGATTCGTGATAAATTTGGCAACAGCGTTCCCAAAAACCTGTTTCGCTGTTCAGTTTTTTTAAATATTACTTTCTGCTAATTTGTTTTGGTTCACATGAAATCTTGTATTGATGGCAAAGTTTGAGTAGGTATTGTAAATTCTAATAACATTTAAACTCTGTATGACAGTAAAAATCAGTTTCATGTCCGTCCATCCATTTGCAGCTCTACCTGTATTTATTTTCATGTTTAAACCAAGGTTCTGCTGAGCTCAATGTTCCTGTTAATGACATTTACAACAGGCCAAGAAAGGAAATGTATATGAATAAAAAATAACTTCAATTTACAACAAAACTATTAAATTGATAATAATTTACCAACAATTTATTAAGGCAGCCGTTGTTGAAACTGCATTACTATAATCAAGATAGAAATGGCAGGTTAACGTTTGTGAGGTTGTAGTTACTTTATTGTATCTGGTATGATATTTCCAACTGTTCATGAATGTTTAATTTGCGTCCTTTTGGTATTTTTTTTTGAGTGAGGGAAGAGGTGATTATACTTTAGAAGGCTTTTGAAGAAGGACATTTTGTGAAATTTTAAACCTCCCACGAACCGAGTTCTCGTGTTATAGCTTTGACTTTAAAAATTCCCGACACCGATGTATCAGTTAGCGTAACGCAACGTATTAACGCCGGTAATGTCAACTTTAAGTCGATTAAATAAAAAAATCAAGAATAAATATTGCCTCGGTAGCATTAGATGAATGAAGCAGCTGCTTCATCCATTTAATGCTTAACAAGCATTAAATGCTTGAACAATGCTTGTTGCACAAACAATAGAAATTTCGACGTCATTAGACAATATATAGGAGACTTTTCACCAACTTTCTTCACATTCACAGATAAATCCTATGAATACATTTTCTCACGCACCATTAAATTCAACTGATTCTATCCATGAGATTTATGATTAGAATCAGTGGCGCAGCGAGGGGGGGGTTTTAGGGGTTCAAACCCCCCCCAAGAGTAAAGTCCTATGACTAGCTTTGTACTTTTATTTCTGCTGAAGAGTACAAAACCCCCCCTCGCTGAGGGGGGGTTATCACGCAAATCATACAGATACACTGCTTGTCATGTGTTTGCTTGATAAATTCAGCGAAAGCTTCGCGTACCCGTAAATATGGCTCCGATTTCAGTTTAGGTGATGCTTTCGGTAGCAGAGTAGACATCGATATCAATGGGGCGCAATGATACGAGTGTTTCGAAAACTATGTTCAACGCGTGCACGTCTTAAGCCTATCCTTTAGTTAGATAACTCACGCCATAAGGTAAGATTCCCATGAGAAAAATTCGAAAGTGCTGATTTGTTTACTCCTCGAAAAAATACAAGGGAACATTCGAGAAGTAATTCTAAACTTGCACCCTGAAAACAGAGATTAATATTACGTTTGAGAAACAAACAGAATGATAAAACGCTCAGTTAGATCTTTTGCTTGTGACTGTTTCAAGGGTGTAAATTCAAAGATAGGCTCGTGAGTAGTGCTTTCGAAAAATTCACAACAGTTCGAAGGAGAGTTTAGTTTGAATTTCATTCAGATGGACATCCAAAAATTCCTTTCACAGTCCGCTAACAGCTCGAGGCCGCTATCGGAAAAAACGTAAGTTAGGCTAAGTGTTTTTTTGTGAAATAACCATTATTAGATGCATAAATTAGTATTTTCTTATTTTAGGGCTGTTATCAGAGGACACATCTCAAGATGAGTTTAGCGACAATTGAAAAGCTACTTTTTCCTGTATTAAGCATTCTAGACGATTAAAAGTCTGCATACAGTTGACTCTTCATTACTCGGGATGATAGAAAATATACTGATCTTTATTTTATGATTGCCTGTTAATTTGATGTATATTTAATACAAATTTTCGCTAACCGAATTTCCGTAAACATTTGAAAAAGTATTGGAGAAATGAAAGATTTCAGTAAAAATTAATCTGCGATGATATTATTAATAATATACCATTTTCGAAGCAAATCTGTCAGCTGAAAGGTATTGTGCGCATAAGTTACGCACATATTTATCGGAACTGTGACTTGATGACTTGAATTAAACTTGATAAACTGTTAAAACTGTGAATTAAATTCTTCAGCTTCCTTTTCAATGCAGCCAATTTTTTCGCTGGTGATAGAATCCCACGAAATGCATGACTTATCCTGTTATCCGTTGGTCATGCAATGCCCATTCAAAATGTCAATTCATGGAAAATATTTGTTTTCTTTGAACACTCAGTGCGTAAGACTGGGTTTGCATCAGCTCTTTGCTGGTTAAACCACCTATTACTTAGTCTAAATAATTGTAAGTTGACGTCTTCATTTTTTTCACCTTGGTATGTGACTTTAATACTGCAAGTTCAATTATAATATCAACTATAATCAAGAGTCTACTGTATTTTTTAATGGAGCCAAATTTTTAATTTTCGGTATGTGACGCATTCAATGAAATACTTAGCTAATACATAAATAACGAAATCAGGCTTAATTGTAAGCCTGGCAGAAAATTTCATCTGATAAAAATGATTTTTTGTTTCTTATACAAACCTTGTGCAATAAGCTGTATACATACTTCATATCATTATTTTTATACATTGATGGCGTTTTCTTGACAGGCGATATTTCAATTAAATTCCAAAATCTGCTGATGATATAGTCAAATAACGAAAGATAATGAAATAAGCATGGGCGCGCCAATGTGGGGGAACAAATGAGTGGATGTTACGTTTTATATCGCTTGCCAAATAACCGTAGCTAGTTTTTTCCTTCCCACGCATTGCAACCTCTAGGAAGAAAGAACTCTCGAAGACTCGGAAAGTTTATATCTAAATCACTAAAAAGCTTCAGCATAGAAAAAATGAGTTTTTAATAGATATTGGACGTATCCAAACCAGAAATCCAAAGAACACACTTGTTAAGTTTCCAATTGTTCGCTTATGTAAACTACTATCTTGCAAAGTGTAATAAGTTGGCCACATAAGCGTTAAACTCCTCTAGTTTTGAAGGTATTTAGTTTTTGAAAGAATTGACATATATTGTAGTAAGTAGCGGGTATGAATATACTAGCCCCTGTAAAGTAGGCATTTTTCGTTTCTCAGACCCCCCCCATTGGTAAATCCTGGCTGCGCCACTGATTAGAATAGAATATTTTATACAGAAAAATTGTTTGTTATTATTCTTTTGTTGTATTGTTTTGTTCAAACAATACAATAATGCAATTTAAATAATATCGCCTGCCTGTGAACGGCTTACAAATTAATTTACATAACATTTAAGTTCAAGAAACAGGATTGTAAATATTTGGTACTCTTGAACCAGATATAGGCTCATCAAAGCCTAATATTACAAATTATTTAAAATTTGGAGTATTTCATAAATTAATGATGAAAATTAAAAACAAATTCAAACGTTTCAAGCAAAATAAAGCATGAAGTTTACAAAAACTATCACAAAATACTAATTATGAATCCAAAAATTGTAAATACTGCATCTACTTATCTATTGCACTTATTATGATATGAAAATCAATATCAAATTCAGCAATTACATAATGATTCACAATAATCATATACCAAGTATGTAATACACAAGACTATAGAAAGCATTATATATATTTATATAAAATCACAAAGTACAACAGCAGATATAAACTTAGATACAATCATTAGCATCCCATAGTTAGAGCAATAAATATACAAAATCAACTCAATACAATTTTGACATATATCATAGGATGTACTAAGGGATCTGTTATATGTTTTTCAAAATTCAGTACAAAATTGTTAAGCAAATATATTTTGATTTCTTTCTTTACGTTAGACATAGCATTTCTTAAGTGTATGTTATTAGGCAAGTCATTAAATAACATAGGTATTATGACATCACTTCCTGCCGTACATATACAGTAGAAGTCCGTTATAACGAGAGCTGACAAAAATCGGAAAAGTGCTCGTTATAACGCGATACTCGTTATAGCCGATGTCTAACAGTAAGTCTAATTAAGTCCGTCTTCTTGAATCCAAGGTCAGTAAATGTGTCCGAATGGAACTGTATGGTTTTTAATTCCTACGCAAATGCTTCAGAATGCGTAAAAGAGTACGTTCGCGTCAAAAATATTATATCATTGACTCATAAACCATAACCAAAGTGCGTCCTCTAACATAAAATGTGGATCATCATTGCTAAATTATCGTCGAAAGTAATAATATATCATTAGATAATCGTATTAGTTAGGATTTAGTGATTTAGCTTAATAATTAAACATGGCTTTCCAGTAGTGTAAGTAGTTGGAGTCATGCTCGTTAGACGCGAGTTTTTCTCCGGTGCCGGCAATTCGCAGCTGGTGAGAGCAGAATTCCTTCTCCTATACTCTAATGGACACATTTCTCCAGCATCTGGGCACTAACTCCGAATTCAGCTCAGCAGATCTATCGACAGAATCATTTTCTGTATTTTTTTTAAACCCGAATGTTTGAAACACTTATTCACACTTTCGGGTGATATTTTCCCCAGGCCAATGCAAACCCATGGATTGCCTCCAGGACATTCCATTTGATGCGGGTTTCTTTTGACATTAACTTCTTCATTAACGTATTAACGAGGTGTGATCTAAAATGGCGCTTTGTAGCTGTAAATAACAGTTTGTCACACTAAATACATGGCCTATCTTACAATTTATAGTATTTAAACGATAATTTGCTTTTTGCATTACTTACCTTTTCTTCGTATTTTTCGAGGATCGACTTGAGAATTAGAAGCCAATTATGTGCCGCTTGCTCATTTACTTAACTGGATTCACCGCTAATTATGTGGAGTGATCTCTTCTTCCTTTAAATCGGTTCAGCTAATCATCCGTGCTACGGAAATTGTCCAGTTTCATGCGAAGGGCAAGCTCTTCAGCTTTCGCTTTTATCGTTGTTCCGCTTATTGGAATTCCTAGAGATAGCTGCTGAGTGAACCATTCTAATAGAATGGACTCCAACTCCGTATTATCCGTTGGCCGTAGTTTTTTGCACCCTCCTGGAGTGTTTTGCATCATGAATGCAAACTTAATTTTTTCTTTGTTCTTTAAAATCATAAATAAAGTCGACGATGACATGCCATACCGTCTGCCGATTTCAGATTTACTCGCGGTTTCTCTTTCGCACAATTTCAAATTTCTTTGCTAAATCTAAAGCCTTTCTTTTGCTCTCCATCACAGAACTGTCACACTAGAAACTCAGTTATTGGAAAGCTCTGAACGGACTCATGTCTAATGATCGACTGATGGAAGAGAGATGGCCATCATGTGGAACCCCCAATTCATATCAAATTTCATTCTCAAGATATTTTTCATACACACGCTTCATAACTAATGAATCGGCGCGAGGGAGAGGTTACCCTGTAAATCCGAAACAGCGCTGCTTATATCTCTTATATCCCTTCCATTAGACGGTTTGGTGCCAAGTTTCGAGTGAAAACAAATCCCACAGGTGGATGCCAATAAAATGGAAACTCGATTCAACCTGCTAACTAGAGGGATTATCGACGAAAATAAACAAGATTCAAGGGGATAAGATATAGGAGACGTGAGGGACAAAGGGGATAGTGAAAATCGTGAGCCGTCTTCGATTACGAGATATGCCACCTGCAAGGCGAATATAGGACCGTGACACTCGTTATAACGATACCTCAGATTTTGATCACTCGTTATAATGGAAGTAACTCCCTATCCTTTTTGCTGTGAGACGGACAACGTCCAACGAACCACTCGCTATAACGCAACTCTCGCTATATGCCGTACTCGTTATAACGGACTTCTACTGTATTATAATAACTTGGTGCATTAAACGTTATTCTATCTCTCCCTATCATGCCATGTTTTGTAGCAAACTTTTCCTTGTGCTTACTGGAGAAGTAATTTTCTGTAAGCAGGATGTAAGTGTGTAGGTATTGTAGAGGTTTCGCTTTATGATTTATTTCTTCTCTAACTCTAATTTTCGTCACTTTTGTCTTGTGAACATTTAGTTTTAATTTGTTATCATGGCACCATTTATTAATGTTATTTAAGTCAGTTTGTAGAGCTCTTTCAGCCTCATTGAAGTATTTGTGAACAGATATTAATACAGCGTCATCAGTAAACAAGTATAATTTACAGCACTTTATAACAGAAAATATATTATTGATATATATTAAAAATAGCAATAGGCCTAATACTGACCCTTGTAGCATTCCACTGTAAATATTTACTCTTTCTCCATGGTATCCATCTGCGTCAAAGGTTACATATCACGACTACGACAACGAAAGACCACAAAGAATCAGCAATCAAGAGTAGGAATCACCCTTGCACAGCATAAATATATCTCCACCAATAAGTATAGTAATTGCCAATAAATTCAACCTCAAGGAAATCAATATTGTACCTTATAAAACTAATAACTTCACATTTCTTAAAGACTACACAAGCTGAGGTTTTAAAACATTCGTTAGATAGTTTTAAATGCATTAGGATAAAATAAATATCTACCGAAAATATTCTGCTGATTTGTACACTAATTTAAAGAAACGTTGAGGATTTGACAGTCCACTATTTAATTTTATTCATCAATTGTTGAATCTAATCGGACGATTCGAACTAATTGACCACCATGTTTGTTGTTTACAAAATTAGTACGCAGTTTTGCCACCACCGGTATCATGCCTTAGGGGTTCGCTGCGTTGGTTCGCTGGATCACCTACCTCGGTTACCCAGATTTTCACAGCTTGCGAGTCTCTAAGGGGGTTGTAAGGGGGAGAAAGAGGACTATAAATACCGTTTTTGGCCTTAAGGGACTGCTAGGCGCTGCGGAACTCCTGGAAGTCGACTATAAATACGGCCCTTATTGTTGCTGCTTCTAAACTGTAAGGGTAAACCTTTGATAGGATTGTTTTAGATAGATTATGATGTAAATTTCTACATCTTTTTACTTAAGTAAGTAGGATTAAGAATTATCTTCAGAAGCATATTGAGCATAATTTCTCGCCTACTTGAAAACGATTAGAAAAACAGTTTGAATAGGTATATTTTTAATTACCACTGCAAATTTTAAGAGGTTTAGAATTTTAGAAAAAATTTAATTGAAAAATTTATCTAAGTCGAGGACTATATAAACTTTGGGGACAAAGATATTGGACTAGAGAGATTTGAGGACTGAATTTAACTTTCCCACACACCTTTACATCAATGTAGATATTTTGAATTGATAGATTTCAAATAGAAAGAATTTGCTGAGATACTTAGTTATGATTTTTTTTATGTGTAAGTTAAACAACATTCAAAGTACAGATTTAGTATACAGAAATTTGCTTTGTATTGGATGCGTTCATTTAGCTTTCATACTCTTGAATTTTCGGAGGTACGAATATTCATATTGTAGAAATTTTTGTGTAATAGAAATTGAGACAAGCTGCATCTTTTATCATAAATTCAGAAATCAGAGAGGTTATTTCCATTTTTATTTTCCTTAATTTTTGTGTTGTTTTTTCATTTAGTGTGTGGGTATAATAGCAATTAACAATTTTGTATAAAAAAGTTTTGTTTGTTTTGTGTGTGTGTGAGGATGTATATGAGAGTTTAGAATACTGAATTGACTTGTTATCTAAGCAGAGTTAATGGGTGAGATAGTAAATTATTGGAAGGGCTTAAGCAATTAGGCTAAGGTTAGAATGAGTATTATTTACATATGGGGAGTTTTAAATTAAAGATTAAAGATGGGATAAAATAGAGAGCTCTCTTTGAAATGCAGGATTAGTCTTATGAAGGGAAGTGTAATGAAATTGGTGTCTGAGTGATTCAATGTAAATTGAATGATTGATGTGAATTGAGTGTGTTAAATGTGTTGGTGTGATAGTGTTGGTTATGTCACTAATTAATTAACATTTAATTTAACGTTAGCTTTGTTTGTGATTGACTATTCTATAACTGTAGTATATGTTACTCTTTGTCTAACATAACTGTAGTAAAAATGAAAATCCCATAAACTAATCTCCTGTAGGGCAATGTAACAAAATAAGATTACTTAATGGACCTTACTTTAGACTCAAGTGGGATTATCATTACCTTAATTGAATCCTATGGGGTAAGCTCCATAGGTCCATTACAGTTTATGAAGAATATTGTAAGATATTTAAGATTAGGTGTGTATTTATATGGTCAGGTAAATTGTATATATTTTTTTCTGCAGAATAGATGCAGCAATAATAGAATTAAATAATTTTCATAAAAATACAAATATATGCATATATACAAAGATTTGCTAAGGATGAATGAGTTTCAGGAATATAGAACCTTATGGAGTCTTTAGGAGGTGATTTGGGATCTTCACAAAGTAGGATAAATTTCTGATTTCGAGGTGGTTCAACATATAACAGCTAGGTATTTCAAGGGAGAGTTCAGATTTGATTCAGGGAAGTAGTTGCAGGGACAGGTTGTTACTTATGTTCATTTTTTCACATGAAGTATTAAATAAGCAAATAGCCGTCCAGGTTAGATAGGGATGTCGATTATAGCATGTTACATTAAGATGACAACATTTCTGAATCAATACCACATTTAGGTAATATATGGTCCAAACCCAAACCTTGTTATATTATAAATATAATATTCAATTTACTAAAGCTTCTAGAAAATTATTCCAAAAAGTGCACCCATTAATAATGAGAATTTCATTAGCTATCAACTAAACAAAGGGTTAACATTTTAACTCTGTCATACATAAAAAATATACCATGGATAAATTATTATTTAATATTCAAATTCATTAAATTTTAACCCAAAAGATTTTTGATTAATAATATACACTCCATTACAAATCTGATCATATTAATTAATTTTACTAATTAATACTTTAAAGTTCCCATCATTAATTATCAGTGAACAAAAGTTTTCCTGAAAGAATGTATATTGCTATAGTTATATTTCACCTTGAATGAATTACCACCATGAATGAATTGTGAGTGCATCTTATGACGAATCAAAGAAGCCAACAAATTTTAAAATACTGTATGAAGGGTGGTTGATTTATTTTTAAGAGTTTAGCAATATTTGTTTTAGGCATTCAATTTTAACTCAATGTTACATGCAAGATGATAATCTAATGCGATCTAAAGAAAGACAGGCATATGAAAGTTAGTATATTAACCTAGGAAGCTATGGGATTATAATCTTACAATATTCATAGAATTCAAATCTATGGAAAATCACTTATATTACAAGGTGTATCATGTGATACCTAAAGTTTGTTTTCTCATAGTAATTACGCCCTTTGAACATGTATGGTAATAGCATATATTTTTTCTGGTAGATAAATAGAATTTAGGAATACTGTGAATTCTTACATGACCATTTTTTTCAGCACTCGGTTGAGATACAAAAAGTTTGAGTCTAAAGCTGTCTAGCAGAAAATAAAGCAGTCTTTTTATATTAAATTATCTTTAAATATCCTGGTTTTTGTTGAAAAATATACTCAATATTGGATCTAAATAAATTAACTGTGGAAGATACTTGTCTTAATCACTTAATTTGATACATTCCTAGATTCTAATTTCAGTACATTGTATTACTGTAAGTAGGTATTGAATTATATACTATACTACATTATTACTACCAAAGAATTTGCGGTGGAGTTATGGTTTCAGTAAATAGTTAAATCAAATTGGATCTAGAAAGAGGAAAATTCAATTGATAGTAGGGAAATACATTTTTAATTTTAATCGGCAATTTATGTATGACAATGATTCTTATTCTCTTTATGTAATTGGATCAATCATAAATATTTAGATATTTGCTTAGAAGAAAGTTTTTAAGAGGCATGTTGTTGCTATTTAGACATTGTTTTATCTTTCATGTAAAACTGAAGTTAAGTCAATTGACCTGCTCCCCTGTGAATAAAGGCTATCTGAAATGATAACATGGAGAATCAAGGATATAGTAGCTATATTCCAGTATATTCCTGTCATATGAAGCATTTGGTGAAATTTTCTTTCTGGTACTTGCTGTTAGAATATTTGGATTGAAAGACATGATTACAGGTAAGAGTTACTCAACGTCAAATTCCAATCAACTTGTTATTATGATATGATACAAAATGATACGATGCAATACAATAATTCATAGAAATTCATTTAATGAAAGAATTCATTCCAGTTCATTGGATTAACTTAATGTTAGTTCTAGGATTATTTAAAAAACTAATTGTAATAGTAAATTAATTTCCTAAAGATCAAAATGCAGTTATATCCTATGATTGCCAAAAGGTATTCCTAGGATGACATTGATGAATTTTCTTGATGCATTTTTACAATGGATTGTAGGAGGAGAGTATCCCCTGCTGGCTAACAGAAAGATATTTAAAGGAAGAAAAAGGATCATTTTACTCTCAGAAGGTACTTGCATGGCTTTCATTTGATGAGTTAAATTAGTATATTTTTGTTTTCTGTTTGTTATACCATATTTTTCTATGCTGTACTTCTTGTAATTACTGTTCTTTTCATTAGATAACAACATTAGATAGATGTCGCATTGTTAGATCCTCATCTTCAGGTTATAATGAAGATATGACAAATGTTGAAATACTTACCAGGATATACACAACAGGCAACTATGTAGAAAGTATGTTGAAATTGAGGATCTTAACATTAATATTGTAAATTTCCTCACTTTTTTAAATGAGTAACTTATTTGAATGCATTTCTTACAACAAATTGTGTAGGAGCAAAGCTTCCATTGGGAACCAAAATTGCAAAAGATGCAGAAATTCCATACCAAAAAGATACTTAAATGAAGAAAAAGGCACTTTCTACATTAAGGGAGGTACTTACCAGGCATTTGTTTATTTCAATAGCTGAACTCTGATTTAGTTATTATATATATTTTGATAAGTTAATATACATTATTTTTCTTTGCTGTAAATGTACTTCATGTAATTATTGTTCCTTGCAATAGATAAAGTCGACAAGAGAGCTGCTAGGCCATGTTTTCCTGGGATCCTCATGTTCTGGAATTAAGGTTGGATGTGGATCAAAGCCTTCCAGGATAATTAAAACAGGCAATGATGAAGAAAGCAAGTTAATATAGAAGTATTATTTTGTAGATTTCGTCACTTTTTCAAATGATTACTTTTTTGCATACATTTCTTGCATAATTCCTCAAAGTAGGCCCTGCTGCCTGACATTATGATAAATACAGAGTTGTTATCAGGAATAGAAATTAATGAATTGAATTGATGCTTTTTACCTTAAAGAAATAATTACAAGGCATGAATTTGATCATCTAAATTATTTTTTTCTTGATTTTTATGTTACATTATACTTTAATTTTATTTGTAGTAAACAAATTGCTTGCAGTTGTCATTTGATGCATTAGATAGAATGGCATGGTGGATGCTGTCAATCTGTTGTTTTTTATGATTTTCATTTCCTGGATTTGATGAAGAAGATTGTATATAAATGAAGAAACGCCTACCAGGACATTAACTATGAAGAAAGCATGTTGATATTGAGGTATTTGGATTGTACATTTCCTCACCTTTTCAAATGAGTAACTGTTTTTAATGTATTTCTCATGACAGATTTTAAGAGCGAACCGCTAAACCCTGCTGACCAACATTGTGAAAGATATAGAGAGTCCGAACCAGAAAGAGAAAGGATCATAAATAAATACAGTACACAGATAAAAATAGAAATTATATTTTCATGGGTAATAAAGGAGATGGCAGACAAAAACTGGACTTCAGAATATTCTTTCAGGTGTATATACTTCAAAATATAAGTATTTTACTTCATTTTCTGTTTTCAGGAATCTAGGTCAACTTTAAAGTGTGATCATGGGATGTGACATTAGAGGAACATAACTTACATATCCCATAGTTTGGTGACAGTCCTATGATAGTATTCTTTTTGCTCAGCATTTGAAAGATGTCCAAGTGGAAGAGGTAGTATTTAAATTGATCTTTTCTGATTCACTCAATCATATTTGTCCTTGAAATTATTTTCAAATTCTTATTGCAACAATCACCATTGAATACTTTGGCTCATCTCTGTAAATTATGATTTTTAATTAGTTTTATTTATCAAGCTATTAAGGTTCATTTTTCATTTTAATTTCTGCATGTTCCATATTATAATTTTTTGTAGATTATATCAGATGCCATCCGCTTCAGTTGCTGCCACCTTCAACACCTGAGATCTTCATCTGTAATGTACAGTCCAATATATTTAGTATTTTCTTTCTTGTGTTATATATTTGTGAAATGAATCTAATAGAGGATAGTATTTGTGATACAAAGTCTTTAATTGTGGAATTTTGTGTGCTAGTAGTATACTTTCTTGGTTGTAGTGTAGTAGGTTTATAATTTATTTGCCCTCTTAGCAGTCTTCTATAACATTTTACTAATACTTTGTGATAGCCTGGTGCTTTCTATGAATTCTGCTTCCCTTCAATATGAGGAGTTGTTAGTCATTGTAAAGTGATTACAATCATATGCATGAAAAATTTTGGAAAATACAGAAAGGTTATCCTGCAATAAATCTCCATGGATCATTATTAATTACTTTGTTTTACTTTTATGACATGCATTTGTTATCTCTCCTTTCAAAACTTGTTTCAGGAAAGAAGATGCTCAAGATCTCTATGAAGAGAGATCAGTGATGGTATTTTGGAAATGCAGATTGGCAAAGCTCTCAAATTAATTCTTCATTTTTAACCACGTATGTTTTTAGAGGTCATATTGGGATTTCTTTGTAGTAATTCTGTTGAGGAATGATGCCATCAAATTATGGCAGCTTTTCATGGTCAATCTTACATTTTCTGCCATCATGTCTGTGAGGTACCTCTCTCAGATCATAAAATAGATAAAATGATCTATTTGTTATATAATTTTATTATATCAGCTATGGTATCTTACAATTATTAATGTTTACTATATTTTGATCAATTTTGATCTAGTGCATATTTAATCCTTAGTGTTTTCTGGTATTTTTCAGTAGATTCATATTATCAGTTCATATTGCACATTAAATGAAGAATTTAATTTAATTCGACTTAAATAGATATGAATTTCAGTAAGGGATCATTAATCTGGAATGTTTGGGAAGGTGTCTATTCCAGAATAAAGATATTTCTGGTTTTTTGAAAACATTCTTGCACTACAACCAGTAAAAGCATATCTACATGTTATATAAGTAACAGAAAAGCTAAGACTGATGTTTTGTGCAGTAAAACGTCTCTTCATACTTTTCTATAGCCCAAACAAAGTGAACCACCTGGGCATGCAATTATGATGGTGGTGGTTGCGTTTACAATTACAACTGAAATACAGTAATAGTTATTATTAAATAGTTGAGCTTCCTCAAGTATAAAAAAATCCTAAAAAATGGTTCTGTTGCTTGCATGGATTTAGAATTTCCCAAAAGCAATATTCTACTGAAGTTTGCTTATTTTGTGTTACTTTTTAATGGCAACGATAACTGGAAATCATGCAATACTTCAATTCATGAATCCTATATTAGTTAATTTGCCATTATCCTTCCTATTTTTTACAGGGTGAAATTTACAGTGAAATCAAAAGTTTACATATGAAGCTCAGCTCTGCCAGTAAATGTGTTCTTACTTCAAAACAAAAGAAATAGATGCTTTGGACCCGTACAAGTAAGTGCAATGAAGGTCATCAGTGAAGCATCTCCTGGTTTGCAGAGGATGGCAATCAAAGGAACAGGTTGTTTTAATGTATTCACAACTCATATATTCAACAGTATAGATTACACACTGATAATTTCTTGTAAATGTTTGATCTTTGAAATAATCTTTCTCTCTTTTGCAGCATATCTTTTCCAAATTAATGATTACATTATAGTTTTACTTTCATAAATTTATTTAGGATTTTTATTTTTTAATACTCATACAATAAGTTATTTGTCTGCACTTGTATTACAATAAGGTATGTAGCTAATTAAGTTAACCTAGATTGGTTACACTAGGAAGGCTTACATTATATGCCCACATGAATGTTTACATGTGTTCACTTGGTCATTGGCACTTTAGGTAGGGTTGCTTTTCTGTTTGGTCATTCCACTACTATTTTGCTATCGTTTCCTATGGAATATGGTTGTCCCTTTGTCAGCATTCATTGCTATCTCTTGGTCTTGTTCATTGATATCTTGGTCCTTTATGGTGGTATTCAGCTTAAGTTATTCTTTTTGAGGTTGTTTACCATACTAGCACAATTACTTATTATGTTAAAGTTAATTATATTATATTATATTTTAATATATAATTAACAGATTTAAATGGAGATCATGATGGTTGTTTTTATTATTTTTCTTGGCATTGTATTTTTATCCATGGTCAATCAAGTCTAAACCCCTATAGGCGCACATGTAGCTTGACTCTAAAGTCTGAAAATCTTGTATTGTAATCTTGTGATATGGAGGGAATCTGAGTGCGAATATTTTAGTGATATAAAGGTTGATGTTGTAATATGCAGTAAGCAGATTTCTTTTATGCCTTCATGTAGAAAAATCCCATCATTGGAAAATCATGTCTCATATCATCCATAGTGAATGAATGTTTTTTGAGATGCATTATGCCAATATTTAGCATCCAATAATAATAATATTAATCTTTCTATACACAGGCTCTATCAATCTTTAGTGATATATGCTTATTCTTTATAGTCATGGTACCTTTTTGGGTGTATGCATTCCCATAAAACATCAAACTATAGTATATAAGTTTTTTTAGTATAGAGTATTTTTTTATAAGTTTTGTTGTCTCTTGTGCTATTTAAGTTAAACAATTCTAGATTCATTAGGAAGTCTTACATTATTGGCTCCACACAATTTCATCTGTGCATTCCCTAGGTTAATGTGTTGGCTATTAAGGTATTGAAGCTCATCTGGTAGCTGTTTGACCACTTCTGATGTTATCAATGTCTATGGTATATTTTTCTCTCTTTGTCTGCATTAATTCGTTTCTCTTGGTCTTGTTTATTGGTTCCTTCTTCTTTTCTTGTTGTTGGAATTCAAATCAAGTTATTCAATTGGGGGATGTGTCAACCATATTAGCTTAGTTACTTATTTTTATGTTTATTGTAGTAAATGAAAGTACTTTTATCTATAAGGGCCATAAGGTTGTTAATATTGAGTGTTGTTATTATTCTTACCTTTTGTCCAAGGTAAATAGTCTAAATCCCTAGCCACACACACAGCTCAACTATAAGATCTGATAATCTAATGCTACAGAAGAAATCAAAGTGCTTGTGTTGTGGTTAATACAATAAATACAATGGTTGATTCTGTTACATGCAGTGAGCAGATTTTGTCTCTTCTTGCTGAAAAATCCTATTGTTGGAAAAACTTTTAAGGCAAAGTTTATTTTATAATATACATCTATTATTGTATTTAGTTGATTAAACATGTCTTTATTGAGTGAAGTTAGGAGTAAGAAACCTTGCATTTAATTAGTATTATTGGTATCTTATCCCATTCCAATCTCAATTACATTATTATAATGCATGTATTGGTTAGTGTTAGCACATTTATTGTATGTTCATCACGAGGCCTGAATCCTAGTAATGAACTTATATTAGTTTGAAATCGGTCGCCAAGAAATATATTTCTTGATCATGATTTTTTTAACTTCTATAAACAAGTAGCAATGGTATCTAAAGAGCTTTAAGAATAAATTAGTATTAATATCAGAGTACACTGGTATGAATTGTTCCTTTTAAAATTGTAAGGTATTTCAAGTTATTTTTGGTATTTAATTTTATATTGTATATTCGTTACACTTGATTAGTGTTAGCACTTTAAATATTAGTATTAATATCGGAGTAAACTGATATGAATTGGTCCTTTAAAAACTTTAATGTATTTCAGGTTACTCTAAATACTTAAGTATTATCTACATCATCATCTTGATTTTTCACTTTGTAGATCCTCTATACTATATTGACAAAAGATTTTAAACCAAAGAGTTATGTGGACAAGCCACTCTTTGGTTTGGTCCAATATTTATGCTGGTGGGAATTTATAATCTTTTATTTTGGTTCTTTTTTCATGGATAATTATATTTTCAATTTTTTTTGTTTCAGCCTGCCCTGTCGAAATTTAATCAGAAAATGAAACTGTATGAAGATACTTGGTTCTTAATATAAAGTGATCTTTTCAGAGGGTTCTTTTACCTAAAATTATTGTTAGTTACCTGGATCTATAGATCAAGACTGTAAGACTGAAACTTTGTTCTATGTATAAGATTAATGTAAAAATGTAATATTTACAAAGCATATGGTGTATTGTTTTGATGCTGTTTTCTGCATAACGTGTCATGCAGTTGTATGTAATTTGACTGAAAACTATATAAACACTTCCAGGAAGAACTTTAATTCCTCTGAATTGTTATAAAGTTGAAATATTGTCAACTCCACTTTTTGGTGTCTTTCGTCATAGTTATTTAAGAGATGTGTGAGATTTCTGTACTTCTATTAAAAGGTAATTAGACCACTACACACTAGACCACACAATGTTGTTTTACGAAGTGTCTAAACTAATTGATGTAACAAAATGAAAATATTACAAATTTTGTTTATAAAAGGATATTATTTGGTAATTCTGTTTAGCCTTTGTACAATATGAAAATACAGCGATTACTTTGCACATTCTGATCAGTAAATAAACTCTTCTGTTTCTGTCTGTTTACCCTCTCAGCAGAGTGTAAATACATGACAGTTCCCTGCTCAAAAAAGGTTAAAAACGAAAATAAAGATACAGAAATTTTGTTTTGAAATTATTTTACTTCCTCGCCCTCAAAAATGGACTGGCATTCTCTAAGACCATTTGATACTATCAAAGTAAGGTGGATTTATAATTATAGTAAGTTAAAAACTGATTATTCTATATTAGAAATTTATTTTTTTTTTGCATTGTTACCATCCATTAAGCAAAGAATGGCAAAACCTATTAAATCGAGTGTTCAATTGTTTGCAACTTTCTAAGTTTTAAAATATTTTAATTTTCCACAATAAAAAGAGAGATCTGGAGTGTCAAAATGGTTATTGCTGTTAATGAAATAGTTTGCAGTTTTCTTTGACTGTCACCATTCCATTATTCGCAGGCAGTCTGCGGTGTTGAATTGTGGGATTGTTGAGAAAACATTTGTAGAGTGCAGTGGGTGTTTTAAGTATAGGTAGCGAATCCGTAAAAATCTGTCCTTTACTGGGAAAGTCTGTATTGTCGAGAAAATTCAGGTTTAGTGGAGTGGTCATTTTCTTTTACATTTGTGTCGAGAATCCTAGGAAATGTCCATTCTTTCTTTTTGTGCTTTCCACAAACTTATTATACCGGACGATATTGAGGCATCCAGAGATAACTGCTGCTCTACTAGTTTGCTCTTTATTTTCATTATACAGATCACTGGGGCCAGGTATCTCCACAGCCAGATATTTATATTAACTCAATAAAAATAAATTACTCTGTATTATGTTTAAAAGAAACCTAGTAAAATTATTCAAGAACGAGGTTATTTGAGTAATTTCATGTGAATGTCTTACATTTATAACGACGTTAACTGGTTTATTGAGTTAACTAGAAGCAAGAAAAACACCTAGTGTAATCAGGTTCATTAGCTAACTAGTAAATTATAAAGAATTGGCGAGTTGACTTGCCACAAGCCGGCAGGTCAGAGTCAGATGGTGTGATAGTGATTATGAAACTGAAAACTTTCCCCTCGCTCAGTAGCCAACTAGCTAGTCAGTTGGCTATAGGGTAAACAATGCTTTGTGAATATGCAGCTTTAAAATTAGGAACCACTGTAATACTTGCAGCTAGTTTACTCGCAATTACAAAGCCACACACCAAGACTGGGAGCTAATAACAAGCTTGGTTCGTGCACCAAATTTCCCTTTGCCTCTGGTGGACCGGCACAGGCCTGTATTAAAATGTATCGTTGCAATACGCATTTAAGTGCATTGTGATCAAAATATAGCTCGAACCATGGCATATATTATGTCAAAATAAATGTCACCGTCAGTCATTCCGTAAGTAAAAGTGCTCTACCAGATCTATAATCTTTGTGCTATTATATGTATTATCCCCAAAACTGATTTTAAAAACTGCATTTGGAAATATTTAATTGAAGCTACAATAGTTCTTCTTTAAATTTAAATATAATTTAGAAGGATACTCAAGATGAGATATTTTGCAACTTTACAACAACATTTTCCAAAATTTTTAATTTCATTCGTTCAAAAACGTTGGTATCTTTTTCATAAAATTTTGACATGTAACCCTATATCACTTGGATGGTTTTCATACTCAATTAAAAAAATATCGATTTACATCTTACAACATTTTATCTATAATTGTTGTTGTAGTTCTAAGAGGTGCTTGAAAATAATGCGGAAAATTTATTTCCTATGAATTAACTCATAAAAATTCAAATGATAAAGTACGAAGCGATCATATGTATGAATAATTTATAAGTCTCCATAAAAATGTAAACAAATAAAATATGTAGATACAAGTTGATGACGGATAACAATAAGTCTAGGATGAAGAACTGTGAATGGATTAAGCTATTTCTGTTTCACTTTCAATAAATTTTAAAAGAATGTAAAATCATTTTTCTGAAAGTATATATATATATATATCTATTATATATAGATGCTTCTCCGGATTCATTCATATATATAGCTATATAGATAGGATACAAATTCACAGGCTAAACTACAAGCGTCATTGCCTTGAAATTTTTATGACGTATTGGCCATAACGTGAAACCCTCAGGAAAAAAGCGACTTTGATCCTCAGTGTCATAGGTTCGATTCCAGAGGGCCCCAAAGTCCCGATTTTTCCCGTTTAAATGCATTGCCGTGATTTTCGGGAATTTTTAAAAAATACTTCCCGGATAGGTAGAGAATCAAAACTCATGGAGCCTATATATATGGTCATGATCTATCGAAAACATAAATGAGTTTCACGGAAAATATCCTGGGTTCGATGCTAGGTCGAGGGAAAAATCGGCCGTTTAAAATGCATTGTGGCGATTTTTAAGATTTTTTTTGGACCCTTTCCCGATGACAAGGAAACTTGAAATTCGGCATGAGGTTGGAGATCATACATGTATTTCATAATCAAATTTTACATATTTGCTGATGGTCATTGCTTCGATCCCAGAGGGCCATTTACATTCCTCCATGCATTTCTTATGGAGATAACAGTAAAAAGTTTTAGGTACTTCCGGGCATGATATCGACTTCAAAATTTGTATGAAATAAGATGAAGTCCTAATAAGTCATACTGTGCATTCACAGCTACCAATATTTCCTGGGTTCGACACCAGGCGTCTCTACAATCAGTAAATTAACCGATATTTAAGAATTAATTTAAACCCCTTCACAATAATATTATAGCATGAAATTAGGCTTATAGATAG
Source organism: Sympetrum striolatum (assembly GCA_947579665.1). Lineage (NCBI taxonomy): Eukaryota > Metazoa > Arthropoda > Insecta > Odonata > Libellulidae > Sympetrum > Sympetrum striolatum. The sequence continues at coordinate 77,358,058 of OX388349.1, forward strand.
AGAACATAGATACATTTCAAAAACGTGTTTTAAATTTCCTAGATCGTCCTTGGTTCGAATCCAGAGAGCCATTTACATTACTGAAAATTAGGACGTCGTTTGAGGCAGTTGGAGCCAATATATCTGCTTGAAGTTTCACACATAGTAAGAGATGGTGATTTTCTGTTGTGCTGCATAGTAGGTTCACCATTAAGACCCAGGTTCGATGCCAGACGATTAAATTGCAGCGAATTTTAAGAATATTTTCCATCCTTTTTTTTCTTTTTTGACGGCCTTCCCGATATGATGCCGACATGAAATTAGTGTTTTCGATCTGCTTGCAGTATGCAAGCTACATTTTACTCGTATATATATAAGTATATCCGGAGAAGCGTCTATATATAATAGATATATATATATAGAGAGGATACAAACTCACAGCCTAAACCACAAGAGTGATTGAGTTGAAATTTTTACGACATATTGGCCATAACGTGTAACCTCCAGAAAAATTGCGATTTTGATCCTCAGTGTCATGGGTTCGATTCCAGAGGGCCCCAAAATCCCGATTTTTCCCGTTTAAATGCATTGCTTTGATTTTCGGGAATTAAAAAAAAATACTTTCCGGATTGGTAGAGAATCAAAATTCAAGGAGCCTATATATATGGTCAGGATCTATCGAAAACATAAATGAGTTTTACTAAATATATACTGAGTTCGATGCTAAGTTGAGGCAAAAATCAGCCGTTTAAAATGCATTGTGGCGATTTTAAAGATTTTTTTTGCACCCTTTCCCGATGGAATGGAAACTTGAAATTCGGTATGGGGTTAGAAATCATAAATATATTTCATAATCGATTTTTATGTTTTCCCTGATGTTCCTTGGTTCGATCCCAGAGGGACATTTAAATTCCTCAATGCATTTCTTATGGAGATAACGGAAACAAGTTTTAGGTACTTCCTGACATGATATAAACTTCAAACTTTGCATAAAATAATATCAGGTCCTCACAAATCAACCTGTGCATTCACAGTTACCAATGGGTCCTGGGTTCGACACCAGGCGTCTCTACAATCAGTAGTTGATCCGATTTTATGAATTATTTTGAACCCTTTCCCAATGATATAGAAACGTGAGATTCGGCATATAGATAGAAAACATAGATCTATTTCGAATGCATGTTTCAAATTTCCAAGATCGTCCTTGGTTCAAATCCAGAGAGCCATTTACATTCGTGAAAAGTAGGACGTCGTTTCAGGCAGTTGCAGCCAATATTTCTGCTTCAAGTTTCACACATAGTTATAGATGGTGATCTTCTGTTGTGCTGTATAGTAGGTTCACCAGGAAGACCTGGGTTCGATGCCAGACGATGAAATTGAAACAGATTTTAAGAATATTTTGTTCTTTTTTTTCCTTTTCAGGAACGTCCCGATATGATGCCGAAATGAAATTAGTGTTGTTGATCTGCAAATACTATATATATATATATATATATCTATATATATATATATCTATTATATATAGATGCTTCTCCGGATTCATTCATATATATACCTATATAGATAGATAGGATACAAATTCACAGCCTAAACTACAAGCGTCATTGATCTGAAATTTTTATGACATATTGGCCATAACGTGAAACCCCCAGGAAAAAAGAGACTTTGATCCTCAGTGTCATAGGTTCGATTCCAGAGGGCCCCAAAGTCCCGATTTTTCCCGTTTGAATGCATTGCCGTGATTTTCGGGAATTAAAAAAAAATACTTTCCGGATAGGTAGAGAAGTAAAACTCAAGGTGCCTATATTTATGGTCTTGGACTTTCGAAAACATCAATGACTTTTACAAAAGTTATCCTGGGTTCGATGCTAGGACGATGCAAAGATCTGCCCTTTAAAATACATGGGAGCCGTTTTTCATTATTTTTTTAGATGCACTTATCGAAATGATAGGATGTTCGTGCTTGGCTGGAAGATGTATGGTACGAATAAGTTTTAGAAAAAAATTTTCATAAGACCGTACTGTTCCTGGGTTCGAAGCCAGAGCACAATAACGTTTCTCTCATAAGGAATATAAAGGAAAAGTAGGACGTCATTTGAGGCAGTTGTAACCAATATTTCTGCTTGAATTTGCATACGCGGTTAGAGATGGTGTTTTTCTGTTGTGCTGCATAGAAAGTATTGCCTGAAAGACCCGGGTTCGATGCCGGGCGGTAAAAATATCCCCCATATATAACACTATGGGGTATCTTTTCATAATTTTTTTATGCATTTATCGATATGTAAGGGAGCTCTTGCTTAGATGGAAGTAGTATATTAACACTTTGTTTATGAAAAAAAATAGATAAGACCATGCTGTTCCTGGGTTCGATGCCAGAGCACATTATCATTTCTCAAATAAGGAGTGTATGTGAATAGTAGGACGTCGTTTGAGGTAGTTGCACCTAATAGTTTTGCTTGAATTTTCACACATAGTTTGATATGGTAATCTTCTATTTTGCTGCATAGTAAGTACACCAGGAAGACCGGGGTTCGCTGCCAGGCGATTAAATTGCAGCGAATTCTACGAATATTTTGAATTTTTTTTTCTTTTGATGTCCGTCCGGATATGATGCCAATATGAAATTAGTGTTGTCGATCTGCTTGCAGTAAGCAAGCAACATTTTACTCGTATATATATATATATATATATATATATATATATATATATATATATATATACGAGTAAAATGTAGCTTGCATACTGCAAGCAGATCGGCAATACTAATTTCATATCGGCATTATATCGGGACGGTCCTCAAAAGAAAAAAAAAAGGATTGAAATTTTTCTTAAAATTCGCTGAAATTTCATCGTCTGGCATCGAACCCGGGTCTTACAGGAAAACCTACTATGAAACACAATAGAAGATCACCATCTCTAACTATGTGTGAAAATTCAAACAGAAATATTGGCTACAACTGCCTCAAAAGACGTTCTAATTTTCACGAATGTAAATGGCTCTCTGGGTTCGAACCAAGGACGATCTTGGAAATCTAAAAGATGTTTCTGAAATTTATTTATGATCTCTATCTATATGCCGAATTTCATATTTCTATATTATTGGGAAAGGTTTCAAAATAATTCCTAAAAATCGGATCAACTTCTGATTGCAGAGACACCTGGTGTCGAACCCAGGACATATTTTAAGCTGTAAATGCAAAGTTTGATTTATAAAGAATAGCTCTTCTATCATGCAAAGTTTGAAGTCGATAGCATGCCGGGAAGTACCTAAATTTTCTTCCCGTTATCTCCATAAGAAATGCATTGTAGGATGTAAATGGCCCTCAGGGATCGAACCAAGGACCATCAGCGAGATGCTAAATTTTGATTATAAAATATATTTATGATATATATCCACGTGCCAAGTTTCAAGTTTCCAAGTCATCTGGAACTAATTTTAAAAAATCTTAAAAATCGCAATGTAAATTATCGGGAGAATAATTGCCCTGACCTAGCATTGAACCAAGGATAATCTTCGTAGATGTCTTTATGGTTTCCTTTAGATATGCACGGCATCTAGCGATCTCTTGAATTTCAACCCTCAATTCTTCCGGTAAGTGCCTAAAAAAATTTTTCGAAAGTCCCCGCCATGTATCCTTATGGAGAAAATCGGGCCTTTGGGGCCTTCTGGAATCGAACCCATGACACCGAGGTTCAATGTCGGCTTTTTCCTGGAGGTTACACGTTATGGCCAATATGTCGTAAAAATTTCAAGGCAGTGGCACTTGTGGAACATGGTTAGAATTTTGATCCCCTATCTATTATATATAGATGCTTCTCCGGATTCATTCATGTATATACCTATATAGATAGATAGATAGATAGGATACTAATTCACAGCCTAAACCACAAGCGTGATTGACTTGAAATTTTTACGACGTATTGGCCATAACGTGTAACCGCCAGAAAAAATGTGATGTTGAACCTCGGTGCCATGGGTTCGATTCCAGAAGGCCCCAAAGTCGCGATTTTCCCCATAAGAATACATGGCGGGGATTTTCCAAAATTTTTTTGAGGCCCTTTCCGGAAAGGGAGAGAATTGAAATTCGAGGGACCGCTAGAAGCCGTGCATATCCAACGAAAATCAAAAAGACATCTTCGAATTTTGTCCATGGTTCGATGCTAGGTCGGTGCAAAAATCGGCCGTTTAAAATGCATTGCGGCGATTTTTAAGATTTTTTTTGGATCCTTTCCCGATAACATGGATACTTGAAACTCGGCACGTCGATAGATATCATGAATATATATCATAATCAAATTTTAGATGTTCGCTGATGGTCCTTGGTTCGATCCCAGAGGGCCATTTGCACTTCTCAATGCATTTCTTACGGAGATAACGGAAACAAAATTAAGGTACTTCCCGGCATGCTATCGACATAAAACTTTGCATGATAGAAAAGCCAGTCGTTACAAATCAAACTTTGCATTCAGAGCTTACAGTAACTCCTGGCTTCGACACCAGGTGTCTCTGCATTCAGAAATTGCTCCGATTTTTAGGAATTATTTTCAAACCTTTCCCAACAATATAGATACTTGAAATTTGGCATATAGATAGAGATCATAAATAACTTTTAGAAACATATTTTAGATTTCCAAGATCGTCCTTGGTTCGAATCCAGAGAGCCATTTACATTCGTGAAAATTAAAACGTCTTTTGAGGCAGTTGTAGCCAAATATTTCTGCTTGAATTTTCACACATAGTTAGAATCGGTGATCTTCTATTGTGCTGCATAGTAAATTCACCAGAGAGACCCGGGTTCATTGCCAGACGATGAAATTTCAGCGAATTTGAAGAAATATTTCAATCCTTTTTTTTTCTATTAAGGACCGACCCGATATGATGCCGATATGAAATTAGTGTTGTCGATCTGCTTGCAGTATGCAAGCAACATTTTACTCGTTTTATAATATATAGATGCTTCTCCGGATTCACTCATGATATACCCAGATACCCAGATAGGATACTAATTCACAGGCTAAACTACTGGCGTCATTGACTCGAAATTTTTACCACGTATTGGCCATAACGTGAAACCCCCAGGAAAAAAGGGACTTTGATCCTCGGTATCATGGGTTCGATTCCAGAAGGCCCCAAAGTCGCGATTTTCCCCATAAGATTACATGGCGAGGATTTTCGAAAATTTATTTGAGGCATTTCCCGGAAAAGGAGAGAGTTGAAACTCGAGGGATCGCTAGATGCCCCCCATATCAACAGAAAACCATAAAGATATCTACGAATATTATCCTAGGTTCGATGCTAGGACGGGGCAAAAGTCGGCCGTTTAAAATGCATTGCGGCGATTTTTAAGTTTTTTTTGAACCCTTTTCCGATGGCATAGAAACTTGAAATTCGGCATGGCGTTAGATATCATAATTATATTTCATAATCAAATTTTACATATTCCCTTATGGTCCTTGGTTCGATCCCAGAGGGCCATTTACATTCCTCAATGCATTTCTTATGGAGATTACGGAAACACATTTTAGGTGCTTCCCGATATTATATCTACTTGAAACTTTGCATAAGATAAGATCAAGTCATTACTAATCAAACTGTGAATTCACAGCTACCAATGTTTCCTGGTTTTACCACCAGGCGTCTCTACAATCAGTAAATGATCCGATTTTTAAGAATTTTTTGGAACCATTTCCCAATTATATAGAAACTTGAAATTCGGCATATAGATAGAGATCATAAATAACTTTCAGAAAAATTTTTTAGATTTCCAAGATCGTCCTTGGTTCGAATCCAGAGAGCCATTTAAATTCGTGAAAATTAGAACGTCTTTTGAGGCAGTTGTAGCCCATATTTCTGCTTGAATTTTCACACATAGTTAGAGATGTCGATGTTCTATTGTGCTGCATAGTAAGTTCGACAGTAAAGACCCGGGTTCGATGCCAGACGATGGAATTTCAGCGAATTTTAAGAAAAATTTCAATCCATTTTTTTCTTTTGATGGCCGTCCCGATATGATGCCGACATGAAAATAGTGTTGTCGATCTGCTTGCAGCATGCAAGCAACATTTTACTCGTATAATAATAGATATAGATGCTTCTCCGGATTCATTCATATATCTATTATATATAGACGCTTCTCCGGATATACCTATATATATATATATATATAAGTTATATATAGGGGATCAAAATTCTAACCATGTTCCACAAGTGCCAATGCCTTGAAATTTTTACGACATATTGGCCATAACGTGCAACCTCCAGGAAAAAGCCGACTTTGAACCTCAGTGTCATGGGTTCGATTCCAGAAGGCCCCAAAGTCGCGATTTTCCCCATAAGATTACATGGCGGGGATTTTCGAAAATTTTTTTGAGGCACTTCCCGGAAAAGGAGAGAGTTGAAACTCGAGGGATCGCTAGATGCCGCGCATATCTAAAGGAAACCATAAAGACATCTACGAATATTATCCTTGGTTCGATGCTAGGTCGGGGCAAAAATCTGCCGTTTAAAATGCACTGTGGCGAATTTTAAGATTTTTTTTGGATCCTTTTCCGATGGCATAGAAACTTGAAATTCGGTATGAGGTTAGACACCATAAAAACATATCTTAATCGTATTTTACATATTCGCTGATGGTCCTTGGTTCGATCCCAGAGGGACATTTGAATTCCTCAATGCATTTCTTACGGAGATAACGGAAACAAATTTTAGGTACTTTCCGGCACGATATCGATTTCAAACTTTGCATATAGAAAGATCAAGTCCATACATATCAAACAGTGCATTCACAGCGATCAATGTGTCCTGGGTTCGACACCAGGTGTCTCTGCAATCAGAAGTTGATCCGATTTTTAGGAATTATTTTGAAACCTTTCTCTATATTATAGAAACTTGAAATTCGGCATATAGATAGAGATCATAAATATCTTTCAAAAACATTTTTTAGATTTCCAAGATCATTATTGGTTCGAGTCCCGAGAGCCATTCACATTCGTAAAAATTAGAACGTCTTTTGAGGCAGTTGTAACCAATATTTCAGCTTGAATTTTCACACATAGTTAGAGATGGTGATCTTCTATTTTGTTTCATAGTAGGTTTACCAGTAAGACCCGGGTTTGATGCCAGACGATAAATTTCAGCGAATTTTCAGAAAAAATTAAATCTTTTTTTTTTTTCTTTTGAGGACCGTCCCGATATAATGCCGATATGAAATTAGTGTTGTCGATCTGCTTGCAGTATGCAAGCAACATTTTACTCGTATACCTATATAGATAGATAGGATACAAATTCACAGCCTAAACTACAAGCGTCATTGATCTGAAATTTTTATGACATATTGGCCATAACGTGAAACCCCCAGGAAAAAAGCGACTTTGATCCTCAGTGTCATAGGTTCGATTCCAGAGGGCCCCAAAGTCCCGATTTTTCCCGTTTGAATGCATTGCCGTGATTTTCGGGAATTAAAAAAAAATACTTTCCGGATAGGTAGAGAAGTAAAACTCAAGGTGCCTATATTTATGGTCTTGGACTTTCGAAAACATCAATGACTTTTACAAAAGTTATCCTGGGTTCGATGCTAGGACGATGCAAAGATCTGCCCTTTAAAATACATGGGAGCCGTTTTTCATTATTTTTTTAGATGCACTTATCGAAATGATAGGATGTTCGTGCTTGGCTGGAAGATGTATGGTACGAATAAGTTTTAGAAAAAAATTTTCATAAGACCGTACTGTTCCTGGGTTCGAAGCCAGAGCACAGTAACGTTTCTCTCATAAGGAATATAAAGGAAAAGTAGGACGTCACTTGAGGCAGTTGTAACCAATATTTCTGCTTGAATTTGCAAAAAATAGATAAGACCATGCTGTTCCTGGGTTCGATGCCAGAGCACATTATAATTTCTCAAATAAGGAGTGTATGTGAATAGTAGGACGTCGTTTGAGGTAGTTGCACCTAATAGTTTTGCTTGAATTTTCACACATAGTTTGATATGGTAATTTTCTATTTTGCTGCATAGTAAGTACACCAGGAAGACCGGGGTTCGCTGCCAGGTGATTAAATTGCAGCGAATTCTACGAATATTTTGAATTTTTTGTTTCTTTTGATGTCCGTCCCGATATGATGCCGATATGAAATTAGTGTTGTCGATCTGCTTGCAGTATGCAAGCTACATTTTACTCGTATATATATAGGTATATCCGGAGAAGCGTCTATATATAATAGATACGAGTAAAATGTAGCTTGCATACTGCAAGCAGATCGGCAATTTTAATTTCATATCGGCATCATATCGGGACGGTCCTAAAAAAAAAAGGATTGAAATTTTTCTTAAAATTCGCTGAAATTTCATCGTCTGGCATCGAACCCGGGTCTTACTGGTGAACTTACTATGCAGCACAATAGAAGATCACCATCTCTAACTATGTGTGAAAATTAAAGCATAAGTATTGGCTACAACTGCCTCAAAGGACGTTCTAATTTTCACGAATTTAAATGGCTCTCTGGATTCGAACCAAGGAAGATCTTGGAAATCTAAAACATGATTTTGAAATGTATCTATGATTTCTATCTACATGCCGAATTTCAAGTTTCTATATTGTTGGGAAAGGGTTCAAAATAATTATTGAAAATCGGATCAGTTACTGATTGTAGAGACGCCTGGTGTCGAACCCAGGACACATTGATAGCTGTAAATGCACAGTTTGATTTGTATGGACTTGATCTTTCTTTATGCAAAGTCTGAAGTCTATATCGTCCCGGAAAGTACCTAAAATTTGTTTCCGTTATCTCCGTAAGAAATGCATTGAGGAATTTAAATGGCTCTCTGGGATCGAACTAAGGACCATCAGCGAATATGTAAAATTTTATTATGAAGTTTATTAATGATCTCCAACTCCATGCCGAATTTCAAGTTTCCATGCCATCGGGAAGGGGTCCAAAAAAAATCTTAAAAATCGCCACAATGTATTTTAAACGGCCGATATTTGCCTCAACCTAGCATCGAACCCGGGATATTTTCCGTAAAACACAATTATGTTTTCGATATATCATGACCATATATATAGGCTCCGTGAGTTTTGATTTTCTATCTATCCGGAAAGTATTTTTTTTAATTCCCGAAAATCAAAGCAATGCATTTAAATGGAAAAAATCGGGACTTTGGAGCCCTCTGGAATCGAACTCATGACACTGAGGTTCAAAATCGCAATTTTTCTGGCTGTTATACGTAATGGCCAATTTGTGGTAAAAATTTCAAGTCATTGACGCTGCTGGTTTATCCTGTGAATTAGTATCCTATCTATCTATCTATCTATCTATATGAATGAATCCGGAGAAGCATCTATATATAATAGACGAGTAAAATGTTGCTTGCATACTGCAAGCAGATCGACAACACTATTTTCATGTCGGCATCAAAGCGGGACGGACATCAAAAGAAAAAAATGGATTGAAATTTTTCTTAAAATTAGCTGAAATTCCATCGTCTGGCATCGAACCCGGGTCTTTACTGTGAACTTACTATGCAGCACAATAGAACATCACCATCTCTAACTAAGTGTGAAAATTTAAGCAGAAATATGGGCTCCAATTGCCTAAAAAGACGTTCTAATATTCACGAATTTAATTGGGTCTCTGGATTCGAACCAAGGACGATCTTGGAAATCTAAAAATTTTTTCTGAAAGTTATTTATGATCTCTATCTATATGCCGAATTTGAAGTTCTATATTATTGGCAAAGGTTTCAAAATAATTCCTAAAATTCGGATCAACTTCTGATTGCAGAGACACCTGGTGTCGAACCCAGTACACATTGATAGCTGTGAATGCACTGTTTGATTTGTATGGACTTAATCTTTCTATATGCAAAGTTTGAAGTCGATATCGTGCCGGGAAGTACCTAAAATTTGTTTCCGTTATCTCCGTAAGAAATGCATTGAGGAATTTAAATGTACCTCTGGGATCGAACTAAGGACCATCAGCGAATATGTAAAATTCGATTATGATATATTATTATGGTATCTAAACCCATGCCTAATTTCAAGTTTACATGCCATTGGGAAAGGGTCCAAAAAAAATCTTAAAAATTGGCACAATGCATTTTAAACGGCCGATTTTTATCCCGACCTAGCATCGAACCCAGGATAATATTTGTAGATGTCTTTATGGTTTACTTTAGATATGCACGGCATCTAGCGATCTCTTGAATTTCAAATCTCTCCTTTTACGGGAAGTTTCTCAAAAAAATTTTCGAAAATCCCCGCCATGTAATCTTATGGGGAAAATCGCGATTTTGGGGCCTTCTGGAATCGAACCCATGACACCGAGGTTCAAAGTCGGCTTTTTCCTGGAGGTCACACGTCATGGCCATAACGTCGTAAAAATTTCAAGTCAGTGGTACTTGTGGAACATGGTTAGAATTTTGATCCCCTATATATAACTTATATATACGAGTAAAATGTTGCTTGCATACTGCAAGCAGATCGACAACACTATTTTCATGTCGGCATCATATCGGGACGGCCATCAAAAGAAAAAAATGGAATGGATTTTTCTTAAAATTCGCTGAAATTCCATCGTCTGGCATCGAACCCGGGTCTTTACTGTAAACTTACGATGCAGCACAATAGAACATCACCATCTCTAACTATGTGTGAAAATTCAAGCAGAAATATGGGCTATAACAGCCTCAGGAGACGTTCTAATTTTCACGAACTTAAATGGCTCTCTGGATTTGAACCAAGGACGATTTTGGAAATCTAAAAACCGTTTCTGAAAGTTATTTATGATCACTATCTATATGCCGAATTTGAAGTTTCTATATTATTGGCAAAGGTTTCAAAATAATTCCTAAAAATCGGATTACATTCAGATTGCAGAGACACCTGGTGTCGAACCCAGGACACATTGACAGCTGGGAATGCACAGTTTGATATGTATACACTTAATCTTTCTTAGTGCAAAGTTTGAAGTCTTTATCGTGCCGGGAAGTACCTATAATTTGTTTCCGTTATCTCCGTAAGAAAGGCATTGAGGAATTTCAATGGCCCTCAGGGATCGAACCAAGGACCATCAGCGAATATGTAAAATATGATCCTGAAATGAATTATTGATCTCCAACTCCATGCCGAATTTCAAGTTTCCATGCCATCGGGAAAGGGTCCAAAAAAAATCTTAAATATCGCCGCAATACATTTTAAACGGCAGATTTTTGCATCGACCTAGCATCGAACCCAGGTTATTTTCCGTAAAACTCATTTATGTTTTCGATAGATCATGACCATATATAAAGGCTCCTAGAGTTTCGATTCTCTACCTATCCGGGAAATATTTTTTTTTAATTCCCGAAAATCAAAGCAATGCATTTAAACGGGAAAAATCGGGACTTTGGAGCCCCCTGGAATGTAACCCATGACACTGAGGATCAAAATCGCAATTTTTCTGGAGGTTATACGTTATGGCCAGTATGTCGTAAAAATTTCAGCTCAATCACTCTTGTGGTTTAGGCTGTGAGTTTGTATCCTCTCTATATCTATTATATATAGATGCTTCTCCGGATTCATTCATGTATCCATATATATATACGAGTAAAATGTAGCTTGCATACTGCAAGCAGATCGACAACACTAATTTCATATCGGCATCATATACCGGGACGGACATCAAAAGAAAAAAAAAATTCAAAATATTCGTAGAATTCGCTGCAATTTAATCACCTGGCAGCGAACCCCGGTCTTCCTGGTGTACTTACTATGCAGCAAAATAGAAAATTACTATATCAAACTATGTGTGAAAATTCAAGCAAAACTATTAGGTGCAACTACCTCAAACGACGTCCTACTATTCACATACACTCCTTATTTGAGAAATTATAATTTGCTCTGGCATCGAACCCAGGAACAGCATGGTCTTATCTATTTTTTTTCTTAAACAAAGTGTTAATATACATCTTCCATCTAAGCAAGAGCTCCCTTACATATCGATAAATGCATAAAAAAATTATGAAAAGATACCCCATAGTATTATATATGGGTGATATTTTTACTGGCCGGCATCGAACCCGGGTCTTTCAGGCAATACTTTCTATGCAGCACAAAAGAAAAACACCATCTCTAACCGCGTATGCAAATTCAAGCAGAAATATTGGTTACAACTGCCTCAAATGACGTCCTACTTTTCCTTTATATTCCTTATGAGAGAAACGTTACTGTGCTCTGGCTTCGAACCCAGGAACAGTACGGTCTTATGAAAATTTTTTTCTAAAACTTATTCGTACCATACATCTTCCAGCCAAGCACGAACATCCTATCATTTCGATAAGTGCATCTAAAAAAATAATGAAAAACGGCTCCCATGTATTTTAAAGGGCAGATCTTTGCATCGTCCTAGCATCGAACCCAGGATAACTTTTGTAAAAGTCATTGATGTTTTCGAAAGTCCAAGACCATAAATATAGGCACCTTGAGTTTTACTTCTCTACCTATCCAGAAAGTATTTTTTTTTAATTCCCGAAAATCACGGCAATGCATTCAAACGGGAAAAATCGGGACTTTGGGGCCCTCTGGAATCGAACCTATGACACTGAGGATCAAAGTCTCTTTTTTCCTGGGGGTTTCACGTTATGGCCAATATGTCATAAAAATTTCAGATCAATGACGCTTGTAGTTTAGGCTGTGAATTTGTATCCTATCTATCTATATAGGTATATATATGAATGAATCCGGAGAAGCATCTATATATAATAGATATATATATACGAGTAAAATGTAGCTTGCATACTGCAAGCAGATCGTCAATACTAATTTCATATCGGCATCATATCGGGACGGTCCTCAAAAGAAAAAAAAAAGGATTGAAATTTTTCTTAAAATTCGCTGAAATTCCATCGTTTGGCATCGAAGCCGGGTCTTTACTGTGAACTTACTTTGCAGCACAATAGAACATCACCATCTCTAACTATGTGTGAAAATTCAAGCAGATATAATGGCTACAACTGCCTCAAAAGACGCTCTAATGTTCACGAATGTAAATGGCTCTCGGGATTCGAACCAAGGACGATTTTGGAAATTAAAAAATTGTTTCAGAAAGTTCTTAATCATCTCAATCTATATGCCAAATTTCAAGTTTCTATATTATTGGGAAAGGTTTCAAAATAATTCCTGAAAATCGGATCAACTTCTGATTGCAGAGACACCTGGTGTCGAACCCAGGACACTTTGATTGCTTTGAATGCATATTTTGATTTGTTAAAGTTTGTTCTTCTATCATGCAAAGTTTGAAGTTGATAGCATGCCGGAAAGTACCTAAAATTTGTTTTCGTTATCTCCGTAAGAAATGCATTGAGGAATTTAAATGGCCCTCTGGGATCGAACCAAGGACCATCAGCGAATATAAAAAAATTGATCCTGAAATTTATTATTGATCTCCAACTCCATGCCAAATTTCAAGTTTCCATGCCATCGGGAAAGGGACCAAAAAAAATCTAAAAAATCTCCACAATGCAATTTAAACGGCCGATTTTTGCCCCGACCTAGCATCGAATCCAGGATATTTTCCGTAAAACACATTTATGTTTTCGATAGATCATGATCATATATATAGGCTCCATGAGTTTTGATTCGCTACTTATCCGGAAAGTATTTTTTTTTAATTCCCGAAAATCAAACCAATGCATTTAAACGGGAAAAATCGGGACTTTGGGGCCCTCTGGAATCGAACCCATGACACTGAGGTTCAAAATCGCAATTTTTCTGGAGGTTATACGTTATGGCCAATATGTCGTAAAAATTTCAAGCCATTGACGCTAGTGGTTTAGCCTGTGACTTTGTATCCTCTCTCTCTATATATATATATATATATATATATATATATATACGAGTAAAATGTTGCTTGCATACTGCAAGCAGATCGACAACACTATTTTCATGTCGGCATCATATCCGGACGGCCATCAAAAGAAAAAAAAAGATTGAAATTTTTCTTAAAATTTGCCTAAATTCCATCGTCCGGCATCGAACCCGGGTCTTTACTGTGAACTTACTATGCAGCACAATAGACCATCACCATCTCTAACGATGTGTGAAAATTCAAGCAGAAATATGGGCTACAACTGCCTCAAAAGACGTTCTAATTTTTACGAATTTAAATGGCTCTCTGGATTCGAACCAAGGACGATTTTGGAAATCTAAAAAATGTTTCTGAAAGTTATTTATGATCTCTATCTATATGCCGAATTTAAGGTTTCTATATTATTGGCAAAGGTTTCAAAATAATTCCTAAAAATCGGAATAACTTCTGATTGCAGAGACACCTGGTGTCGAACCCAGGACTCTTTGATAGCTGTGAATGCACTGTTTGATTTGTATGGACTTGATCTTTGTACATGCAAAGTTTGAAGTTGATATCGTGCCGGGAAGTACCTAAAATTTGTTTCCGTTATCTCCGTAAGAAAAGCATTGGGAAGTGCAAATGGCCCTCTGGGATCGAACCAAGGACCATAAGCTAATATGTAAAATTCGATTACAAAATAAATTCATGATATGTATCGACGTGCCGAGTTTCAATAATCCATGTTATCGGGAAACGATCCAAAAAAAATCTTAAAAATCGCCGCAATGCATTTTAAACGGCCGATTTTTGCCCCGGCCTAGCATCGAACCAAGGACAATATTCGAAGATGTCTTTCTGATTTTCGTTGGCTATGCACGGCATTTAGTGGTCCCTAGAGTTTCAACTCTCTGCTTTTCCGGGAAGTGCCTCAAAAAAATTTTCGAAAATCCCCGCCATGTAATCTTATGGGGAAAATCGCGACTTTGGGGCCCTCTGGAATCGAACCCATGACACTGAGGTTCAAAATCGCAATTTTTCTGGTGGTTACACGTTATGGCCAATACGCCGTAAAAATTTCAGCTCAATCACTCTTGTGGTTTAGGCTGTGAGTTTGTATCCTCTCTATATATATATATATATATATATATGGATACATGAATGAATCCGGAGAAGCATCTATATATAATAGATACGAGTAAAATGTAGCTTGCATACTGCAAGCAGATCGACAACACTAATTTCATATCGGCATCATATCGGGACGGACATCAAAAGAAAAAAAAAATTCAAAATATTCGTAGAATTCGCTGCAATTTAATCACCTGGCAGCGAACCCCGGTCTTCCTGGTGTACTTACTATGCAGCAAAATAGAAAATTACCATATCAAACTATGTGTGAAAATTCAAGCAAAACAATTAGGTGCAACTACCTCAAACGACGTCCTACTATTCACATACACTCCTTATTTGAGAAATTATAATGTGCTCTGGCATCGAACCCAGGAACAGCATGGTCTTATCTATTTTTTTTCTTAAACAAAGTGTTAATATACATCTTCCATCTAAGCAAGAGCTCCCTTACATATCGATAAATGCATAAAAAAATTATGAAAAGATACCCCATAGTATTATATATGGGGGATATTTTTACCGCCCGGCATCGAACCCGGGTCTTTCAGGCAATACTTTCTATGCAGCACAAAAGAAAAACACCATCTCTAACCGCGTATGCAAATTCAAGCAGAAATATTGGTTACAACTGCCTCAAATGACGTCCTACTTTTCCTTTATATTCCTTATGAGAGAAACGTTATTGTGCTCTGGCTTCGAACCCAGGAACAGTACGGTCTTATGAAAATTTTTTTCTAAAACTTATTCGTACCATACATCTTCCAGCCAAGCACGAACATCCTATCATTTCGATAAGTGCATCTAAAAAAATAATGAAAAACGGCTCCCATGTATTTTAAAGGGCAGATCTTTGCATCGTCCTAGCATCGAACCCAGGATAACTTTTGTAAAAGTCATTGATGTTTTCGAAAGTCCAAGACCATAAATATAGGCACCTTGAGTTTTACTTCTCTACCTATCCGGAAAGTATTTTTTTTTAATTCCCGAAAATCACGGCAATGCATTCAAACGGGAAAAATCGGGACTTTGGGGCCCTCTGGAATCGAACCTATGACACTGAGGATCAAAGTCTCTTTTTTCCTGGGGGTTTCACGTTATGGCCAATATGTCATAAAAATTTCAGATCAATGACGCTTGTAGTTTAGGCTGTGAATTTGTATCCTATCTATCTATATAGGTATATATATGAATGAATCCGGAGAAGCATCTATATATAATAGATATATATGAATACGAGTAAAATGTAGCTTGCATACTGCAAGCAGATCGGCAATACTAATTTCATATCGGCATCACATCGGGACAGTCCTCATAAGAAAAAAAAGAATTTAATTTTTTCTTAAAATTCGCTGAAATTTCATCGTCTGGCATCGAACCCGGGTCTTACAGGAAAACCTACTATGAAACACAATAGAAGATCACCATCTCTAACTACGTGTGAAAATTCAAGCAGAAAAATTGGCTACAACTGCCTCAAAAGACGTTCTAATTTTCACGAATGTAAATGGCTCTCTGGGTTCGAACCAAGGACGATCTTGGAAATCTAAAAGATGTTTCTGAAATTTATTTATGATCTCTATCTATATGCCGAATTTCATATTTCTATATTATTGGGAAAGGTTTCAAAATAATTCCTAAAATTCGGATCAACTTCTGATTGCAGAGACACCTGGTGTCGAACCCAGGACATATTTTAAGCTGTAAATGCAAAGTTTGATTTATAAAGAATAGCTCTTCTATCATGCAAAGTTTGAAGTCGATAGCATGCCGGGAAGTACCTAAATTTTCTTCCCGTTATCTCCATAAGAAATGCATTGTAGGATGTAAATGGCCCTCAGGGATCGAACCAAGGACCATCAGCGAGATGCTAAATTTTGATTATAAAATATATTTATGATATATATCCACGTGCCAAGTTTCAAGTTTCCAAGTCATCTGGAACTAATTTTAAAAAATCTTAAAAATCGCAATGTAAATTATCGGGAGAATAATTGCCCTGACCTAGCATTGAACCAAGGATAATCTTCGTAGATGTCTTTATGGTTTCCTTTAGATATGCACGGCATCTAGCGATCTCTTGAATTTCAATCCTCAATTCTTCCGGTAAGTGCCTAAAAAAATTTTTCGAAAGTCCCCGCCATGTATCCTTATGGAGAAAATCGGGCCTTTGGGGCCTTCTGGAATCGAACCCATGACACCGAGGTTCAATGTCGGCTTTTTCCTGGAGGTTACACGTTATGGCCAATATGTCGTAAAAATTTCAAGGCAGTGGCACTTGTGGAACATGGTTAGAATTTTGATCCCCTATATATATATAGGTATATCCGGAGAAGCGTCTATATATAATAGATACGAGTAAAATGTAGCTTGCATACTGCAAGCAGATCGGCAATTTAAATTTCATATCGGCATCATATCGGGACGGTCCTAAAAAAAAAAGGATTGAAATTTTTCTTAAAATTCGCTGAAATTTCATCGTCTGGCATCGAACCCGGGTCTTACTGGTGAACTTACTATGCAGCACAATAGAAGATCACCATCTCTAACTATGTGTGAAAATTAAAGCATAAGTATTGGCTACAACTGCCTCAAAGGACGTTCTAATTTTCACGAATTTAAATGGCTCTCTGGATTCGAACCAAGGAAGATCTTGGAAATCTAAAACATGATTTTGAAATGTATCTATGATTTCTATCTACATGCCGAATTTCAAGTTTCTATATTGTTGGGAAAGGGTTCAAAATAATTATTGAAAATCGGATCAGTTACTGATTGTAGAGACGCCTGGTGTCGAACCCAGGACACATTGATAGCTGTAAATGCACAGTTTGATTTGTATGGACTTGATCTTTCTTTATGCAAAGTTTGAAGTCTATATCGTCCCGGAAAGTACCTAAAATTTGTTTCCGTTATCTCCGTAAGAAATGCATTGAGGAATTTAAATGGCTCTCTGGGATCGAACTAAGGACCATCAGCGAATATGTAAAATTTTATCATGAAGTTTATTAATGATCTCCAACTCCATGCCGAATTTCAAGTTTCCATACCATCGGGAAGGGGTCCAAAAAAATCTTAAAAATCGCCACAATGTATTTTAAACGGCCGATATTTGCCTCAACCTAGCATCGAACCCGGGATATTTTCCGTAAAACACATTTATGTTTTCGATATATCATGACCATATATATAGGCTCCGTGAGTTTTGATTTTCTATCTATCCGGAAAGTATTTTTTTTAATTCCCGAAAATCAAAGCAATGCATTTAAATGGAAAAAATCGGGACTTTGGAGCCCTCTGGAATCGAACTCATGACACTGAGGTTCAAAATCGCAATTTTTCTGGCTGTTATACGTAATGGCCAATTTGTGGTAAAAATTTCAAGTCATTGACGCTGCTGGTTTAGCCTGTGAATTAGTATCCTATCTATCTATCTATCTATCTATATGAATGAATCCGGAGAAGCATCTATATATAATAGACGAGTAAAATGTTGCTTGCATACTGCAAGCAGATCGACAACACTATTTTCATGTCGGCATCAAAGCGGGACGGACATCAAAAGAAAAAAATGGATTGAAATTTTTCTTAAAATTAGCTGAAATTCCATCGTCTGGCATCGAACCCGGGTCTTTACTGTGAACTTACTATGCAGCACAATAGAACATCACCATCTCTAACTAAGTGTGAAAATTTAAGCAGAAATATGGGCTCCAATTGCCTAAAAAGACGTTCTAATATTCACGAATTTAATTGGGTCTCTGGATTCGAACCAAGGACGATCTTGGAAATCTAAAAATTTTTTCTGAAAGTTATTTATGATCTCTATCTATATGCCGAATTTGAAGTTCTATATTATTGGCAAAGGTTTCAAAATAATTCCTAAAATTCGGATCAACTTCTGATTGCAGAGACACCTGGTGTCGAACCCAGTACACATTGATAGCTGTGAATGCACTGTTTGATTTGTATGGACTTAATCTTTCTATATGCAAAGTTTGAAGTCGATATCGTGCCGGGAAGTACCTAAAATTTGTTTCCGTTATCTCCGTAAGAAATGCATTGAGGAATTTAAATGTACCTCTGGGATCGAACTAAGGACCATCAGCGAATATGTAAAATTCGATTATGATATATTATTATGGTATCTAAACCCATGCCTAATTTCAAGTTTACATGCCATTGGGAAAGGGTCCAAAAAAAATCTTAAAAATTGGCACAATGCATTTTAAACGGCCGATTTTTGCCCCGACCTAGCATCGAACCAAGGATAATATTTGTAGATGTCTTTATGGTTTACTTTAGATATGCACGGCATCTAGCGATCTCTTGAATTTCAAATCTCTCCTTTTACGGGAAGTGCCTCAAAAAAATTTTCGAAAATCCCCGCCATGTAATCTTATGGGGAAAATCGCGATTTTGGGGCCTTCTGGAATCGAACCCATGACACCGAGGTTCAAAGTCGGCTTTTTCCTGGAGGTCACACGTCATGGCCATAACGTCGTAAAAATTTCAAGTCAGTGGTACTTGTGGAACATGGTTAGAATTTTGATCCCCTATATATAACTTATATATACGAGTAAAATGTTGCTTGCATACTGCAAGCAGATCGACAACACTATTTTCATGTCGGCATCATATCGGGACGGCCATCAAAAGAAAAAAATGGAATGGATTTTTCTTAAAATTCGCTGAAATTCCATCGTCTGGCATCGAACCCGGGTCTTTACTGTAAACTTACGATGCAGCACAATAGAACATCACCATCTCTAACTATGTGTGAAAATTCAAGCAGAAATATGGGCTATAACAGCCTCAGGAGACGTTCTAATTTTCACGAACTTAAATGGCTCTCTGGATTTGAACCAAGGACGATTTTGGAAATCTAAAAACCGTTTCTGAAAGTTATTTATGATCACTATCTATATGCCGAATTTGAAGTTTCTATATTATTGGCAAAGGTTTCAAAATAATTCCTAAAAATCGGATTACCTTCTGATTGCAGAGACACCTGGTGTCGAACCCAGGACACATTGACAGCTGGGAATGCACAGTTTGATATGTATACACTTAATCTTTCTTAGTGCAAAGTTTGAAGTCTTTATCGTGCCGGGAAGTACCTATAATTTGTTTCCGTTATCTCCGTAAGAAAGGCATTGAGGAATTTCAATGGCCCTCAGGGATCGAACCAAGGACCATCAGCGAATATGTAAAATATGATCCTGAAATGAATTATTGATCTCCAACTCCATGCCGAATTTCAAGTTTCCATGCCATCGGGAAAGGGTCCAAAAAAAATCTTAAATATCGCCGCAATACATTTTAAACGGCAGATTTTTGCATCGACCTAGCATCGAACCCAGGTTATTTTCCGTAAAACTCATTTATGTTTTCGATAGATCATGACCATATATAAAGGCTCCTAGAGTTTCGATTCTCTACCTATCCGGGAAATATTTTTTTTTAATTCCCGAAAATCAAAGCAATGCATTTAAACGGGAAAAATCGGGACTTTGGAGCCCCCTGGAATCGAACTTATGACACTGAGGATCAAAATCGCAATTTTTCTGGAGGTTATACGTTATGGCCAATATGTCGTAAAAATTTCAGCTCAATCACTCTTGTGGTTTAGGCTGTGAGTTTGTATCCTCTCTATATCTATTATATATAGATGCTTCTCCGGATTCATTCATGTATCCATATATATATACGAGTAAAATGTAACTTGCATACTGCAAGCAGATCGACAACACTAATTTCATATCGGCATCATATACCGGGACGGACATCAAAAGAAAAAAAAATTCAAAATATTCGTAGAATTCGCTGCAATTTAATCACCTGGCAGCGAACCCCGGTCTTCCTGGTGTACTTACTATGCAGCAAAATAGAAAATTACCATATCAAACAATGTGTGAAAATTCAAGCAAAACTATTAGGTGCAACTACCTCAAACGACGTCCTACTATTCACATACACTCCTTATTTGAGAAATTATAATGTGCTCTGGCATCGAACCCAGGAACAGCATGGTCTTATCTATTTTTTTTCTTAAACAAAGTGTTAATATACATCTTCCATCTAAGCAAGAGCTCCCTTACATATCGATAAATGCATAAAAAAATTATGAAAAGATACCCCATAGTATTATATATGGGGGATATTTTTACCGCCCGGCATCGAACCCGGGTCTTTCAGGCAATACTTTCTATGCAGCACAAAAGAAAAACACCATCTCTAACCGCGTATGCAAATTCAAGCAGAAATATTGGTTACAACTGCCTCAAATGACGTCCTACTTTTCCTTTATATTCCTTATGAGAGAAACGTTACTGTGCTCTGGCTTCGAACCCAGGAACAGTACGGTCTTATGAAAATTTTTTTCTAAAACTTATTCGTACCATACATCTTCCAGCCAAGCACGAACATCCTATCATTTCGATAAGTGCATCTAAAAAAATAATGAAAAACGGCTCCCATGTATTTTAAAGGGCAGATCTTTGCATCGTCCTAGCATCGAACCCAGGATAACTTTTGTAAAAGTCATTGATGTTTTCGAAAGTCCAAGATCATAAATATAGGCACCTTGAGTTTTACTTCTCTACCTATCCAGAAAGTATTTTTTTTCAATTCCCGAAAATCACGGCAATGCATTCAAACGGGAAAAATCGGGACTTTGGGGCCCTCTGGAATCGAACCTATGACACTGAGGATCAAAGTCTCTTTTTTCCTGGGGGTTTCACGTTATGGCCAATATGTCATAAAAATTTCAGATCAATGACGCTTGTAGTTTAGGCTGTGAATTTGTATCCTATCTATCTATATAGGTATATATATGAATGAATCCGGAGAAGCATCTATATATAATAGATATATATATACGAGTAAAATGTAGCTTGCATACTGCAAGCAGATCGACAACACTAATTTCATATCGGCATCATATCGGGACGGTCCTCAAAAGAAAAAAAAAAGGATTGAAATTTTTCTTAAAATTCGCTGAAATTCCATCGTTTGGCATCGAAGCCGGGTCTTTACTGTGAACTTACTTTGCAGCACAATAGAACATCACCATCTCTAACTATGTGTGAAAATTCAAGCAGATATAATGGCTACAACTGCCTCAAAAGACGCTCTAATGTTCACGAATGTAAATGGCTCTCGGGATTCGAACCAAGGACGATTTTGGAAATTAAAAAATTGTTTCAGAAAGTTCTTAATCATCTCAATCTATATGCCAAATTTCAAGTTTCTATATTATTGGGAAAGGTTTCAAAATAATTCCTGAAAATCGGATCAACTTCTGATTGCAGAGACACCTGGTGTCGAACCCAGGACACTTTGATTGCTTTGAATGCATATTTTGATTTGTTAAAGTTTGTTCTTCTATCATGCAAAGTTTGAAGTTGATAGCATGCCGGAAAGTACCTAAAATTTGTTTTCGTTATCTCCGTAAGAAATGCATTGAGGAATTTAAATGGCCCTCTGGGATCGAACCAAGGACCATCAGCGAATATAAAAAATTTGATCCTGAAATTTATTATTGATCTCCAACTCCATGCCAAATTTCAAGTTTCCATGCCATCGGGAAAGGGACCAAAAAAAATCTAAAAAATCTCCACAATGCAATTTAAACGGCCGATTTTTGCCCCGACCTAGCATCGAACCCAGGATATTTTCCGTAAAACACATTTATGTTTTCGATAGATCATGATCATATATATAGGCTCCATGAGTTTTGATTCGCTACTTATCCGGAAAGTATTTTTTTTTAATTCCCGAAAATCAAAGCAATGCATTTAAACGGGAAAAATCGGGACTTTGGGGCCCTCTGGAATCGAACCCATGACACTGAGGTTCAAAATCGCAATTTTTCTGGAGGTTATACGTTATGGCCAATATGTCGTAAAAATTTCAAGCCATTGACGCTAGTGGTTTAGCCTGTGACTTTGTATCCTCTCTATATATATATATATATATGAATACGAGTAAAATGTAGCTTGCATACTGCAAGCAGATCGGCAATACTAATTTCATATCGGCATCACATCGGGACAGTCCTCATAAGAAAAAAAAGAATTTAATTTTTTCTTAAAATTCGCTGAAATTTCATCGTCTGGCATCGAACCCGGGTCTTACAGGAAAACCTACTATGAAACACAATAGAAGATCACCATCTCTAACTACGTGTGAAAATTCAAGCAGAAAAATTGGCTACAACTGCCTCAAAAGACGCTCAAATGTTCACGAATGTAAATGGCTCTCGGGACTCGAACCAAGGACGATCTTGGAAATTTAAAAAATGTTTCTGAAAGTTATCAATGATCTCAATCTATATGCCAAATTTCAAGTTTCTATATTATTGGGAAAGGTTTCAAAATAATTCCTAAAAATCGGATCAAATTCTGATTTCAGAGACACCTGGTGTCGAACCTACGACGTATTGCAAGCTGTGAATGCACAGTTTGATTTGTAAGGACTTGCTCTTGTATCATGCAAAGTTTGAAGTTGATAACATGCCGGAAAGTACCTTAATTTTGTTTCTGTTATCTCCGTAAGATATGCATTGAGAAGTGCAGATGGCCCTCTGGGATCGAACCAAGGACCATCAGCGAACATGTAAAATTTGATTATGAAGTATATTCATAATATCTATCCACGTGCCGAGTTCCGAATATCTATGTTATCGGGAAAAGAACCAAAAAAAATCTTCAAAATCACCGTAATGCATTTTAAACGGCCGATTTTTGCCCCGACCTAGCATCGAACCATGGACTATATTCTAAGATGTTTTTCTGATTTTCTTTGGATACGCACGGCTTCTAGCGATCCCTCGAGTTTCAACTCTTTCTCTCTCCGGGAAGTACCTCAAAAAATTTTTCGAAAATCCCCGCCATGTATTCTTATTGAGAAAATCGCGACTTTGGGGCCCTCTGGAATCGAACCCATGACCATGAGGATCAAAATCCCAATTTTTCTGGCGGTTACACGTTATGGCCAATACGTCGTAATAATTTCAAGTCAATCACGCTTGTGGTTTAGGCTGTGAATTAGTATCCTATCTATCTATCTATCTATCTATATAGGTATATCCATGAATGAATCCGGAGAAGCATCTATATATATACGAGTAAAATGTAGCTTGCATGCTGCAAGCAGATCGACAACACTAATTTCATAACGGCATTATATCGGGACGGTCCCGGAAAGGATAAAAAGGATTGAAAATATTCTTAAAATTCGCTTCAATTTAATCATCTGGCATCGAACCCGGGTCTTTTTGGTGAAATTTCTATGCAGCACATCAGAAGATCATCTTCTCTAAATACGTGTGAAAATTCAAGAAGAAATATTGGCTGCAACTGCCTCAAACGAAGACCTACTTTTCACGAATGTTAATAGCTCCCTGGATTCGAACCAAGGACGATCTAGGAAATATAAAATATGTTTTTGAAATGTATCTATAAGTTCTATATATATGCCGAATTTTTAAGTTTTAATATTATTGGGAAGGGGTTCAAAATGATTCTTAAAAATCGGATCAGTGACTGATTGTAGAGACACCTGGTGTCGAACCCTGGACGTATTGGAAGCTGTAAATGCACAAAATGACTTGCTAGGACTTGATCTAATTTCATACAAAGTTTGAAGTCGATATCATACCGGGAAGTACCTAAAATGTGTTTCCGAAATCCCCATAAGAAATGCATTGTGGAGTGCAAATGGCCCTCTGGGATCGAACCAAGGACCATCAGCGAATATGTAAAATTTTATTATGAAATATATTTATGATTTCTAACCCCATGCCTAATTTCAAGTTTCCATGCATTCGGAAAGGGGTCCAAAAAAAATCTTTAAAATCGCCACAATGCATTTTAAACGGCCGATTTTTGCCCCGACCTAGCATCGAACCCAGGATAATTTTCGTAAAACTCATTTATGCTACCGATAGATCATGACCATATATATAGGCTCCTTGAGTTTTGATTCTCTACCTATCCGGAAAGTATTTTTTTTTAATTCCCGAAAATCAAAGCAATGCATTTAAACGGGAAAAATCGGGACTTTGGGGCCCTCTGGAATCGAACCCATGACACTGAGGTTCAAAATCGCAATTTTTCTGGAGGTTATACGTTATGGCCAATATGTCGTAAAAATTTCAAGCCATTGACGCTAGTGGTTTAGCCGATTTTGAACCTCAATGTCATGGGTTCGATTCCAGAGGGCCTCAAAGTCCCGATTTTTCCCGTTTAAATGCATTGCTTTGATTTTCGGGAATTAAAAAAAAATACTTTCCGGATAGTTAGCGAATCAAAACTCAAGGAGCCTATGTATATGGTCATGATCTATCGAAAACATAAATGAGTTTTACGGAAAATATCCTGGGTTCGATGCTAGGTCGGGGCGAAAAACGGCCGTTTAAATTGTATTGTGGCCATTTTTAAGATTTTTTTTGGACCCTTTCCCGATGGCATGGAAGCTTGAAATTCGGCATGGAGTTGGAGATCAAAAATAAATTTCAGGATCAAATTTTACATATTCGCTGATGGTCCTTGGTTCGATCCCAGAGGGCCATTTGCACTCCACAATGCATTTCTTACGGAGATAACGGAAACAAATTATAGGTACTTCCCGGCACGATAAAGACTTCAAACTTTGCACTAAGAAAGATTAAGTGTATATAAATCAAACTGTGTATTCCCACCCATCAATGTGTCCTGGGTTCGACACCAGGCTTCTCTACAATCAGTAACTGATCCGATTTCCAATAATTATTTTGAACCCTTTCCCAACAATATAGAAACTTGAAATTCGGCATGTAGATAGAGATCATAAATGACTTTCAGAAACATTTTTTAGATTTCCAAAATCTTCCTTGGTTCGTAATCAGAGAACCATTTAAATTCATGAAAATTAGAACGTCTTTTGAGGCAGTTGTAGCGCATATTTCTGCTTGAATTTTCACACATAGTTAGAGATGGCGATGTTCTATTGTGCTGCATAGTAAGTTCAACAGTAAAGACCCGGGTTTGATGCCAGACGATGGAATTTCAGCGAATTTTAAGAAAAATTTCAATCCATTTTTTTCTTTTGATGGCCGTCCCGATATGATGCCGACATGAAAATAGTGTTGTCGATCTGCTTGCAGTATGCAAGCAACATTTTACTCGTATCTATTATATATAGACGCTTCTCCGGATATCTATTATATATAGATGCTTCTCCAGATTCATTCATCTATTATATATAAATGCTTCTCCGGATTCATTCATGTATCCATATATATATATAGCGAGGATACAAATTCACAGGCTAAACCACAATCATCATTGACCTGAAATTTTTACGACATATTGGCCATAACGTGTAACCTCCAGAAAAATTGCGATTTTGAACCTCAGTGTCATTGGTTCGATTCCAGAGAGCCCCAAAGTCCCGATTTTTCCCGTTTAAATACATTGCCGTGATTTTCGGGAATTTTTAAAAAATACTTCCCGGATAGGTAGAGAGTCAAAACTCAAGGAGCCTATATATATGGTCATAATCTATCAAAAACATAAATGAGTTCCTCGGAAAATGTCCAGGGTTCGATGCTAGGTCGAGGCAAAAATCGGCCGTTTAAAATGCATTGTGGCGATTTTTAAGATTTTTTTTGGACCCTTTTCCAATGACATTGAAACTTGAAATTCGGTATGAGGTTAGATACCATAAAAATATATCATAATCGAATTTTACATATTCGCTGATTGTCTTTGGTTCGATCCCAGAGGGACATTTATATTCCTCAATGCATTTCTTACGGAGATAACGGAAACAAATTTTAGGTACCTCCCGGCATGCTATCGACTTAAAACTTAGCATGATAGAAGAACCAATCTTAACAAATCAAACTATGCATTCATAGCTATCAATGTGTCCTGGGTTCGACACTAGGTGTCTCTGCAATCAGAATTTGATCCGATTTTTAGGAATTATTTTGAAACCTTTTCCAATAATATAGAAACTTGAAATTTGGCATATAGATTGAGATCAATAATAACTTTCAGAAACATTTTTTAAATTCCCAGGATCGTCCTTGGTTCGAGTCCCGAGAGCCATTTACATTCGTGAACATTAGAGCGTCTTTTGAGGCAGTTGTAGCCAATATTTCTCTTTGAATTTTCACACATAGTAAGAGATGGTGATTTTCTGTTGTGCTATATAATAGGTTCATCAGGAATGCCTTGGTTCGATGCCAGACGATTAATTTGCAGCGAATTTTAAGAATAATTTCAATCCCTTTTTTTTTTCTTTTGAGTGCCGTCCCGATATGATGCCGACATGAAATTAGTGTTGTCAATCTGCTTGCAGTATGCAAGCTACATTTTACTCGTATATAATAGATATGATATATGAATGAATCCGGAGAAGCATCTATATATAATAGATATAGAGAGGATACAAACTCACAGCCTAAACCACAAGAGTGATTGAGCTGAAATATTTACGACATATTGGCCATAACGTATAACTTCCAGAAAAATTGCGATTTTGATCCTCAGTGTCATGGGTTCGATTCCAGGGGGCTCCAAAGTCCCGATTTTTTCCGTTTAAATGCATTGCTTTGATTTTCGGGAATTAAAAAAAAATACTTCCCGGATAGGTAGAGAATCATAACTCAGGGAGCCTTTATATATGGTCATGATCGATCGAAAACATAAATGAGTTTTACGGAAAATAGCCTGGGTTCGATGCTAGGTTGATGCAAAAATCTGCCGTTTAAAATGTATTGTGGCGATTTTTAAGATTTTTTTTGGACCCTTTCCCGATGGCATGGAAACTTGAAATTCCGTATGGGGTTAGATATCATAAATATATTTCATAATCGATTTTTATGTTTTCCCTGATGTTCCTTGGTTCGATCCTAGAGGGCCATTTACATTCCTCAATGCATTTCTTATGGAGATAACGGAAACAAGTTTAAGGTACTTCCCCGCATGCTATCGACTTAAGACTTAGCATGATGGAATAACCAGTCTAAACAAATCAAACTATGCATTCATAGCTATCAATGTGTCCTGGGTTCGACACCAGGTGTCTCTGCAATCAGAAGTTGATCCGAATTTTAGGAATTATTTTGAAACCTTTCCCAATAATATAGAAACTTGAAATTTGGCATATTGATTGAGATCAATAATAACTTTCAGAAACATTTTTTAAATTTCCAAGATCGTCCTTGGTTCGAGTCCCGAGAGCCATTTACAATCGTGAACATTAGAGCCGCTTTTTGAGGCAGTTGTAGCCAATATTTCTGCTTGAATTTACACACATAGTTAGAGATGGTGATCTTCTATTGTTTTTCATAGTAGGTTTTCAGTAAGACCCGGGTTCGATGCCAGACGATGACATTTCAGCGAATTTTAAGAAAAAATTAAATCCTTTGTTTTTTCTTTTGAGGACCGTTCCGTTATAATGCCGATATGAAATTAGTGTTGTCCATCTGCTTGCAGTATGCAAGCTACATTTTACTCGTATATATCTATTATATATAGATGCTTCTCCGGATTCATTCATATATCATATATTCATATATATATATATATATATAGAGAGGATACAAAGTCACAGGCTAAACCACTAGCGTCAATGGCTTGAAATTTTTACGACATATTGGCCATAACGTAAAACCTCCAGAAAAATTGCGATTTTGAACCTCAGTGTCATGGGTTCGATTCCAGAGGGCCCCAAAGTCGCGATTTTCCCCATAAGATTACATGGCGGGGATTTTCGAAAATTTTTTTGAGGCACTTCCCGGAAAAGCAGAGAGTTGAAACTCTAGGGACCGCTAAATGCCGTGAATAGCCAACGAAAATCGGAAAGACATCTTCGAATATTGTCCTTGGTTCGATGCTAGGCCGGGGCAAAAATCGGCCGTTTAAAATGCATTGCGGCGATTTTTAAGATTTTTTTTGGATCCTTTCCCGATAACATGGATTATTGAAACTCGGCACGTCGATAGATATCATGAATTTATTTCATAATCGAATTTTACATATTAGCTTATGGTCCTTGGATCGATCCCAGAGGACCATTTGCACTTCCCAATGCTTTTCTTACGGAGATAACGGAAACAAATTTTAGGTACTTCCCGGCACGATATCAACTTCAAACTTTGCATGTACAAAGATCAAGTCCATACAAATCAAACAGTGCATTCACAGCTATCAAAGAGTCCTGGGTTCGACACCAGGTGTCTCTGCAATCAGAAGTTAATCCGATTTTTAGGAATTATTTTGAAACCTTTGCCAATAATATAGAAACTTTAAATTCGGCATATAGATAGACATCATAAATAACTTTCAGAAACATTTTTTAGATTTCCAAGATCGTCCTTGGTTCGAATCCAGAGAGCCATTTAAATTCGTAAAAATTAGAACGTCTTTTGAGGCAGTTGTAGCCCATATTTCTGCTTGAATTTTCACACATCGTTAGAGATGGTGATGGTCTATTGTGCTGCATAGTAAGTTCACAGTAAAGACCCGGGTTCGATGCCGGACGATGGAATTTAGGCAAATTTTAAGAAAAATTTCAATCCTTTTTTTTCTTTTGATGGCCGTCCGGATATGATGCCGACATGAAAATAGTGTTGTCGATCTGCTTGCAGTATGCAAGCAACATTTTACTCGTATATATATGAATATATATATGGATACAAGAATGAATCCGGAGAAGCATCTATATATAATAGATAGCGAGGATACAAATTCACAGCCTAAACCACAATCGTCATTGACCTGAAATTTTTACGACATATGGGCCATAACGTGTAACCTCCAGAAAAATTGCGATTTTGAACCTCAGTGTCATTGGTTCGATTCCAGAGGGCCCCAAAGTCCCGATTTTTCCCGTTTAATTGCATTGCCGTGATTTTCGGTAATTTTTAAAAAATACTTCCGGGATAGGTAGAGAATCAAAACTCATGGAGCCTATATATATGGTTTTGATCTATCGAAAACATAAACAAGTTTCACGGAAAATATCCTGGGTTCGATGCTAGGTCGAGGCAGAAATCGGCCGTTTAAAATACATTGTGGAGATTTTTAAGATTTTTTTTGGACCCTTTCCCGATGGGAAGGAAACTTGAAATTCGGCATGAGGTTACAGATCATACATATATTTTATAATATAATTTTTCATATTCGCTGATGGTAATTGGTTCGATCCCAGAGGGCCATTTACATTCCTCCATTCATTTCTTATGGAGATAACAGTAAAAAGTTTTAGGTACTTCCCGGCATGATATCGACTTCAAAATTAGTATGAAATAAGATGAAGTCCTAATAAGTCATACTGTGCATTCACAGCTACCAATATTTCCTGGGTTCGACTACAGGCGTCTCTATAATCAGTAAATGATCCGATTTTTAAGAATTTTTTGGAACCATTTCCCAATTATATAGAAACTTGAAATTCAGCATACAGATAGAGATTATAGATACATTTCAGGAACATGTTCTAGATTCCCACGATCGTCCTTGGTTCGAATCCAGAGAGCCATATACATTCGTGAAAAGTAGAACGTCCTTTTAAGCAGTTGTAGCAAATATTTCTGCTTGAATTTTCACACATAGTTAGATATAGTGATCTTCTATTGTGCAGGTTAGTAAGTTCACCAGGAAGACCCGGGTTCGATGCCAGACGCTAAAATTGAAGCGAATTTTAAGAATATTTTCAATCCTTTTCTTTTTCTTTTGAGGACCGTCCCGATATGATGCCGAAATAAAATAATATTGCCGATCTGCTTGCAGTATGCAAGCAACATTTTACTCGTATATATATATATATCTATTACGAGTAAAATGTAGCTTGCATACTGCAAGCATATCGGCAATACTAATTTCATATCGGCATCATATCGGGACGGTCCTCAAAAGAAAAAAAAAGTAATCAAATCTTTCTTAAAATTCGCTGAAATTTCATCGTCTGGCATCGAACCCGGGTCTTCCTGGTGAAATTACTATGCAGCGCAACAAAAGATAACCATCTCTAACTATGTGTGAAAATTCAAGCAGAAATATTGGCTACAACTGCCTCAAAAGACGTTCTAATTTTCACGAATGTAAATGGCTCTCTTGATTCGAACCAAGGACGATCTTGGAAATCTAAAATTTGTTTCTGAAACCTATATATGATATCTATATATATACCGAATTTCAAGTTTCTATATTATTGGGAAAGGTTTCAAAATAATTCCTAAATATCGGATCAATTTCTGATTGCAGAGACACCTGGTGTCGAACCCAGGAAATATTGTAATCTGAGAATGCAAAGTTTGATTTTTAAGGGCTGGCTTTTTTATCATGCAAAGTTTGAAGTCGATAGCATGCCGGGAAGTACCTTAATTTTGTTACCGTTATCTCCGTAAGAAATGCATTGAGAAGTGCAAATGGCCCTCTGGGATCGAACCAAGGATCATCAGCGAACATCTAAAATTTGATTATGAAATATATTCATTTTATGTATTTACGTGCCGAGTTTTAAGTTTCCATGCAATCGGGAAAGGGTCCAAAAAAAATCTTAAAAATTGCCACAATGCATTTTAAACGGCCGATTTTTGCCTCGACCTAGCATCGAACCCAGTATATTTTTAGTAAAACTCATTTATGTTTTCGATAGATCATGACCATATATATCGGCTCCTTGAGTTTTGAGTCCCTACTTATCCGGCAAGTATTTTTTTAAAATTCCCGAAAATCAAAGCAATGCATTTAAACGGGAAAAATCGGGACTTTGGGGCCCTCTGGAATCGAACCCATGACACTGAGGTTCAAAATCGCAATTTTTCTGGCGGTTATACGTTATTGCCAATATGTCGTAAAAATTTCAATTCAATGAAGCTTGTGGTTTAGGCTGTGAATTTGTATCCTCTCTATATATATATCTATTATATATAGACGCTTCTCCGGATATACCTATATACACACTCACTCATTCATTCATTCATAGGGCATCAAAAGTCTAAGCATGTTCCACAAGTGCCACTGACTTAAAATTTTTACGACATATTGGCCATATCCTGTAACCTCCAGAAAAAATCCAACTTTGAACCTCAGTGTCATGGGTTCGATTCCAGAAGGCCCCAAAGTCCCGATTTTCTCCATAAGGATATATGGTGAAGATTTTCGAAAATTTTTTTGAGCCACTTCTTGGAAAGGTAGAGAGTTGAAATTCGAGGGATCGCTAGATGCCTTGGATATCCAACGAAAATAAAAAAGATATCGCCGAACATGGGCCATGGTTCGATGCTAGGTCGGGGCAAAAATCGGCCGTTTAAAATGCATTGCGGCGATTTTGAAGATTTTTTTTGGATCCTTTCCCGATAACATAGATACTTGAAACTCGGCACATCGATAGATAGCATGAAAATGTTTCATAATAAAATTTTATATATTCGCTGATGGTCCTTGGTTCGATCCCAGAGGGCCATTTGCATTTCTCAATGCATTTCTTACGGAGATAACGGAAACAAAATTTAGGCACTTCCCGGCATGCTATCGACTTCAAACTTTGCATGTTAGTAGAGCAGGTACTTAGAAATCTAACTGGGCATTCACGGCTATCAATGTGTCCTGGGTTCGACACCAGGTGTCTCTGCAATCAGAAGTTGATCAAATTTTTAGGAATTATTTTGAAACCTTTCCCAATAATATAGAAACCTGAAATATGGCATGTAGATAGAGATCATAAATTACTTTCAGAAACATTTTTTAGATTTACAAAATCGTCCTTGGTTCGAATCCAGAGAGCCATTTAAATTCGTGAAAATTAGAACGTCTTTTGAGGCAGTTGTAGCGCATATTTCTGCTTGAATTTTCACACATAGATAGAGATGGCGATGTTCTATTGTGCTGCATAGTAAGTTGAACAGTAAAGACCCGGGTTCGATGCCAGGCGATGGAATTTCAGTGAATTTTAAGAAAAATTTCAATCCATTTTTTTCTTTTGAGGACCGTCCCGATATGATGCCGACATGAAAATAGTGTTGTCGATCTGCTTGCAGTATGCAAGCAACATTTTACTCGTATGATATATGAATGAATCCGGAGAAGCATCTATATATAATAGATACGAGTAAAATGTAGCTTGCATACTGCAAGCAGATCGACAACACTAATTTCATATCGGCATCATATCGGGACCGACATCAAAAGAAAAAAAAAATTCAAAATATTCGTAGAATTCGCTGCAATTTTATCACCTGGCAGCGAACCCCGGTCTTCCTGGTGTACTTACTATGCAGCAAAATAGAAAATTACCATATCAAACTATGTGTGAAAATTCAAGCAAAACTATTAGGTGCAACCACCTCAAACGACGTCCTACTATTCACATACACTCCTTTTTTGAGAAATTATAATGTGCTCTGGCATCGAACCCAGAAACAGCATGGTCTTATCTATTTTTTTTCTTAAACAAAGTGTTAATATACATCTTCCATCTAAGCAAGAGCTCCCTTACATATCGATAAATGCATAAAAAAATTATGAAAAGATACCCCATAGTATTATATATGGGTGATATTTTTACCGCCCGGCATCGAACCCGGGTCTTTCAGGCAATACTTTCTATGCAGCACAAAAGAAAAACACCATCTCTAACCGCGTATGCAAATTCAAGCAGAAATATTGGTTACAACTGCCTCAAATGACGTCCTACTTTTCCTTTATATTCCTTATGAGAGAAACGTTATTGTGCTCTGGCTTCGAACCCAGGAACAGTACGGTCTTATGAAAATTTTTTTCTAAAACTTATTTGTACCATACATCTTCCAGCCAAGCACGAACATCCTATCATTTCGATAAGTGCATCTAAAAAAATAATGAAAAACGGCTCCCATGTATTTTAAAGGGCAGATCTTTGCATCGTCCTAGCATCGAACCCAGGATAAGTTTTGTAAAAGTCATTGATGTTTTCGAAAGTCCAAGACCATAAATATAGGCACCTTGAGTTTTACATCTCTACCTATCCGGAAAGTATTTTTTTTTTAATTCCCGAAAATCACGGCAATGCATTCAAACGGGAAAAATCGGGACTTTGGGGCCCTCTGGAATCGAACCTATGACACTGAGGATCAAAGTCTCTTTTTTCCTGGGGGTTTCACGTTATGGCCAATATGTCATAAAAATTTCAGATCAATGACGCTTGTAGTTTAGGCTGTGAATTTGTATCCTATCTATCTATATAGGTATATATATGAATGAATCCGGAGAAGCATCTATATATAATAGATATAGACGCTTCTCCGGATATACTTATATATATATACGAGTAAAATGTTGCTTGCATACTGCAAGCAGATCGACAACACTATTTTCATGTCGGCATCATATCGGGACGGCCATCAAAAGAAAAAAATGGATTGAAATTTTTCTTAAAATTCGCTGAAATTCCATCGTCTGGCATCGAACCCGGGTCTTTACTGTGAACTTACTATGCAGCACAATAGAACATCACCATCTCTAACTATGTGTGAAAATTCAAGCAGAAATATGGGCTACAACTGCCTCAAAAGACGTTCTAATTTTCACGACTTTAAATTTCTCTCTGGATTCGAATCAAGGACGATCTTGGAAATCTAAAAAATGTTTCTGAAAGTTATTTATGATCTCTATCCATATGCTGAATTTGAAGTTTCTATATTATTGGCAAAAGTTTCAAAATAATTCCTAAAAATCGGATCAACTTCTGATTGCAGAGACACCTGGTGTCGAACCCAGGACACATTGATAGCCTTGAATGCCCAGTTTGATTTCAAAGGACTTGCTCTACTAACATGCAAAGTTTGAAGTCGATACCATGCCGGGAAGTGCCTAAATTTTGTTTCCGTTATCTCCGTAAGAAATGCATTGAGAAATACAAATGGTCCTCTGGGATCGAACCAAGGACCATCAGCAAATATGTAAAATTTGATTATGAAACCTATTCATGATATCTATCCACGTGCCGAGTTTCAAGTATCTATGTTATCGGGAAAGGATTAAAAAAAAATCTTCAAAATCGCCGCAATGCATTTTAAACGGCCGATTTTTGCCCCGACCTAGCATCGAACCATGGACCATGTTCGGCGATGTCTTTTTTATTTTCGTTGGATATCCACGGCATCTAGCGATCCCTTGAATTTCAACTCTCTACCTTTCCGAGAAGTGCCTCAAAAAAATTTTCGAAAATCCTCACCATATATCCTTATGGAGAAAATCGGGACTTTGGGGCCTTCTGGAATCGAACCCATGACACTGAGGTTCAAAGTCGGATTTTTTCTGGAGGTTACACGATATGGCCAATATGTCGTAAAAATTTCAAGTCAGTGGCACTTGTGGAACATGCTTAGACTTTTGATGCCCTATGAATGAATGAATGAGTGAGTGTGTATATAGGTATATCCGGAGAAGCGTCTATATATAATAGATATAGGTATATCCGGAGAAGCGTCTATATATAATAGATATCTCTATTATATATAGACGCTTCTCCGGATATACTTATATATAAGTTATGAAATTTTTACCACGTTATGAAATTTTTACCACGTTATGGCCATGACGTGTAACCTCCAGGAAAAAGCCGACTTTGAACCTCGGTGTCATGGGTTCGATTCCAGAAGGCCCCAAAGTCGCGATTTTCCCCATAAGATTACATGGCGGGGATTTTCGAAAATTTTTTTGAGGCATTTCCCGGAAAAGGAGAGATTTGAAATTCAAGAGATCGCAAGATGCCGTGCATATCTAAAGTAAACCATAAAGACATCTACGAATATTAGCCTTGGTTCGATGCTAGGTCGGGGCAAAAATCGGCCGTTTAAAATGCATTGTGGCGATTTTAAAGATTTTTTTTGGACCCTTTTCCGATGGCATAGAAACTTGAAATTCAGTATGAGGTTAGATACTATAAAAATATATCATAATCGAATTTTACATATTCGCTGATGGTGCTTGGTTCGATCCCAGAGGGACATTTAAATTCCTCAATGCATTTCTTACGGAGATAACGGAAACAAATTTTAGGTACTTCCCGGCACGATATCGACTTTAAACTTTGCATATAGAAAGATAAAGTCCATGCAAATGAAACAGTGCATTCACAGCTATCAATGTGTCCTGGGTTCGACACCAGGTGTCTCTGCAATCAGAAGTTGATCCGAATTTTAGGAATTATTTTGATACCTTTGCCAATAATATAGAAACTTCAAATTCGGAATATAGATAGAAATCATAAATAACTTTCAGAAACAATTTTTAGATTTCCATGATCGTCCTTGGTTCGAATCCAGAGAGCCATTTAAATTCGTGAAAATTAGAACGTCTTTTGAGGCAGTTGTAGCCCATATTTCTGCTTGAAATTTCACACTTAGTTAGAGATGGTGATGTTCTATTGTGCTGCATAATAAGTTCACAGTAAAGACCCGGGTTCGATGCCAGACGATGGAATTTCAGCGAATTTTAAGAAAAATTTCAATCCATTTTTTTCTTTTGATGGCCGTCCCGATATGATTCCGACATGAAAATAGTGTTGTCGATCTGCTTGCAGTATGCAAGCAACATTTTACTCGTATATATATATATACGAGTAAAATGTAGCTTGCATACTGCAAGCAGATCGACAACACTAATTTCATATCGGCATTATATCGGGACGTTCCTGAAAAGGAAAAAAGGACTGAAATTATTCTTGAAATTTGCTTCAATTTAATCGTCTGGCATCGAACCCGGGTCTTTACTGTGAACTCACTATGCAGCACAATAGAAGATTACCATCTATAACTATATGTGAAATTTCAAGCAGAAATATTGGCTGCAACTGCCTGAAATGACGTCCTACTTTTCACGAATGTAAATGGCTCTCTGGATTCGAACCAAGGACGATCTTGGAAATCTGAAACATACATTCGAAATATATCTATGATTTCTATTTATATGCCGAATCTCACGTTTCTATATCATTGGGCAAGGGTTCAAAATAATTCATAAAATTCGGATCAACTACTGATTGTAGAGACGCCTAGTGTCGAACCCAGGACACATTCGTAACTATGAATGCACAGGTTGATTTGTAAAGACCAGATCTTATTTTATGCAAAGTTTGAAGTTGGTATCATGCCGGGAAGTACCTAAAACTTGTTTCTGTTATCTCCATAAGAAATGCATTGTGGAATGTAAATGGCCCTCTGGGATCGAACCAAGGAACATCAGGGAAAATATAAAAATTGATTATGAAATATATTCATGATATCTATCCACGTGCCGAGTCTCAAGTATCCATGCCATCGGGAAAGGGTCCAAAAAAAATCTTAAAAATCGCCACAATGCATTTTAAACGGCCGATTTTTGCCTCGACCTAGCATCGAACCCAGGATATTTTCCGTAAAACTCATTTATATTTTCGATAGATCATGACCTTATATATAGGCTCCTTGAGTTTTGATTCTCTACCTATCCGGAAAGTATTTTTTTTAAATTCCCGAAAATCGAAGCAATGCATTTAAACGGGAAAAATCGGGACTTTGGGGCCCTCTGGAATCGAACCTATAACACTGAGGATCAAAGTCGCTTTTTTCCTGGGGGTTTCACGTTATGGCCAATACGTCATAAAAATTCAAGGCAATGACCCTTGTAGTTTAGCCTGTGAATTTGTATCCTATCTATATAGCTATATAGCTATATAGCTATATGGCTATATATATGAATGAATCCGGAGAAGCATCTATATATCTATTATATATAGATGCTTCTCCGGATTCATCTATATATATAATAAATCTGTAGAAGGGGTCGTGTCTGTACATTGATCCGATTTCAAAAAAAATTGTATTGCTAGATACTGGGGTTGTTCCCGAGTCCGAAACAGGTTTTAGAAATTTTCATGTCGGTCTGTCTGTCTGTCTGTCTGTCTGTCTGTCTGTCTGTCTGTCTGTCTGTCTGGATGTTACAGCATCACTCAAAAACTATCCGACCGATTTTGATGAAATTTGGTATGATGGTCATTTGTCATCCGGGGAGTGACATAGGCTACCTTTTATCCACCTAGCTGTCCCCAGTTCGTCCCCAGTCGGGGTCAAAAATCTATTTCACGCTATAACTCTAAAGCTAAATATTTTCAAAATTTCAAAATTCGTACAATATTAAAAGTTTCCCATGCGCAAATGATAGGCTAATTTTTGTTGACCCAACTGTACTCGGTTCGACTCCAGAGGGTCGAATAGTTTCCATAAGAAATACATGGGAAGACATTTTTATCATTTGCACGAAACTTTTCTTTAACAAAATTAAATTAGAAATAATGGTCCTTTGAAACTAAAACTAACACCAAAACAAAGGAAATAGAATGAAGTTTCTTATTTTGGTGGTAGAATATTGCTTTCACTTCGAAGTTGTTAGAATTAGGAAGTTATAAATACGAAAATTTTATGAGAATCTGATATTCTAAACAACCCGTCGTCAAGGCCAATCTCGATATCTTTAAATTCAAATTCGTTAGCATTAGCGCATCATCAACAACCAAGCTTTGTTTATAGCAACACCAGTGTTTGTTGATTCTTTACGTGAAATGAATGTTTATCGTCGTATTACATGAATCAAAAGGAAAAGGTGCGAAATGACCTTAGCCTTCGAGGCACCTTCATAATTACTACTACTACTTAAATTAATCTTCTTTCCTCATATAAAGTAATTATATCTTCTTAGCTTGGTAAGTAAATAACTTTCTCATTCTTATTTTCCGCTCTAAATAATAATCGTTTTATTTAGAGTCCCGCTGTGAATTTAATCTTTAACGCTAAAGAATAAATCAATCAAGATATTTGAAATATCCCTGTATTAAGTGATTGCTTCCACTGAAGTGTCAATAATTGGGCTTAATAAGCAGCAAGGAATGACAAGCCTTTTATAGCTGACTTGAAAGGTAAACGAATTTTGTACTTTTAGATATAGAATGGGAAATTAAACCAAGAAATGTTTTATTGGATCATCTATTGGTGTGTTTAAGTATAGTTACTGTCCACCTACTCGATATCTTTAAATTTGAATTCAAATTCGTTAGCATACGCGCGACTGCAACAATCAAGCTTTGTTTATAGCAACGCCAATATGTATTGATTCTTTACGTGAAATTAATGTTTATCGTCGTATTAAATGAATCTTATTTTCTCATATAAAGTAATTATATCTTCTTAGCTTGGTAAGTTGATAACTTTCTCATTCTTATTTTCCGATCTAAATACTAATCGTTTCATTTAGCATCCCGCCGTGCATTTAATGAATCAAACAAGATCGTTGAAATACCCCTGAATTCAGTGATTGCTTTCTTTGAAGTGTAAAGAATTGGAATTAAAGCTGCAACGAATCACAATCCTTTTATGCCGGACTGGGAAGGTAAACGGATTTTATGTTTTTAGATATAGAATTGGAAATGAAACCAAGAAATGTTTTAGTGGATCATCTATTGGTGTGTTTAAGTATAGGTACTATCCACCTATATCTTTTCTTGATATTAATAATCATACATATTGGTATTTTGTTATATCTTAAATAATATGTTTAAATGTTCGTGTTAAACGATTGCCGATACGTTATTAAGTTTTTTAGACTATAAAATATGGAACACCTCTCTCAGATTATGGGCGGCTGTCCTTTATTTTTATGCTTCGGTTCTATGCTGGCTGCTCAAATATTTTCATTATAAATACGCCTAAATATGTATGTTGTAATGTTGCAGGATTTAATTATTCCAAAATATCAAAGTAGTATTCATTTTACGGACTCTAGACAAGTATCGAAAGAGATAAAATATACATGTATTATTTTCACTGCTGTAACTAATAGATTGTATGTCTAGGCAAGGACAAATTGGATAAACTGAATAAGAATTTAGTCGAATAAGCATCATTTCGAAGTATGACCTCTAACAAGATATTTCACTTTCGAAGTCTTTTTCGTTAATTTACTTCTCATTTTCAGTTACATATACTATAGAAATTCCCTCTAGAATGAAGTATTGCTGGTATATGGTTTTCCTTCAGTCCAATATTAAACTCGGTAACTTTTTTCAGATATATTACTCTATACATGAAAATATCATCTTTGAATAAGGAAAGGGTTAAGGTGACTTTTCACATAAGGGCGTGCACCAAGGAAAATTCCCAAGGAAAAACGGTCTTGAAAATTCCACCTCCTCCTCATTCCACGTTTATAAAAATATCGGAAGACAATATTTTTCGTCAACGGGATTTGAAAACATTGAAATTAAATTAAATCCTATTCAAGAGAAGAGGTAAGAGTTCACTCTGATTTAGCAACATAAAGGTCAAATTATTATTGCGATATAATTAAACAGATGCGCCGCTTACATTATCAATAGGATAAAATTTTTTTACACAATTCATACAGTTAATTAAACAGCAGAGGGTCATTTATTAAGTGTTAAGTAATTAAATTAAGAAAACGGCCGACGCCATCTTAAGTATATTAGGTGTTAATTCATAAAAGGACGAGTTCTAATTAGATTAACTGCTATACATCGTAATTCGTTTGCGGCGTTTATTTGTTAATTCGTTTATTATATAGTTTCGATGATTTCACTGACTCGCTGTCTAACGAACATATTGGACGTGCTAAGCGACTGGTTCATTCGTTTTCGTTTGTGGTTCACAAGATTTGTGTGGCTATTTTTGTGATTTCGTCTCTATTCATTTGGTACTCAGTGGTTTCCTCTATTTGTTGTAGCGACTGGTGCATTAGTTTATTCTGTGATTTACATTTGTGTAGCTGTTTTTGTGATTTCGTAAGTCACTTAGGATGAAGAGAAGTATTGTTTTTTCATAAATTTAAGAGTTCTCATATCTAAATTTTTTCATATGTAAATTTCATTACTTCCGATTTACATTAATTTTTCCGTTGAGAATCAACGGGCACTCCGCTAGTTCATATATATACCTATATAGATAGATAGGATACAAATTCACAGCCTAAACTACAAGCGTCATTGATCTGAAATTTTTATGACATATTGGCCATAACGTGAAACCCCCAGGAAAAAAGAGACTTTGATCCTCAGTGTCATAGGTTCGATTCCAGAGGGCCCCAAATTCCCGATTTTTCCCGTTTGAATGCATTGCCGTGATTTTTGGGAATTAAAAAAAAATACTTTCCGGATAGGTAGAGAAGTAAAACTCAAGGTGCCTATATTTATGATCTTGGACTTTCGAAAACATCAATGACTTTTACAAAAGTTATTCTGGGTTCGATGCTAGGACGATGCAAAGATCTGCCCTTTAAAATACATGGGAGCCGTTTTTCATTATTTTTTTAGATGCACTTATCGAAATGATAGGATGTTCGTGCTTGGCTGGAAGATGTATGGTACAAATAAGTTTTAGAAAAAAATTTTCATAAGACCGTACTGTTCCTGGGTTCGAAGCCAGAGCACAATAACGTTTCTCTCATAAGGAATACAAAGGAAAAGTAGGACGTCATTTGAGGCAGTTGTAACCAATATTTCTGCTTGAATTTGCATACGCGGTTAGAGATGGTGTTTTTCTGTTGTGCTGCATAGAAAGTATTGCCTGAAAGACCCGGGTTCGATGCCGGGCGGTAAAAATATCCCCCATATATAATACTATGGGGTATCTTTTCATAATTTTTTTATGCATTTATCGATATGTTAGGGAGCTCTTGCTTAGATGGAAGATGTATATTAACAGTTTGTTTAAGAAAAAAAATAGATAAGACCATGCATTTCCTGGGTTCGATGCCAGAGCACATTATAATTTCTCTAATAAGGAGTGTATGTGAATAGTAGGACGTCGTTTGAGGTAGTTGCACCTAATAGTTTTGCTTGAATTTTCAGACATAGTTTGATATGGTAATCTTCTATTTTGCTGCATAGTAAGTACACCAGGAAGACCGGGGTTCGCTGCCAGGCGATTAAATTGCAGCGAATTCTACGAATATTTTGAATTTTTTTTTCTTTTGATGTCCGTCCAGATATGATGCCGATATGAAATTAGTGATGTCGATCTGCTTGCAGTATGCAAGCAACATTTTACTCGTAATAGATATATACACTGGGGATCAAAAGTCTAAGCATGTTCCACAAGTGCCACCGACTTGAAATTTTTATGACGTTATGGCCATGACGTGTAACCTCCAGGAAAAAGCCGACATTGAACCTCGGTGCCATGGGTTCGATTCCAGAAGGCCCCAAAGTCCCGATTTTCTCCATAAGGATTCATGGTGGTGATTTTCAAAATTTTTTAAATAATACTCCCCGTACAGGTAGAGAATCGAAATTCAAGGAGCTTACAGATATGGTCAAGAACTATTAAAAACATTAATGACTACTAATGAGAACGTCCTGGGTTCGATGATAGGACGATGCAAAAATCCCGCATTTAAAATGCATGGGGATAGTTTTTCATTAATTTTTTTGATGAACTTACCGGAATGTAAGGAACTTTTCGCTCAGCCAGAAGATGTATATTAAGAATTGGTTTCAGAAAAAAAATTTCATAAGCCCGTACTTCTACTTGAATTTTCACACATAGTTACAGATGGTGATCTTCTATGGTGTTGCATAGTATGCATGACCGGGAAGACCTGGGTTCGATGCCAGACGAATAAATTGCAGCGGAAATTAAGAATATTTTCCATCCATTTTTTTTTCTTTTGAGGACTCACTCTATGTGATGCCGACAAAAAATTTGTGTTATCGATGTGCTTGCAGTATGCAAGCAACATCTTACTCGTAGATATAAATATAGACGCTTCTCCGGATATACTTATATATATATACGAGTAAAATGTAGCTTGC
Source organism: Sympetrum striolatum (assembly GCA_947579665.1). Lineage (NCBI taxonomy): Eukaryota > Metazoa > Arthropoda > Insecta > Odonata > Libellulidae > Sympetrum > Sympetrum striolatum. Next base: position 77,400,827 of record OX388349.1, read on the forward strand.
ATACTGCAAGCAGATCGGCATCATATTGGGTCGGTCCGCAAAAGAAAATAAAAAGGATTGAAATTTTTCTTAAAATTCGCTGAAATTTCATCGTCTGGCATCGAACCCGGATCTTACTGGTGAACTTACTATGAAGCACAATAGAAGACCACCATCTCTAACTATGTGTGAAATTTCAAGCAGAAATATTGGCTGCAACTGCCTCAAAAGACGTTCTAATTTTCACGAATGTAAATGGCTCTCTGGATTCGAACCAAGGACGATCTTGGAAATCTATAAAATGTTTCTGAAAGTTATTTATGATCTCTATCTATATGCCGAATTTGCAGTTTCTATATTATTGGCAAATGTTTCAAAATAATTCCAAAAAATTGGATCAACTTTTGATTGCAGAGACACCTGGTGTCGAACCCAGAACCCATTAATAGCTGTAAATGCCCTGTTTGTTTTTTATGGATTTGATCTTTATATATGCAAAGTTTGAAGTCGATATCGTGCCGGAAAGTACCTAAAATTTGTTTCCGTTATCTCCGTAAGAAATGCATTAAGGAATATAAATGTCCCTCTGGGATCGAACCAAGGACCTTCAGCGAATATGTAAAATTTTATTATGATATATTTTTATGGTATGTAACATCATACCAAATTTCAAGTTTCTATGCCATCGGAAAAGGCTCCAAAAAAAATCTTAAAAATCGCCACAATGCATTTTAAACGGCCGATTTTTGCCCCAACCTAGCATCGAACCAAGGATAATATTCGTAGATGTCTTTATGGTTTTCTTTAGATATGCACTGCATCTAGCGATCCCTTGAATTTCAACTCTCTCCTTTTCCGGGAAGTGCCTCAAAAAATTTTTTGAATATCCCCGCCATGTACTCTTATGGGGAAAATCGCGACTTTGGGGCCTTCTGGAATCGAACCCACGACACCGAGGTTCAAAGTCGGATTTATTCTGGAGGTTACACGTCATGGCCATTTCGTCGTAAAAATTTCAAGTCGTTGGCACTTGTGGAACATGGTTAGAATTTTGATCCCCTATGAATGAATGAATGTGTATATAGGTACGAGTAAAATGTTGCTTGCATACTGCAAGCACATCAATAACTAAAGTTTTTTGTCGGCATCACATAGAGCGAGTCCTCAAAAGAAAAAAAAATGGATGGAAAATATTCTTAATTTCCGCTGCAATTTATTCGTCTGGCATCGAACCCAGGTCTTCCCGGTCATACTTACTATGCTACACCATAGAAGATCACCAGCTGTAACTATGTGTGAAAATTCAAGTAGAAATATTAACTGCAACTGCCTCAAACGACGTCCTGCGTTTCCCTTATATTCCTTATGAGAGAAATGCTAATGTGCTCTGGCATTGAACCCAGGAATAGTACGGTGTTATCTAAATTTTTTTCTAAAACCAATTCTTTTCATACATCTTACAGCCGAGTACGAACTTCCTATCATTTCGATAAAGGCATCAAAAAAATAATGAAATACTAAACCAATGTATTTTAAACGGCAGACATATTTGCCGCCCGGCATCGAACCCGGATCTTTCTGGTAATACTTCCTATGCAACATAATAGAAGATTACTATCTCTAACTATGTGTGAAAATTCGAGCAGAAATACTGGCTGCAACTGCCTCAAACGACGACTTTCTTTTCCCTTATATTCCTTATGAGAGAAATGCTAATGTGCTCTGGCATCGAACCCAGGAATAGTACGTGCTTAAGAAATTTTTTTTCTTAAACCAATTCTTAATATATATCTTCTAGCTGAGCGGAAAATTCCTTACATTCCGGTAAGTGCATCAAAAAAATTAATGAAAAACTATCCCCATGCATTTTAAATACGGGATTTTTGCATCGTCCTAGCATCGAACCCAGGAGGTTCTCATTAGTAGTCATTAATGTTTTTATTAGTTCATGACCATATCTGTAAGCTCCTTGAATTTCGATTCTCTACCTGTCCGGGAAGTATTATTAAAAAAATTTTGAAAATCGCCACTATGTATCCTTATGGAGAAAATCGGGACTTTGGGGCCTTCTGGAATCGAACCCATGACACCGAGGTTCAATGTCGGCTTTTTCCTGGAGGTTACACGTTATGGCCAATATGTCGTAAAAATTTCAAGTCGGTGGCACTTGTGGAACATGCTTAGACTTTTGATCCCCAGTGTATATATATCTATTATATATAGATGCTTCTCCGGATTCATTCATATCTATTACGAGTAAAATGTTGCTTGCATACTGCAAGCAGATCGACAACACTATTATCATGTCGGCATCATATCGGGACGGCCATGAAAAGAAAAAAATGGATTGAAATATTTCTTAAAATTCACTGAAATTCCATCGTCTGGCATCAAACCCGGGTCTTTCTGGTGATACTCACTAAGCAGCACAATAGAAGATCACCATCTCTAACTATGTGTGAAAATTCATGCAGAAATATGGGCTACAACTGCCTCAAAAGACGTTAAAATTTTCACGAATTTAAATGGCTCCCTGGATTCGAACCAAGGACGATCTTGGAAATCTAAAATATGTTTCTGAATTTTATTTATGATCTTTATCTATTTGCCGAATTTCATGTTTCTATGTTATTGGGAAAGGTTTCAAAATAATTCCTAAAAATCGGATCAACTTCTGATTGCAGAGACACCTGGTGTCGAACCCAGGAAACATTGATAGCTGTGAATGCACCGTTTGATTTGTATGGACTTGATCTTTTTATATGCAAAGTTTGAAGTCGATATCGTGCCGGGAAGTACCTAAAATTTGTTTCCGTTATCTCCGTAAGAAATGCATTGAGGAATTTAAATGTCCCTCTGGGATCAAACCAAGGACCATCAGCGAATATGTAAAATTTGATTATGAAATACTTTGATGGTATCTAACCTCATACGGAATTTCAAGTTTCTATGCCATCGGAAAAGGGTCCAAAAAAAATCTTAAAAATCACCACAATGCATTTTAAACGGCCGATTTTTGCCCCGACCTAGCATCGAACCTAGGATAATATTCGTAGATGTCTTTATGGTTTGCTTTAGATATGCACGGCATCTAGCGGTCCCTTGAATTTCAACTCTCTCCTTTTCCGGGAAAGGCCTCAAAAAAATTTTCGAAAATCCCCGCCATGTATTCTTATGGGGAAAATCGCGACTTTGGGGCCATCTGGAATCGAACCCATGGCACCGAGGTTCAAAGTCGGATTTTTTCTGGAGGTTACACGTTATGGCCAATACGTCGTAAAAATTTCAAGTCGTTGGCACTTGTGGAACATGCTTAGACTTTTGATCCCCAGTGTATATATATATAAGTATATCCGGAGAAGCGTCTATATATATTATCTATTATATATAGATGCTTCTCCGGATTCATTCATATATCTATTATATACAGAAGTTTCTCCGGATATACCTATATATATACGAGTAAAATGTTGCTTGCATACTGCAAGCAGATCGACAACACTATTTTCATGTCGGCATCATATCGGGACGGCCATCAAAAGAAAAAATGGATTGAAATTTTTCTTAAAATTCACTGAAATTCCATCGTCTGGCATCGAACCCGGTTCTTTACTGTTAAAGTTACTATGCAGCACAATAGAACATCGCCATCTCTAACTATGTGTGAAAATTCATGCTGAAATATGGGCTACAACTGCCTCAAAAGACGTTCTCATTTTCACGAATTTATATGGCTCTCTGGATTCGAACCAAGGACGATCTTGGAAATCTAAAAAATGTTTCTGACAGTTATTTATGATCTATATCTACATGCCGAATTTCAAGTTTCTATATTGTTCGGAAAGGGTTCAAAATAATTATTGAAAATCGTATCAGTTACTGATTTTAGAGACGCCTGGTGTCGAACATAGGACACATTGACAACTGGGAATGCACAGTTTGATTTGTATACACTTATTCTTCCTTAGTGCAAAGTTTGAAGTCTTTATCGTGCCGGGAAGTACCTTTAATTTGTTTCCGTTATCTCCGTAAGAAATGCATTGAGAAATTTAAATGGCCCTCTGGGATCGAACCAAGGACAATCAGCGAATATATAAAATTTGATCCTGAAACGAATTATTGATCTCCAACTCCATGCCGAATTTCAAGTTTCAATGCCATCGGGAAAGGGTTAAAAAAAAATCTTAAAAATCGCCACAATGCAATTTAAACGGCCGATTTTTGCCCCGACCTAGCATCGAACCCAGGATATTTTCCGTAAAACTCATTTATGTTTTCGATAGACCATGTTTATATTTATAGGCTCCTTGAGTTTTGATTCGCTACCTAACCGGGAAGTATTTTTTTTTAATTCCCGAAAATCAAAGCAATGCATTTAAACGGGAAAAATCGGGACTTTGAGGCCCTCTGGAATCGAACCCATGACATCGAGGTTAAAAATCGCAATTTTTCTGGAGGTTATACGTTATGGCCAATATGTCGTAAAAATTTCAAGCCATTGACTCTAGTGGTTTAGCCTGTGACTTTGTATCCTCTCTATATATATAATATATATCTATTATATATAGATGCTTCTCCGGATTCATTCATATATCATATATTCATATATATATATATATATATAGAGAGGATACAAAGTCACAGGCTAAACCACTAGCGTCAATGGCTTGAAATTTTTACGACATATTGGCCATAACGTATAACCTCCAGAAAAATTGCGATTTTGAACCTCAGTGTCATGGGTTCGATTCCAGAGGGCCCCAAAGTCCCGATTTTTCCCGTTTAAATGCATTGCTTTGATTTTCGGGAATTAAAAAAAAATACTTTCCGGATAAGTAGCGAATCAAAACTCATGGAGCCTATATATATGGTCATGATCTATCGAAAACATAAATGTGTTTTACGGAAAATATCCTGGGTTCGATGATAGGTCGGGGCAAAAATCGGCCGTTTAAAATTGCATTGTGGCGATTTTTAAGATTTTTTTTGGTCCCTTTCCCGATGGCATGGAAACTTGAAATTTGGCATGGAGTTGGAGATCAATAATAAATTTCAGGATCAAATTTTACATATTCGCTGATGGTCCTTGGTTCGATCCCAGAGGGCCATTTAAATTCCTCAATGCATTTCTTACGGAGATAACGGAAACAAATTTTAGGTACTTCCCGGCATGCTATCAACTTCAAACTTTGCATGATAGAAGAACAAACTTTAACAAATCAAAATATGCATTCAAAGCTATCAAAGTGTCCTGGGTTCGACACCAGGTGTCTCTGCAATCAGAAGTTGATCCGATTTTCTGGAATTATTTTCAAACCTTTCCCAATAATATAGAAACTTGAAATTTGGCATATAGATTGAGATGATTAAGAACTTTCTGAAACGTTTTTTAAATTTCCAAAATCGTCCTTGGTTCGAATCCCGAGAGCCATTTACTTTCGTGAACATTAGAGCGTCTTTTGAGGCAGTTGTAGCCATTATTTCTGCTTGAATTTTCACACATAGTTAGAGATGGTGATGTTCTATTGTGCTACAAAGTAAGTTCACAGTAAAGACCCGGCTTCGATGCCAGACGATTAAGCGAATTTTAAGAAAAATTTCAATCCTTTTTTTTTTTCTTTTGAGGACCGTCCCGATATGATGCCGATATGAAATTAGTGTTGTCGATCTGCTTGCAGTATGCAAGCTACATTTTACTCGTATGATATATGAATGAATCCGGAGAAGCATCTATATATAATAGATATATATATAGGGGATCAAAATTCTAACCATGTTCCACAAGTGCCACCGACTTAAAATTTTTACCACGTTATGGCCATGACGTGTAACCTCCAGGAAAAAGCCGACTTTGAACCTCGGTGTCATGGGTTCGATTCCAGAAGGCCCCAAAGTCCCGATTTTCCCCATAAGATTACATGGCGGAGATTTTCGAAATTTTTTTTGAGGCACTTCCCGGTAAAGGAGAAAGTTGAAATTCAAGTGATCGCTAGATGCCGTGCATATCTAAAGTAAACCATAAAGACATCTACGAATATTATCCTTGGTTCGATGCTAGGTCGGGGCAAAAATCGGCCGTTTAAAATGCATTGTGGCGATTTTTAAGATTTTTTTTGGACCCTTATCCGATGGCATAGAAACTTGAAATTTGGTATGAGGTTAGATATCATGAAAATATATCATAATCAAGTTTTCTATTTCCGCCGATGGTCCTTGGTTCGATCCCAGAGGGACATTTAAATTCCTCAATGCATTTCTTACGGAGAAAACGGAAACAAATTTTAGGTACTTCGCGGTACGATATCGACTTCAAACTTGGCCTATAGAAAGATCAAGTACATACAAATCAAACAGTTCAATCACAGCTATCAATGTGTCCTTGGTTCGACACCAGGTGTCTCTGCAATCAGAAGTTGATCTGATTTTTAGGAATTATTTTGAAACCTTTGCAATAAGATAGAAACTTCAAATTCGGCATATAGATAAAAATAATAAATAACTTTCAGAAACAATTTTTAGATATCCCAGATCGTCCTTGGTTCGAATCCAGTGAGCCATTTAAATTCGTGAAAATTAGAACGTCTTTTGAGGCAATTGTAGCCCAAATTTCTGCTTAAATTTTCACACTTAGTTAGAGATGGTGATGTTCTATTGTGCTGCATAGTAAGTATCACTGGAAAGACCCGGGTTCGATGCCGGACGATCATATGTCTCCGAATTTTAAGAAAAATTTCAATCTTTTTTTTTTCTTTTAAGGACCGTCCCGATATAATGCCGATATGAAATTAGTGTTGTCGATCTGCTTGCAGTATGCAAGCAACATTTTAGTCGTATACCTATATAGATAGATAGATAGATAGGATACAAATTCACAGCCTTAACTACAAGCGTCATTGATCTGAAATTTTTATGACATATTGGCCATAACGTGAAACCCCCAGGAAAAAAGAGACTTTGATCCTCAGTGTCATAGGTTCGATTCCAGAGGGCCCCAAAGTCCCGATTTTTCCCCTTTGAATGCATTGCCGTGATTTTCGGGAATTAAAAAAAAATACTTTCCGGATAGGTAGAGAAGTAAAACTCAAGGTGCCTATATTTATGGTCTTGGACTTTCGAAAACATCAATGACTTTTACAAAAGTTATCCTGGGTTCGATGCTAGGACGATGCAAAGATCTGCACTTTAAAATACATGGGAGCCGTTTTTCATTATTTTTTTAGATGCACTTATTGAAATGATAGGATGTTCGTGCTTGGCTGGAAGATGTATGGTACGAATAAGTTTTAGAAAACAATTTTCATAAGACCGTACTGTTCCTGGGTTCGAAGCCAGTGCACAATAACGTTTCTCTCATAAGGAATATAAAGGAAAAGTAGGACGTCATTTGAGGCAGTTGCACCTAATAGTTTTGCTTGAATTTTCAGACATAGTTTGATATGGTAATCTTCTATTTTGCTGCATAGTAAGTACACCAGGAAGACCGGGGTTCGCTGCCAGGCGATTAAATTGCAGCGAATTCTACGAATATTTTGAATTTTTTTTTCTTTTGATGTCCGTCCAGATATGATGCCGATATGAAATTAGTGATGTCGATCTGCTTGCAGTATGCAAGCAACATTTTACTCGTAATAGATATATACACTGGGGATCAAAAGTCTAAGCATGTTCCACAAGTGCCACCGACTTGAAATTTTTATGACGTTATGGCCATGACGTGTAACCTCCAGGAAAAAGCCGACATTGAACCTCGGTGCCATGGGTTCGATTCCAGAAGGCCCCAAAGTCCCGATTTTCTCCATAAGGATTCATGGTGGTGATTTTCAAAATTTTTTAAATAATACTCCCCGTACAGGTAGAGAATCGAAATTCAAGGAGCTTACAGATATGGTCAAGAACTATTAAAAACATTAATGACTACTAATGAGAACGTCCTGGGTTCGATGATAGGACGATGCAAAAATCCCGCATTTAAAATGCATGGGGATAGTTTTTCATTAATTTTTTTGATGAACTTACCGGAATGTAAGGAACTTTTCGCTCAGCCAGAAGATGTATATTAAGAATTGGTTTCAGAAAAAAAATTTCATAAGCCCGTACTTCTACTTGAATTTTCACACATAGTTACAGATGGTGATCTTCTATGGTGTTGCATAGTATGCATGACCGGGAAGACCTGGGTTCGATGCCAGACGAATAAATTGCAGCGGAAATTAAGAATATTTTCCATCCATTTTTTTTTCTTTTGAGGACTCACTCTATGTGATGCCGACAAAAAATTTGTGTTATCGATGTGCTTGCAGTATGCAAGCAACATCTTACTCGTAGATATAAATATAGACGCTTCTCCGGATATACTTATATATATATACGAGTAAAATGTAGCTTGCATACTGCAAGCAGATCGGCATCATATTGGGTCGGTCCGCAAAAGAAAATAAAAAGGATTGAAATTTTTCTTAAAATTCGCTGAAATTTCATCGTCTGGCATCGAACCCGGATCTTACTGGTGAACTTACTATGAAGCACAATAGAAGACCACCATCTCTAACTATGTGTGAAATTTCAAGCAGAAATATTGGCTGCAACTGCCTCAAAAGACGTTCTAATTTTCACGAATGTAAATGGCTCTCTGGATTCGAACCAAGGACGATCTTGGAAATCTATAAAATGTTTCTGAAAGTAATTTATGATCTCTATCTATATGCCGAATTTGCAGTTTCTATATTATTGGCAAATGTTTCAAAATAATTCCAAAAAATTGGATCAACTTTTGATTGCAGAGACACCTGGTGTCGAACCCAGAACCCATTAATAGCTGTAAATGCCCTGTTTGTTTTTTATGGATTTGATCTTTATATATGCAAAGTTTGAAGTCGATATCGTGCCGGAAAGTACCTAAAATTTGTTTCCGTTATCTCCGTAAGAAATGCATTAAGGAATATAAATGTCCCTCTGGGATCGAACCAAGGACCTTCAGCGAATATGTAAAATTTTATTATGATATATTTTTATGGTATGTAACATCATACCAAATTTCAAGTTTCTATGCCATCGGAAAAGGCTCCAAAAAAAATCTTAAAAATCGCCACAATGCATTTTAAACGGCCGATTTTTGCCCCAACCTAGCATCGAACCAAGGATAATATTCGTAGATGTCTTTATGGTTTTCTTTAGATATGCACTGCATCTAGCGATCCCTTGAATTTCAACTCTCTCCTTTTCCGGGAAGTGCCTCAAAAAATTTTTTGAATATCCCCGCCATGTACTCTTATGGGGAAAATCGCGACTTTGGGGCCTTCTGGAATCGAACCCACGACACCGAGGTTCAAAGTCGGATTTATTCTGGAGGTTACACGTCATGGCCATTTCGTCGTAAAAATTCAAGTCGTTGGCACTTGTGGAACATGGTTAGAATTTTGATCCCCTATGAATGAATGAATGTGTATATAGGTACGAGTAAAATGTTGCTTGCATACTGCAAGCACATCAATAACTAAAGTTTTTTGTCGGCATCACATAGAGCGAGTCCTCAAAAGAAAAAAAAATGGATGGAAAATATTCTTAATTTCCGCTGCAATTTATTCGTCTGGCATCGAACCCAGGTCTTCCCGGTCATACTTACTATGCTACACCATAGAAGATCACCAGCTGTAACTATGTGTGAAAATTCAAGTAGAAATATTAACTGCAACTGCCTCAAACGACGTCCTGCGTTTCCCTTATATTCCTTATGAGAGAAATGCTAATGTGCTCTGGCATCGAACCCAGGAATAGTACGGTGTTATCTAAATTTTTTTCTAAAACCAATTCTTTTCATACATCTTACAGCCGAGTACGAACTTCCTATCATTTCGATAAAGGCATCAAAAAAATAATGAAATACTAAACCAATGTATTTTAAACGGCAGACATATTTGCCGCCCGGCATCGAACCCGGATCTTTCTGGTAATACTTCCTATGCAACATAATAGAAGATTACTATCTCTAACTATGTGTGAAAATTCGAGCAGAAATACTGGCTGCAACTGCCTCAAACGACGACTTTCTTTTCCCTTATATTCCTTATGAGAGAAATGCTAATGTGCTCTGGCATCGAACCCAGGAATAGTACGTGCTTAAGAAATTTTTTTTCTTAAACCAATTCTTAATATATATCTTCTAGCTGAGCGGAAAATTCCTTACATTCCGGTAAGTGCATCAAAAAAAATTATGAAAAACTATCCCCATGCATTTTAAATACGGGATTTTTGCATCGTCCTAGCATCGAACCCAGGAGGTTCTCATTAGTAGTCATTAATGTTTTTATTAGTTCATGACCATATCTGTAAGCTCCTTGAATTTCGATTCTCTACCTGTCCGGGAAGTATTATTAAAAAAATTTTGAAAATCGCCACTATGTATCCTTATGGAGAAAATCGGGACTTTGGGGCCTTCTGGAATCGAACCCATGACACCGAGGTTCAATGTCGGCTTTTTCCTGGAGGTTACACGTTATGGCCAATATGTCGTAAAAATTTCAAGTCGGTGGCACTTGTGGAACATGCTTAGACTTTTGATCCCCAGTGTATATATATCTATTATATATAGATGCTTCTCCGGATTCATTCATATCTATTACGAGTAAAATGTTGCTTGCATACTGCAAGCAGATCGACAACACTATTATCATGTCGGCATCATATCGGGACGGCCATGAAAAGAAAAAAATGGATTGAAATATTTCTTAAAATTCACTGAAATTCCATCGTCTGGCATCAAACCCGGGTCTTTCTGGTGATACTCACTAAGCAGCACAATAGAAGATCACCATCTCTAACTATGTGTGAAAATTCATGCAGAAATATGGGCTACAACTGCCTCAAAAGACGTTAAAATTTTCACGAATTTAAATGGCTCCCTGGATTCGAACCAAGGACGATCTTGGAAATCTAAAATATGTTTCTGAATTTTATTTATGATCTTTATCTATTTGCCGAATTTCATGTTTCTATGTTATTGGGAAAGGTTTCAAAATAATTCCTAAAAATCGGATCAACTTCTGATTGCAGAGACACCTGGTGTCGAACCCAGGAAACATTGATAGCTGTGAATGCACCGTTTGATTTGTATGGACTTGATCTTTTTATATGCAAAGTTTGAAGTCGATATCGTGCCGGGAAGTACCTAAAATTTGTTTCCGTTATCTCCGTAAGAAATGCATTGAGGAATTTAAATGTCCCTCTGGGATCAAACCAAGGACCATCAGCGAATATGTAAAATTTGATTATGAAATACTTTGATGGTATCTAACCTCATACGGAATTTCAAGTTTCTATGCCATCGGAAAAGGGTCCAAAAAAAATCTTAAAAATCACCACAATGCATTTTAAACGGCCGATTTTTGCCCCGACCTAGCATCGAACCTAGGATAATATTCGTAGATGTCTTTATGGTTTGCTTTAGATATGCACGGCATCTAGCGGTCCCTTGAATTTCAACTCTCTCCTTTTCCGGGAAAGGCCTCAAAAAAATTTTCGAAAATCCCCGCCATGTATTCTTATGGGGAAAATCGCGACTTTGGGGCCATCTGGAATCGAACCCATGGCACCGAGGTTCAAAGTCGGATTTTTTCTGGAGGTTACACGTTATGGCCAATACGTCGTAAAAATTTCAAGTCGTTGGCACTTGTGGAACATGCTTAGACTTTTGATCCCCAGTGTATATATATATAAGTATATCCGGAGAAGCGTCTATATATATTATCTATTATATATAGATGCTTCTCCGGATTCATTCATATATCTATTATATACAGAAGTTTCTCCGGATATACCTATATATATACGAGTAAAATGTTGCTTGCATACTGCAAGCAGATCGACAACACTATTTTCATGTCGGCATCATATCGGGACGGCCATCAAAAGAAAAAATGGATTGAAATTTTTCTTAAAATTCACTGAAATTCCATCGTCTGGCATCGAACCCGGTTCTTTACTGTTAAAGTTACTATGCAGCACAATAGAACATCGCCATCTCTAACTATGTGTGAAAATTCATGCTGAAATATGGGCTACAACTGCCTCAAAAGACGTTCTCATTTTCACGAATTTATATGGCTCTCTGGATTCGAACCAAGGACGATCTTGGAAATCTAAAAAATGTTTCTGACAGTTATTTATGATCTATATCTACATGCCGAATTTCAAGTTTCTATATTGTTCGGAAAGGGTTCAAAATAATTATTGAAAATCGTATCAGTTACTGATTTTAGAGACGCCTGGTGTCGAACATAGGACACATTGACAACTGGGAATGCACAGTTTGATTTGTATACACTTATTCTTCCTTAGTGCAAAGTTTGAAGTCTTTATCGTGCCGGGAAGTACCTTTAATTTGTTTCCGTTATCTCCGTAAGAAATGCATTGAGAAATTTAAATGGCCCTCTGGGATCGAACCAAGGACAATCAGCGAATATATAAAATTTGATCCTGAAACGAATTATTGATCTCCAACTCCATGCCGAATTTCAAGTTTCAATGCCATCGGGAAAGGGTTAAAAAAAAATCTTAAAAATCGCCACAATGCAATTTAAACGGCCGATTTTTGCCCCGACCTAGCATCGAACCCAGGATATTTTCCGTAAAACTCATTTATGTTTTCGATAGACCATGTTTATATTTATAGGCTCCTTGAGTTTTGATTCGCTACCTAACCGGGAAGTATTTTTTTTTAATTCCCGAAAATCAAAGCAATGCATTTAAACGGGAAAAATCGGGACTTTGAGGCCCTCTGGAATCGAACCCATGACATCGAGGTTAAAAATCGCAATTTTTCTGGAGGTTATACGTTATGGCCAATATGTCGTAAAAATTTCAAGCCATTGACTCTAGTGGTTTAGCCTGTGACTTTGTATCCTCTCTATATATATATATATATATCTATTATATATAGATGCTTCTCCGGATTCATTCATATATCATATATTCATATATATATATATATATATAGAGAGGATACAAAGTCACAGGCTAAACCACTAGCGTCAATGGCTTGAAATTTTTACGACATATTGGCCATAACGTATAACCTCCAGAAAAATTGCGATTTTGAACCTCAGTGTCATGGGTTCGATTCCAGAGGGCCCCAAAGTCCCGATTTTTCCCGTTTAAATGCATTGCTTTGATTTTCGGGAATTAAAAAAAAATACTTTCCGGATAAGTAGCGAATCAAAACTCATGGAGCCTATATATATGGTCATGATCTATCGAAAACATAAATGTGTTTTACGGAAAATATCCTGGGTTCGATGATAGGTCGGGGCAAAAATCGGCCGTTTAAATTGCATTGTGGCGATTTTTAAGATTTTTTTTGGTCCCTTTCCCGATGGCATGGAAACTTGAAATTTGGCATGGAGTTGGAGATCAATAATAAATTTCAGGATCAAATTTTACATATTCGCTGATGGTCCTTGGTTCGATCCCAGAGGGCCATTTAAATTCCTCAATGCATTTCTTACGGAGATAACGGAAACAAATTTTAGGTACTTCCCGGCATGCTATCAACTTCAAACTTTGCATGATAGAAGAACAAACTTTAACAAATCAAAATATGCATTCAAAGCTATCAAAGTGTCCTGGGTTCGACACCAGGTGTCTCTGCAATCAGAAGTTGATCCGATTTTCTGGAATTATTTTCAAACCTTTCCCAATAATATAGAAACTTGAAATTTGGCATATAGATTGAGATGATTAAGAACTTTCTGAAACGTTTTTTAAATTTCCAAAATCGTCCTTGGTTCGAATCCCGAGAGCCATTTACTTTCGTGAACATTAGAGCGTCTTTTGAGGCAGTTGTAGCCATTATTTCTGCTTGAATTTTCACACATAGTTAGAGATGGTGATGTTCTATTGTGCTACAAAGTAAGTTCACAGTAAAGACCCGGCTTCGATGCCAGACGATTAAGCGAATTTTAAGAAAAATTTCAATCCTTTTTTTTTTTCTTTTGAGGACCGTCCCGATATGATGCCGATATGAAATTAGTGTTGTCGATCTGCTTGCAGTATGCAAGCTACATTTTACTCGTATGATATATGAATGAATCCGGAGAAGCATCTATATATAATAGATATATATATAGGGGATCAAAATTCTAACCATGTTCCACAAGTGCCACCGACTTAAAATTTTTACCACGTTATGGCCATGACGTGTAACCTCCAGGAAAAAGCCGACTTTGAACCTCGGTGTCATGGGTTCGATTCCAGAAGGCCCCAAAGTCCCGATTTTCCCCATAAGATTACATGGCGGAGATTTTCGAAATTTTTTTTGAGGCACTTCCCGGTAAAGGAGAAAGTTGAAATTCAAGTGATCGCTAGATGCCGTGCATATCTAAAGTAAACCATAAAGACATCTACGAATATTATCCTTGGTTCGATGCTAGGTCGGGGCAAAAATCGGCCGTTTAAAATGCATTGTGGCGATTTTTAAGATTTTTTTTGGACCCTTATCCGATGGCATAGAAACTTGAAATTTGGTATGAGGTTAGATATCATGAAAATATATCATAATCAAGTTTTCTATTTCCGCCGATGGTCCTTGGTTCGATCCCAGAGGGACATTTAAATTCCTCAATGCATTTCTTACGGAGAAAACGGAAACAAATTTTAGGTACTTCGCGGTACGATATCGACTTCAAACTTGGCCTATAGAAAGATCAAGTACATACAAATCAAACAGTTCAATCACAGCTATCAATGTGTCCTTGGTTCGACACCAGGTGTCTCTGCAATCAGAAGTTGATCTGATTTTTAGGAATTATTTTGAAACCTTTGCAATAAGATAGAAACTTCAAATTCGGCATATAGATAAAAATAATAAATAACTTTCAGAAACAATTTTTAGATATCCCAGATCGTCCTTGGTTCGAATCCAGTGAGCCATTTAAATTCGTGAAAATTAGAACGTCTTTTGAGGCAATTGTAGCCCAAATTTCTGCTTAAATTTTCACACTTAGTTAGAGATGGTGATGTTCTATTGTGCTGCATAGTAAGTATCACTGGAAAGACCCGGGTTCGATGCCGGACGATCATATGTCTCCGAATTTTAAGAAAAATTTCAATCTTTTTTTTTTCTTTTAAGGACCGTCCCGATATAATGCCGATATGAAATTAGTGTTGTCGATCTGCTTGCAGTATGCAAGCAACATTTTAGTCGTATACCTATATAGATAGATAGATAGATAGGATACAAATTCACAGCCTTAACTACAAGCGTCATTGATCTGAAATTTTTATGACATATTGGCCATAACGTGAAACCCCCAGGAAAAAAGAGACTTTGATCCTCAGTGTCATAGGTTCGATTCCAGAGGGCCCCAAAGTCCCGATTTTTCCCCTTTGAATGCATTGCCGTGATTTTCGGGAATTAAAAAAAAATACTTTCCGGATAGGTAGAGAAGTAAAACTCAAGGTGCCTATATTTATGGTCTTGGACTTTCGAAAACATCAATGACTTTTACAAAAGTTATCCTGGGTTCGATGCTAGGACGATGCAAAGATCTGCACTTTAAAATACATGGGAGCCGTTTTTCATTATTTTTTTAGATGCACTTATTGAAATGATAGGATGTTCGTGCTTGGCTGGAAGATGTATGGTACGAATAAGTTTTAGAAAACAATTTTCATAAGACCGTACTGTTCCTGGGTTCGAAGCCAGTGCACAATAACGTTTCTCTCATAAGGAATATAAAGGAAAAGTAGGACGTCATTTGAGGCAGTTGTAACCAATATTTCTGCTTGAATTTGCATACGCGGTTAGAGATGGTGTTTTTCTTTTGTGCTGCGTAGAAAGTATTGCCTGAAAGACCCGGGTTCGATGCCGGGCGGTAAAAATATCCCACATATATAATACTATGGGGTATCTTTTCATATATTTTTAATGCATTTATCGATATGTAAGGGGGCTCTTGCTTAGATGGAAGATGTATATTAACACTTTGTTTAAGAAAAAAAATAGATAAGACCATGCTGTTCCTGGGTTCGATGCCAGAGCACATTATAATTTCTCAAATAAGGAGTGTATGTGAATAGTAGGACGTCGTTTGAGGTAGTTGCACCTAATAGTTTTGCTTGAATTTTCACACATAGTTTGATATGGTAATCTTCTATTTTGCTGCATAGTAAGTACACCAGGAAGACCGGGGACCGCTGCCAGGCGATTAAATTGCAGCGAATTCTACGAATATTTTGAATTTTTTTTTTCTTTTGATGTCCGTCCCGATATGATGCCGATATGAAATTAGTGTTGTCGATCTGCTTGCAGTATGCAAGCAACATTTTACTCGTATCATATCTATTATATATAGATGCTTCTCCGGATTCATTCATATATCATATATATATATATATACGAGTAAAATGTAGCTTGCATACTGCAAGCAGATCGGCAATACTAATTTCATATCGGCATCATATCGGGACGGTTCTCAAACGAACAAAAAAAAATATTCAAAATATTCTTAAAATTCGCTGTTATTTTATCGTCTGGAATCGAACCCGGGTCTTACTGGTAAACCTACTATGCAGCACAATAGAAGATCAACATCTCTAACTGTGTGTAAAAATTCAAGCAGAAATATTGGATACAACTGCCTCAAAAAACGTTCTAATTTTCAGGAATGTAAATGCCTCTCGGGACTCGAACCAAGGACGATCTTGGAAATCTAAAACATAATTTTGAAATGTATCTAGGATATCTAACTACATGCCGAATTTCAAGTTTCTATATTGTTGGGAAAGGGTTAAAAATTATTATTGAATATAGGATCAGTTACTGATTGTAGAGACGCCTGGTGTCGAACCCAGGACACACTGGTAGCTGTGAATGCACAGTTAGATTTTTATGAACTTGATCTTATTTTATGCAAAGTTTGAAGTCAATATCATGCCGAGAAGTACCTAAAATTTGTTTCCGTTATCCCCATAAGAAATCCATTGTGGAGTGCAAATGGCCCTCTGGGATCGAACCAAGGACCATAAGCGAATAACAAAAATTTGATTATGAAATATATTTATGATTTTTAACCCCAAGCCAAATTTCAAGTTTCCAAGCATTCGGAAAGGGGTCCAAAAAAAATCTTAAAAATCGCCACAATGCTTTTTAAACGGCAGATATTTGCATCGACCTAGCATCGAACCCAGGTTATTTTCCGTAAAACTCATTTATGTTTTCGATAGATCATGACCATATATAAAGGCTCCTTGAGTTTTGATTCTCTACCTATCCGGGAAGTATTTTTTTTAAATTCCCGAAAATCAAAGCAATGCATTTAAACGGGAAAAATCGGGACTTTGGAGCCCCCTGGCATCGAACCCATGACACTGAGGATCCTAATCGCAATTTTTCTGGTGGTTACACGTTATGGCCAATACTCCGTAAAAATTTCAGCTCAATCACTCTTGTGGTTTAGGCTGTGAGTTTGTATCCTCTCTATATATATATATATATGGATACATGAATGAATCCGGAGAAGCATCTATATATAATAGATGATATATGAATGAATCCGGAGAAGCATCTATATATAATAGATATAGAGAGGATACAAAGTCACAGGCCAAACCACTAGCGTCAATGGCTTGAAATTTTTACGACATATTGGCCATAACGTATAACCTCAAGAAAAATTGCGATTTTGAACCTCAGTGTCATGGGTTCGATTCCAGAGGGCCCCAAAGTCCCGATTTTTCCCGTTTAAATGCATTGCTTAGATTTTCGGGAATTTTTAAAAAATACTTCCCGGATAGGTAGAGAATCGAAACTCTAGGAGCCTTTATATATGGTCATGATCTATCGAAAACATAAATTAGTTTTACGGAAAATATCCTGGGTTCGATGCTAGGTCGAGGCAAAAATCGGCCGTTTAAAATGTATTGTGGCGATTTTTAAGATTTGTTTTGGACCTTTTTCCGAATGCATGGAAACTTGAAATTTTGCATGGGGTTAGAAATCATAAATATGTTTCATAATCAATTTTTTTTTATTCGCTTATGGTCCTTGGTTCGATCCCAGAGGGCCATTTGTACTCCACAATGCATTTCTTATGGAGATAACGGAAACAAATTTTAGGTTCTTCCCGGCATGCTATCGACTTAAAACTTAGCGTGATAGAAGAACCAGTCTTAACAAATCATACTATGCATTCATAGCTATCAATGTGTCCTGGGTTCGACACCAGGTGTCTCTGCAATCAGAAGTTGATCCGATATTTAGGAATTATTTTGAAACCTTTCCCAATAATATAGAAACTTGAAATTTGGCATATGGATTGAGATCATTAATAACTTTAAGAAACATTTTTTAAATTTCCACGATCGTCCTTGGTTCGAGTCCCGAGAGCCATTTACATTCGTGAACATTAGAGCGTCTTTTGAGGCAGCTGCGCCCTATATTTTTGCTTTAATTTTCACACATAATTAGAGATGGAGAAATTCTATTGTGCTGCATAGTGTGTATCACCAAAAAGACCCGGGTTCGATGCCAGACGAATAACTTGCAGCGAATTTAAAGAATATTTTCAATCCCCTTTTTTTCAAGCAGAAATATTGGTTACAACTGCCTCAAATGACGTCCTACTTTTCCTTTATATTCCTTATGAGAGAAACGTTATTGTGCTCTGGCTTCGAACCCAGGAACAGTACGGTCTTATGAAAATTTTTTTATAAAACTTATTCGTACCATACATCTTCCAGCCAAGCACGAACATCCTATCATTTCGATAAGTGCATCTAAAAAAATAATGAAAAACGGCTCCCATGTATTTTAAAGGGCAGATCTTTGCATCGTCCTAGCATCGAACCCAGGATAAGTTTTGTAAAAGTCATTGATGTTTTCGAAAGTCCAAGACCATAAATATAGGCACCTTGAGTTTTACTTCTCTACCTATCCGGAAAGTATTTTTTTTTAATTCCCGAAAATCACGGCAATGCATTCAAACGGGAAAAATCGGGACTTTGGTGCCCTCTGGAATCGAACCTATGACACTGAGGATCAAAGTCTCTTTTTTCCTGGGGGTTTCACGTTATGGCCAATATGTCATAAAAATTTCAGATCAATGACGCTTGTAGTTTAGGCTGTGA
This sequence comes from Sympetrum striolatum, assembly GCA_947579665.1. Lineage (NCBI taxonomy): Eukaryota > Metazoa > Arthropoda > Insecta > Odonata > Libellulidae > Sympetrum > Sympetrum striolatum. The sequence goes on from OX388349.1 coordinate 77,419,925, forward strand.
ATTTGTATCCTATCTATCTATATAGGTATACGAGTAAAATGTAGCTTGCATACTGCAAGCAGATAGACAACACTAATTTCATGTCGGTATCATATCGGGAAGGCCGTCAAAAGAAAAAAAAATGGATTGAAAATATTCTGATTATTCGCTGCAATTTATTCGTCCGGCATCGAACCCAGGTCTTCCAGGTGATACTTACTATGCAGCACAATAGAAAATCACCATCTCTAACTATCTGTGAAAATTCAAGCAGAAATATTATCTGCAACTGCATCAAACGACGTCCTACTTTTCCCTTATATTTCTTATGAGAGAAATGTTAATGTGGTCTGGCATCGAACCCAGGAATATTACGGTCTTCTGAAAACTGTTTTCTTTAACCAGTTTTAACCATACATTTTCCAGCCAAGCACGAACTTCCTATCATTTCGATAAGTGCATCAAAAAAATAATGAAATACTAACCCTATGTATTTCAAACGGGAGACATATTTACCGCCCGGCATCGAACCCGGGTCTTTCTGGTGAAACTTCCTATGCAACATAATAGAAGATATTATTCTTTAACTATGTGCGAAAATTCAAGCAGAAATATTGGCTGCAACTGCCTCAATCGAAGTCTTACTTCTCCCTTATATTCCTTATGAGAGAAATGTTAATGTGCTCTGGCATCGAACCCAGGAATAGTACGGTCTTATGAAATTTTTTTTCTTAAACCAATTCTTACCTTACACTTTCCGATTAAGCACGAACTTCCTATTATTTCGAGAAATGCATCAAAAAATAATGAAAAACAGCTCCCATGTATTTTAAAGGGCAGATCTTTGCATCGTCCTAGCATCGAACCCAGGTAATTTTTTGTGAAAGTCATTGATGTTTTCAAAAGTCCAAGACCATAAATATAGGCTCCTTGAGTTTTATTTCTCTACCTATCCGGAAAGTATTTTTTTTTAATTCCCGAAAATCACGGCAATGCATTTAAACGGGAAAAATCGGGACTTTGGGGCCCTCTGGAATCGAACCCATGACACTGAGGATCAAAGTCGCTTTTTTCCTGGGGGTTTCACGTTATGGCCAATATGTCATAAAAATTTCAAGTCAATGACGCTTGTGGTTTAGCCTGTGAATTTGTATCCTATCTATATAGCTATATAGCTATATATATGAATGAATCCGGAGAAGCATCTATATATATAGGTATATATATGAATGAATCCGGAGAAGCATCTATATATCTATTATATATAGACGCTTCTCCGGATATACTTATCTATTATATATAGACGCTTCTCCGGATATACTTATATATATATACACTGGGGATCAAAACTCTAAGCATGTTCCACAAGTGCCACTGAATTGAAATTTTTACGACCTATTGGCCATATCGTGTAACCTCCAGAAAAAATCCGTTTATGAACCTCAGTGTCATGGGTTCGATTCCAGAAGGCCCCAAAGTCCCGATTTTCTCCATAAGGATATATGGTGAAGATTTTCGAAAGCTTTTTTGAGGCACTTCTCGGAAAAGTAGAGAGTTGAAATTCGAGGGATCGCTAGATGCCGTGTATATCTAAAGGAAACCACAAAGACATCTACAAATATTATCCTTGGTTCGATGCTAGGTCAGGGCAAATATTCTCCCGTTTAATTTACATTGCGATTTTTAAGATTTTTTTTTAATTTCTTACAGATGACTTGGAAACTTAAAACTTGGCACGAGGATATATATCATAAATATATCTCATAATAAAATTTTAGAACTCGCTGATGGTCCTTGGTTCGATCCCAGAGGACCAATTACATCCTACAATGCATTTCTTATGGAGATTACGGAAGCAAATTTTAGGTACTTCCTGGCAAGTTGTTGACTTCAAACTTTGCATTAAATAAGATCAGGTCAAACCAAGTCATAATGTGTTTTCACAGCTGCCAGTAGGTCCTGGGTTCGACACCAGGCGTCTCTACAATCAGTAATTGATTCAATTTTTAGGAACTATTTTGAACCCTTTCCCAATAATATAGAAACTTCAAATTCGTCATATAGATAGAGATCATTAACAACTTTCAGAAACATGTTTTAGATTTCCAAAATCATCCTTGGTTCGAATCCAGAGAGCCATTTAAATTCGTGAAAATTAGAACGTCTTTTGAGGCAGTTGTAGCCCATATTTCTGCTTGAATTTTCACACATAGTTAGAGATAGTGATGTTCTATTGTGTTTCATAGTAGGTTCACCAGTAAGACCCGGGTTTAATGCCAGACGATGGAATTTCAGCGAATTTTAAGAAAAATTTCAATCCATTTTTTCTTTTGATGGCCGTCCCGATATGATTCCGACATGAAAATAGTGTTGTCGATCTGCTTGCAGTATGCAAGCTACATTTTACTCGTATTCATATATATACGAGTAAAATGTTGCTTGCATACTGCAAGCAGATCGGGAACACTATTTTCATGTCGGCATCATATCCGGACGGCCATCAAAAGAAAAAAAAAGATTGAAATTTTTCTTAAAATTTGCCTAAATTCCATCGTCTCGCATCGAACCCGGGTCTTTACTGTGAACTTACTATGCAGCACAATAGAACATCACCATCTCTAACGATGTGTGAAAATTCAAGCAGAAATATGGGCTACAACTGCCTCAAAAGACGTTCTAATTTTCACGAATTTAAATGGCTCTCTGGATTCGAACCAAGGACGATCTTGGAAATAATAAAAAATGTTTCTGAAAGTTATTTATGATCTCTATCTATATGCCGAATTTCAAGTTTCTATATAATTGGGAAATGTTTCCAAAAAATTCTTAAAAATCGGATCATTTACTGATTGTAGAGACGCCTGGTGGTAAAACCAGGAAACATTGGTAGCTGTGAATTCACAGTTTGATTAGTAATGACTTGATCCTATCTTATGCAAAGTTTCAAGAAGATATAATATCGGGAAGCACCTAAAATGTGTTCCCGTAATCTCCATAAGAAATGCATTGAGGAATGTAAATGGCCCTCTGGGATCGAACCAAGGACCATAAGGGAATATGTAAAATTTGATTATGAAATATAATTATGATATCTAACGCCATGCCGAATTTCAAGTTTTTATGCCATCGGAAAAGGGTTCAAAAAATAACTTAAAAATCGCCGCAATGCATTTTAAACGGCCGACATTTGCCCCGTCCTAGCATCGAACCTAGGATAATATTCGTAGATATCTTTATGGTTTTCTATTGATATGGGGGGCATCTAGCGATCCCTCGAGTTTCAACTCTCTCCTTTTCCGGGAAGTGCCTCAAATAAATTTTCGAAAATCCCCGCCATGTAATCTTATGGGGAAAATCGCGACTTTGGGGCCTTCTGGAATCGAACCCATGATACCGAGGATCAAAGTCGCTTTTTTCCTGGGGGTTTCACGTTATGGCCAATACGTGGTAAAAATTTCGAGTCAATGACGCCAGTAGTTTAGCCTGTGAATTAGTATCCTATCTGGGTATCTGGGTATCTGGGTATATCATGAGTGAATCCGGAGAAGCATCTATATATAATAGATATATATATATAGAGAGGATACAAAGTCACAGGCTAAACCACAAGCGTCAATGGCTTGAAATTTTTACGACATATTGGCCATAACGTATAACCTCCAGAAAAATTGCGATATTGAACCTCAGTGTCATGGGTTCGATTCCAGAGGGCCCCAAAGTCCCGATTTTTCCCGTTTAAATGCATTGCTTTGATTTTCGGGAATTTTTAAAAAATACTTCCGGGATAGGTAGAGAATCGAAAATCTAGGAACCTTTATATATGGTCATGATCTATCGAAAACATAAATGGGTTTTAAGGAAAATATCCTGGGTTCGATGCTAGGTCGGGGCAAACATCGGCCGTTTAAATTGCATTGTAGCGATTTTTAAGATTTTTTTTGGACCCTTTCCCGATGGCATGGAAACTTGAAATTCGGCATGGAGTTGTAGATCAATAATAAACTTCAGGATCGAATTTTACATATTCGCTGATGGTCCTTGGTTCGATCCCAGAGGGCCATTTAAATTCCTCAATGCATTTCTTACGGAGATAACGGAAACAAATTATAGGTACTTCTCGGCACGATAAAGACTTCAAACTTTGGACTAAGAAAGATTATGTGTATACAAATCAAACTGTGCATTCCCAGCTGTCAATGTGTCCTGGGTTCGACGCCAGGCGTCACTAATATCAGTAACTGATCCGATTTTCAATAATTATTTTGAACCCTTTCCCAACAATATAGAAACCTGAAATTCGGCATATAGATAGAGATCATAAATAACTTTCAGAAACATTTTTTAGATTTCCAAAATTGTCCTTGGTTCGAGTCCAGAGAGCCATTTAAATTCGTGAAAATGAGAACGTCTTTTGAGGCAGTTGTAGCCCATATTTCTGCTTGAATTTTCACACATAGTTAGAGATGGCGATGTTCTATTGTGCTGCTTAGTAAGTTCAACAGTAAAGACCCGGGTTCGATGCCAGACGATGGAATTTCAGTGAATTTTAAGAAAAATTTCAATCCATTTTTTCTTTTGATGGCCGTCCCGATATGATGCCGACATGAAAATAGTGTTGTCGATCTGCTTGCAGTATGCAAGCAACATTTTTCTCGTATATATATATAAGTACGAGTAAAATGTTGCTTGCATACTGCAAGCAGATCGACAACACTAATTTTACGTCGGCATTATATCGGGACGGCCATCAAAAGAAAAAAATGGATTGAAATTTTTCTTAGAATTCGCTGAAATTCCATCGTCTGTCATCGAACCCGGGTCTTTACTGTGAACCTACTATACAGCACAATAGAACATCACCATCTCTAACAATGTGTGAAAATTCAAGCAGAAATATGGGCTACAACTGCCTCAAAAGACGTTCTAATTTTCGCGAAATTAGATGGCTCTCTGGATTCGAACCAAGGACGATCTTGGAAATCTAAAAAATGTTTCTGAAATTTATTAATGATTTCTATCTATGTGCCGAATTTGAAGTTTCTATATTATTGGGAAAGTTTTCAAAATAATTCCTAAAAATCGGATCAACTTCTGATTGCAGAGACACCTGGTGTCGAACCCAGGACACATTGATAGCTGTGAATGCACTGTGAGATTTGTATGGACTTGATCTTTCTATATGCAAAGTTTGAAGTCGATATCAGGCCGGCAAGTACCTAAAATTTGTTTCCGTTATCTCCGTAAGAAATGCATTGAGAAGTGAAAATGTCCCTCTGGGATCGAACCAAGGACCGTCAGCGAACATGTAAAATTTGATTATGAAACATATTCATAATATCTATCCACGTGCCGAGTTTCAACTATCTATATTATCGGGAAAGGATCCAAAAAAAATCTTCAAAATCGCCGCAATGCATTTTAAACGGCCGAATTTTGCCCCGACCTAGCATCGAACTATGGACCATGTTCAGCGATGTCTCTTTTGTTTTCGTTGGATATCCATGGCATCTAGCGATCCCTCGAATTTCAACTCTCTACCTTTTCGAAAAGTTCCTCAAAAAAATTTTCGAAAATCTTCACCATATATCCTTATGGAGAAAATCAGGACTTTGGGGCCTTCTGGAATCGAACCCATGACACTGAGGTTCATAGTCGGATTTTTTCTGGAGGTTACACGATATGGCCAATATGTCATAAAAATTTCAAGTCAGTGGTTACTTGTGGAACATGCTTAGACTTTTGATGCCCTATGAATGAATGAATGAGTGAGTGTGTATATAGGTACGAGTAAAATGTTGCTTGCATACTGCAAGCAGATCGACAACACTAATTTCATATCGGCATCATATCGGGACGGACATCAAAAGAAAAAAAAATTCAAAATATTCGTAGAATTCGCTGCAATTTAATCGCCTGGCAGCGAACCCCGGTCTTCCTGGTGTACTTACTATGCAGCAAAATAGAAGATTACCATATCAAACAATGTGTGAAAATTCAAGCAAAACTATTAGGTGCAACTACCTCAAACGACGTCCTACTATTCACATACACTCCTTATTTGAGAAATTATAATGTGCTCTGGCATCGAACCCAGGAACAGCATGGTCTTATCTATTTTTTTTCTTAAACAAAGTGTTAATATACATCTTCCATCTAAGCAAGAGCTCCCTTACATATCGATAAATGCATAAAAAAATTATGAAAAGATACCCCATAGTATTATATATGGGGGATATTTTTACCGCCCGGCATCGAACCCGGGTCTTTCAGGCAATACTTTCTATGCAGCATAACATAAAAACACCATCTCTAACCGCGTATAGAAATTCAAGCAGAAATATTGGTTACAACTGCCTCAAATGACGTCCTACTTTTCCTTTATATTCCTTATGAGAGAAACGTTATTGTGCTCTGGCTTCGAACCCAGGAACAGTACGGTCTTATGAAAATTTTTTTCTAAAACTTATTCGTACCATACATCTTCCAGCCAAGCACGAACATCCTATCATTTCGATAAGTGCATCTAAAAAAATAATGAAAAAGGGCTCCCATGTATTTTAAAGGGCAGATCTTTGCATCGTCCTAGCATCGAACCCAGGATAATTTTTGTGAAAGTCATTGATGTTTTCGAAAGTCCAAGACCATAAATATAGGCACCTTGAGTTTTACTTCTCTACCTATCCGGAAAGTATTTTTTTTTAATTCCCGAAAATCACGGCAATGCATTCAAACGGGAAAAATCGGGACTTTGGGGCTCTCTGGAATCGAACCTATGACACTGAGGATCAAAGTCTCTTTTTTCCTGGGGGTTTCACGTTATGGCCAATATGTCATAAAAATTTCAGATCAATGACGCTTGTAGTTTAGGCTGTGAATTTGTATCCTATCTATCTATATAGGTATATATATGAATGAATCCGGAGAAGCATCTATATATAATAGATATCCGGAGAAGCGTCTATATATAATAGATATCCGGAGAAGCGTCTATATATAATAGATATCCGGAGAAGCGTCTATATATAATAGATATCCCCTCCTCATCACCGCCACAGTTCATTGCCTCATCGGGGCGGAGGGGTGTTAACGGAGGTTGGAGGCGATGCATAGCTAAGGTTCGACCATGCTAAGAAGGCTTCAACAATATCTCCGGCCAAATAATGAAAGTGGCATTCACCAACCGGCAGTAGGACAGCCTGGTGAATTATTGTCCTAACCCCCAATACAAGTACAATTTTCTTGATGAGCTTCTTTAATGGAAATTTATCCGGACGTAAAAGCACCACCCATTCGGATGTCCGGGAGGTGGTGGCATTGAAGAGGTCCATCATGAAGAAAAGAATTACTACCCTAATGAAATTTCGCTAAAATCATCCGTTTTCGTTTTATTTTTCGAACATACCTCGATAAATAACGAAAATTAAGGCATAATAGACGAAAACAATTGAAATTTAGATATAATTATCCGTTTTCGCTGCTTTTTTCGAATTTATCTCGATAAAATGAGGAAAATTAAGGAAAATAGAAAAAATGAATTAAAATTTCACTAAAATTATCGTTGCTTTTTTCAATCATATCTCGATAAAATGATGAAAATTAAGGCAAAATTGAGGAGAAAAAATTAAATTTCGCTAAAATTATGCGTTTTCGTTGCTTTTTTCGATCATATCCCGATAAAATGACGAAAAATAAGAAAAAAAAGAGGAAAAAAATTAAAATTTCACTAACATTATACGTTTTTGTTGCTTTTTTCGTTCATATCTCGATAAAATGACAAAAAGTAAGGAATATAGAGGAAAAAAAATTGAAATTTCGGTGTAATTATTTGTTTTCGATAATTTTTCGATCATATCTCGATAAATTGACGAAGATAATGGATAAATAGAGGAAACAAACAATTGTGATTTAAATGATCCGTTTACGATGCTTTTTTCGATCATATCTCGATAAGATGACAAGTAGTAAGGCAAAACAGTGGAAAAATTTAAAAATTTCGATAAATTTAACCGATTTCATTGCTTTTTTCGATTATATCTCGATAAAATTACGAACATTTGGGCAAAATTTAGGAAAAAATTTAAATATCACTATAAGAATCCGTTTTCGTTGCTTTTTTCGATCATATCTTGATATAATGAGGAAACTTAAGGCAAAATAGACGAAAAAAATTGAAATTTCGCTAAAATTATCTGTTTTCGTTGCTTATCTCGATCATATCTCAATAAAATGACAAATATTAAGGCAAAAAAGATGAAAATTTTTGAAATTTTGCTACACTTTTCGTTCTCATTGCTTTTTTTGCGCACATCCTTGCAAAATGACGAAAATTAAGGTAAAACAGTGGAAGAAATTGAAATTTCGTTATAATCATCCGATTTCGTAGCATTTTTAATCATATTTCGATAAAATGTAGAAAATTCTGGCAGAAAAGAGGAAAACAATTGAAATTTCGCTAAATTTAACCGATTTTATTGCTTTTTTTCGATTATATGAAATTGAAATTTTACTAAAATGAAGGCAAAATAGACGAAAAAAATTGAAATTTCGCTTAAATTATCCGTTTTCGTTGCTTTTCTGGATCATATCTCAATAAAATGACAAATCATAAGGCAAAATAGATGAAAACAATTGAAATTTTGCTAAAAATTTCGTTTTCATTGCTTTTTTTGATCATGTCCTTGCAAAATAACGAAAATTTAGGCAAAATAGTGGAGAAAATTGAAATTTCGCTAATGTTTACAGATTTCATTGCTATTATATCTTGATAAAATTACGAAAACGGAGACAAAAAAGAGGACCAAAATTGAAATTTGCTAAAATTATTCAATTTGGTTGCTTTTTTCGATCATATCTCCATAAAATGAGGAAAATTAAGGCAAAATAGAGGGAAAAAATTGAAATTTTGCTAAAATTATCCGTTTTCAATTTTTTTTCGATCGTATCTCGATAATATGACAAGAATTAAGGCAAAATATAGGAAACAAATAAAATTTTCGCTACAATTATCCGTTTTCGTTGCTTTTTTTAAACATATCTCAATAAAACGATGAAAACTAAGGCAGAATAAAGGGAAAAAATTAAAATTTTGCCAAAATTCTACGATTTCGTTGCTTTTTTCGATCATAGCTCGATTAAATGTCGAAAACTAAGGCAAATTAGAGGAAAAAAATTTAAATTTCGCTAAAACTATCCGTTTTCGTGGCTTTTTTTATCACTTCCTGGTAAAATCACAAAAATTAAGGCAAAATAGATGAAACAAGCAAATGTCATTTAAATGATCCGTTTTCGATTATTTTTTCGATCATATCTCGATAAAATGATGAGAAGAAAGGAAAAACAGTGGAAAAAATTGAAAATCTGCTAAATTTCACGGATTTCATTGCTTTTTTTCGGTTGTATCTCGATAAAATTACGAAAATTAAGGCAGAATAGAAGAAAAAAATTAAAATTTCGCTAAATTTATCCGTTTTCAATGCCTTTTTCATATCATACCATAGTTGGGTTTCAACATATCTCGATAAAATCGAGGAATAAAATAGAAATTTCGCTTAAATTGTACGATTTCGATGCGTTTCTCCATTATATCTCGATAAAATGAAGCAAAATAAGTAAAAAAAGAGGAAAAAAATTCTAATTTCGTTAAAATTATCTGTTTTCGTTGCTTTGTTCAATAATTTCGCGATAAAATGATGAAAATGTAGTCAAAATTGAGGAAAAAAATTAAATTACGCTAGAATTATCCGTTTTCGTGCCTTTTTTAATCATATTTCGGTAAAATGACGAAAAATAGTGCAAAATAGTGGAAAAAAATGTCATTTAAATGATTCGTTATCGATTATTTTTCGATCGTATCTCGATTAAATGACGAGAAGTAAGGTAAAATATTGGAACAAAATTGAAATTTCGCTAAATTCAACCGATTTTATTGCTTTCTTCGATTATATCTCGATAAAATTACGAAAATTAAGGCAAAAAAGAGGGAAAAATTAAAATTTAACATGACATTTTCGTAAATGTTGCATTTTTCGATCATATATCGATAAAATGACATAAATTAAGGAAAATTAAATCAAAAAATTGAAATTATATATTATTATTATATATCGATAAAATTACGAAAATTAAGGCAAAAAAGAGAAAAAAAATTAAAATTATTCTACAAATATCTGTATTCGTTGCTTTTCTCAATCATATCCCATACAAAATTACGAAAATTTAGGAAATATTTAGGAAACAAATTTAAATTTCGCTATAAGTATCCATTTTCGCTGCTTTTTTCGAATTTATCTCGATAAAATGAGGAAAATTAAGGCAAAATTGAAGAAAAAAATTGAAATTTGGATATAATTATCCTTTATCGTTGCTTTTTTCGATCGTATTTCGATAATATGACAAAAATTAAGAAGAAATAGAGGAAAGAAATTAAAATTTCGCTAAAATAAAGGCAAAATAAATGAAAAAAAATTAAAATTTCGCTAAAATTATCTGTTTTCGTTGCTTTTTTCGATCATATCTCGATTAAATTACGAATATTTAGCAAAACTAGACGATTAAGATTTTGAAAAAAATATCAGTTTTCGTTGCTTTTTTCGATTAATATCCATATAAAATGACGAATATGTAGGCAAAATTGAGGAAAAAAATTTAAATTTTTATATAATTATCCATTTTTTTGCTTTTTTCCATAATTTTTGTGCAATATGACGAAAGTTAAGGCAAAATATAGGAAAAAATTTAAAATTTAACATAACATTTTCGTAAATGTTGCATTTTTCAATCATATATCGATAAAATGACATAAATAAAGGAATAAATAAATTTAAAAAAATTGAAATTTTCCTAAATAATCAGTTTTCGTTACTTTTTTCGATCATATCACGATAATATGACAGAAATGAAGGCGAACTAGAGGGAATATATTAAGATTTTGAAAATATTTATCCGTATTCGTTGCTTTTTTCGATCGTATCTCGATAATATGACAAAAATTAAGAAAAAATAGAGGAAAAAAATAATATTTCAATAAAATCAAGGGAAATTAATTGAAAAAAATTAAAATTTCGCTAAAATTATCTGTTATCGTTCCTTTTTTCGATCATAACCCGATAAATGACAAAAACTAACCCAAAATAGATAAAAAAAATTTATAATTTGCTAAAATTATCCGTTTTCGTGGCTTTTTTATCATATCTCGGTAAAATGACGAAAATTAGCACAAAATAGAGGAAACAAACAAATATCATTTAAATGATCCGTTTTCGATTATTTCTCGATCATATCTCGATAAAATGACGAGAATTAAGGTAAAATAGTGAAAAAATTTGAAATTTCGCTAAATTCAACCGATTTCATTGCTTTAATCGATTATATCTCGATAAAATTACGAAAATTTAGCAAAACTAGACGATTAAGGTTTTGAAAAAAATATCAGTCTTCGTTGCTTTTTTCGATCGTATCTCGATAATATGACTAAAATTAAGAAAAAATAGAGGAAAAAAATTAAAATTTTGCCAAAATCAAGGCAAAATAAATGAAAAAAATTAAAATTTCGCTAAAATTATCTGTTATCGTTCCTTTTTTCGATCATAACCCGATAAATGACAAAAACTAACCCAAAATAGAGAAAAAAAATTTATAATTTGCTAAAATTATCCGTTTTCGTGGCTTTTTTATCATATCTCGGTAAAATGACGAAAATTAGCACAAAATAGAGGAAACAAACAAATATCATTTAAATGATCCGTTTTCGATTATTTCTCGATCATATCTCGATAAAATGACGAGAAGTAAGGTAAAATAGTGAAAAAATTTGAAATTTCGCTAAATTCAACCGATTTCATTGCTTTAATCGATTATATCTCGATAAAATTACGAAAATTTAGCAAAACTAGACGATTTAGATTTTGAAAAAAATATCAGTTTTCGTTGCTTTTTTCGATCGTATCTCGATAATATGACTAAAATTAAGAAAAAATAGAGGAAAAAAATTAAAATTTTGCCAAAATCAAGGCAAAATAAATTAAAAAAATTAAAATTTCGCTAAAATTATCTGTTTTCGTTGCTTTTTTCGATCATATCCATATAAAATAACGAATATGTAGGCAAAATTGAGGAAAAAAATTTAAATTTCGATATAATTATCCATTTTTTTGCTTTTTTCCATAATTTTTGTGCAATATGACGAAAGTTAAGGCAAAATATAGGAAAAAATTTAAAATTTAACATAACATTTTCGTAAATGTTGCATTTTTCGATCATATATCGATAAAATGACATAAATTAAGGAAAAAGTAAATTAAAAAAAATTGAAATTTTCCTAAATTATCATTTTTCGTTACTTTTTTCGATCATATCTCGATAATATGACAGAAATGAAGGCAGAATAGAGGGAATATATTAAGATTTTAAAAAATTATCCGTTTTCGTTGCTTTTTTCGATCGTATCTCGATAATATGACAAAAATTAAGAAAAAATAGAGGAAAGAAATTAATATTTCAATTAATCAAGGGAAAATAATTGAAAAAAATTAAAATTTCGCTAAAATTATATGTTATCGTTCCTTTTTTCGATCATATCCCGATAAATGACAAAAATGAAGGCAAAATTGAGAAAAAAAATTCAAATTTCGCTTTAAGTATCCATTTTTTTTTTAGATAATTCTTATGCTAAATGTCGAAAATTAAGGCAAAATAGAGGAAAAAATTCAAAATTTAACAAAAAAGTTACGTTAATGTAGCATTTTTCGATCATATATCGATAAAATGACTCAAATTAAGGGAAACATTGATGAAAAAATTGAAATTTTTTAAAAATTATCCGTTTTCGTTGCTTTTTTCGATCATATCTTGATATAATGAGGAATTTTAAGGCAAAATAGACGAAAAAAATTGAAATTTCGCTTAAATATTCCGTTTCGTTGCTTTTCTCGATCATATCTCAATAAAATGACAAATATTAAGGCAATAAAGATGAAAAATTTTAAATTTTGCTAAACTCTTCGTTCTCATTGCTTTTTTTGCTCACATCCTTGCAAAATGACGAAAAGTAAGGTAAAATAGTGGAAGAAATTGAAATTTCGTTATAATCATCCGATTTCGTAGCATTTTTAATCATATCTCAATAAAATGAAGAAAATTCTGAAAGAAAAGAGGAAAACAATTGAAATTTCGCTAAGTTTAACCGATTTTATTGCTTTTATGAAATTTATATGAAATTGAAATTTTACTAAAATGAAGGCAAAATAGACGAAAAAAATTGAAATTTCGCTTGAATTATCCGTTTTCGTTGCTTTTCTGGATCATATCTCAATAAAATGACAAATCATAAGGCAAAATAGATGAAAACAATTGAAATTTTGCTAAAAATTTCGTTTTCATTGCTTTTTTTGATCATGTCCTTGCAAAATAACGAAAATTTAGGCATAATAGTGGAGAAAATTGAAATTTCGCTAATGTTTACATATTTCTCTGCTTTTTACTATTATATCTTGATAAAATTACGAAAAGAGAGACAAAAAATCTGATGTGGCCAGCACATGACTTTCTCCATATATATAAGATGTAAATATTTATCTACCGCAGTAATTTCGAACTCTATATTCCATCTAAACTTGGAATATGAGTGATTAATATATATATATATATATATATTATTATCTTTGACTCCTAAAACATGAATAATAATGTTTCACGGGACATGATCGATGAAAAACGATGAAATTGGCATTTCGCCCATAGAGCCCAGAGCGCCCACAAAGTACATAATCAGCAACTTCCGGTTTATCAGTATTTCATGAATAACTCCTACACAATCAAAGATACGAAAATATGTTTTTTCCAAAAGTTATAGTAAATTTTATTTTCTAAAACGTTTATAAATAATAGTATATACCTAAATATCATATTTATGGAGATATTTTGAAAACCGGAAATGAGCTTTGAAGAATACAATTCGACTTCCGGTAAACCGATTTACTCCAAAAACTAATCAACTCTTAAGAAACTAAATAAAGTACTATATATGAAATTTGGTGTTGATATAATGCATCGTTTTGAAGTTAGAGCGCCCACAAAGTACATAACGGCTACTTCCGGTTTATCAGTATTTCACGAATAACTCCTAATCAACCGGTGATACAAAAATATCTTAAATACAATAGTTATAGTAAATTACATAATCTAAAACTTTTATAAGTAATACAATGCACGTATATATCATATTTATGGAGATATTTTGAAAACCGGAAATGAGCTATAATGAATGAAGCTCGACTTCCGGTCAACCGAATTACTCCAAAAACTAATCAACTCTGACAGCACACACCACAGTACTATATACGAAGTTTGGTATTAATACGACCAATAGGTTTTACGATAGAGCGCCCACTAACACACACACACATACACACACACACACACACACACACACACACATACACACAGACATCATTCCGAAAATGGTCAAAACGTGTTCTAGGGACCCCAAAACATGTATTTCCGTTGAAATCTCGAAGTCGAATTTTTTCATGAAAACAATACTTTCTCTATACTTCGTATATGGAGAAAGTAAAAAGAGGACCAAAATTGAAATTTGCTAAAATTATTCAATTTGGTTGCTTTTTTCGATCATATCTCCATAAAATGAGGAAAATTAAGGCAAAATAGAGGGAAAAAATTGAAATTTTGCTAAAATTATCCGTTTTCAATTTTTTTTCGATCGTATCTCGATAATATGACAAGAATTAAGGCAAAATATAGGAAACAAATAAAATTTTCGCTACAATTATCCGTTTTCGTTGCTTTTTTTAAACATATCTCAATAAAACGATGAAAACTAAGGCAGAATAAAGAGAAAAAATTAAAATTTTGCCAAAATTCTACGATTTCGTTGCTTTTTTCGATCATAGCTCGATTAAATGTCGAAAACTAAGGCAAATTAGAGGAAAAAAATTTAAATTTCGCTAAAACTATCTGTTTTCGTGGCTTTTTTTATCACATCCTGGTAAAATCACAAAAATTAAGGAAAAATAGAGGAAACAAGCAAATGTCATTTAAATGATCCGTTTTCGATTATTTTTTCGATCATACCTCGATAAAATGATGAGAAGAAAGGATTAACAGTGGAAAAAATTGAAAATCTGCTAAATTTCACGGATTTCATTGCTTTTTTTCGGTTGTATCTCGATAAAATTACGAAAATTAAGGCAGAATAGAAGAAAAAAAATAAAATTTCGCTAAATTTATCCGTTTTCAATGCCTTTTTCATATCATACCATAGTTGGATTTCAACATATCTCGATAAAATGGCGAGAATTATAGCAAAATAGAAGAAAAAAATAAAAAATTTTGCTAAACATTTCGTTCTCATTGCTTTTTTTGCTCAAATCCCTGCAAAATGACGAAAATTAAGGCAAAATAGTGGGAAAAAATAAATTTCGCTATAATCATCAGATTTCGTTGCATTTTGAATCATATCTCGATAAAATGAAGAACAGTTTTGCAAAAAGAGGAAAGAAATTGAAATCAAGCTAAATTTAACCGATTTCATTGCTTTTTTTTCGATTATATCTTGATGAAAAAAATTTGACTATTGACATACTTCGTCAAATTATTTAAATCGAGTCCAAACTTGATTGGTTTTGCTCAAGTCTTTACAATATATGGCGAAAAACCTGAAATTTCACAATTTTTTTCGAGCTTTCGACTTTTTATCAGTTATATGCTATCAAAAATAGAATATTTCTCGAGAATTTGGTCATATCTCGTCAAAAACTTTAAGATTTGCCCAATCGTAACTAGTTTTGCTCAATTTTTAGCAAAATATGGCCAAAAACCTGAAATTTCACAGACATTCTTTTGGAGTTTTTGACGTTTTTTTAGTTAATTTCAAGGAAAAATTGAATTTTTCTATACGATATCGTTATTTCTCGTCAACAAATTTAAAATGAGTCCAAACTTGACAAGTTCTGTTCAATTCTTAACAAAATATGGCCAAAATCCTGAAATTTCACCGATTTGTTTTGGGTTTTCGACATTTCATGGGTTAACTGCTAAGAAATAAGGAGTATTTCTTCTGAATATAGATAGACCTTGTGAAAAACTTTAAAATAAGTGCAAACTTGACTGGTTTTGCTCAATTCTTAGCAAAAAATGGCCAAAGAACTGAAATTTCACCAATTTTCTTTTCGAGTTTTCGAAATTTCTTGTGTTAACTGCTACAAAAAAATAAATATTTCTATAAAATTCGATTATATCTCGTCAATTAATTTTAAATCTGTCAAAACTTGACTATGTATGCTTAATTATTAGCAAAATATGATAAAAAACCTGAAATTTCACCAATCCTCTTTTCGAGTTATCGACACTTTTTGATTTAATGGCTACGAAAGACTGAATATATCTAATGATTTAGGACAAATCTCTTCAAATAACTTAAAACAAGTCCAAACATGAGTAGGCTTGCTCTATATTTAGCAAAATATGGTAAAAAAACCGGAAATTTCAGTGATTTTGTTTCAAGTTCTCGGCGTTTTATCAGTTGAATGCTAACAAAAAATGGAATATTTTTATAGAATTTAGCTATATCTTCTCAAAAAATTAAAAATGAGTAAAAATTTGACTAGTTTCGCTCAATTATCAGAAAAATATAGCCAAAAACATAAAGTTCACCTCTTTTTTTCTAGAGTTTGACGTTTTTTTAGTAAACGGCTATGAATAATTGAATATTTCTAATTAGTTTGGGCATATTTCGTCAAATTATTTAAAACGAGTGCAAACTTGACTACTTTTGCTCAATTCTTTTCAAAATATGTATAAAGATCTTAAATTTCAGCGATTTGTTTTGATTTTTTGCCGTTTTTTGGGTGAACTGCTATAAAATAGAAACTTTTTAACGAATTTGGTTAGATATTTAAAAATAAATTATAATTAACTAATACTTGAGTAGTTTTGCTCAATTTGTAGCAAAATATGGCCAAAAACCTGTAATTTATCCGAATTTTTTCGAGTCATCGACGTTTAATGAGTTAAAGGCTAAGAAGAATGAAATATTTCTTAAGAAATTTGGTTATATTTTGTAAAATACGTTAAAATGAGTCCCAACTTGAGTAGTTTTGCTCAATTTTTAGCAAAAAATGTAAAAAAACTTGAAATTTCACGGATTTTTTTTTCAAGGTTTCGACGTTTATTGAGTTAATTGCTACGAAAAATTAGATAATTCGATAGTATTTTGTTAGATCTCGTGAGAAACTTTAAAATGAGTGCAAACTTGACTAGTTTTGCTCAATTCTAAGCAGAATATGTCCAAAGACCAAAATTTTCACCGATTTTTTATGATACTTTGACGTTTTTTGGTTTAACATCTAAAAAAAATGAAAATATTTAAAAAAATTTAGTTAAAAACTGTCAAGAAATATTAAAATGAGTTAATACTTGACTAGATTTACTAAATATTTACCAAAATTCGGCCTAAAAACCTTAAATTTCACTATTTTTTTCGAGCTTTTGACTTTTTATTAGTTATGTGCTATCAAAAATAGAATATTTCTCGAGAATTTGGTCATATCTCGTGCAAAAATTTAAGATTTGCCCAATCGCGACTTGTTTTGCTCAATTTTTAGCAAAGTATTGCCAAAAACCCTTAATTTCGTCGAATTTTTTCGAGTCATCGACGTTTTATGAGTTAAATGTTACGAAAAATTAAATATTACTTATGAATTTGGTTATTTATCGTCAAAAAATTTAAAATGAGTACAAACTTGACTAGATTTGCTCAGTATTTAGCAAAATATTGCCAAGAACCTGAAATATCACCGCATTATTTATCAAGCTTTTGGTGAATTTATCCGTTATATGGTAATAACAACGAAATATTTCTATAGAATTTGGTTATATTTTGTGAAAAACATTAAAATAAGCCCTATCATGACTATTTTCGCTAAATAATTGTTAAACTATGGCCATAAACGTGAAATTTCACCGATATGTTTTGGGTTTTCGACGTTCCATGGGTTAACTGGTCATTGACCTAGAGTCATTGACCTCAGGTCATTGACCTCGGGTCATTGACCTAGGGTCATTGACCTCTACTCGTTGACCTTGGGTTATTGACCTCTGCTCATTGACCTCGGGTCATAGACCATAATTCTTCATGGAGTCGACCCTCCCGGAGTCAAACTAATGCATTCGACCTGCCGGAGTCGACCTTTTGGAGTCAACCTCCCGGAGTCGACCTCCCGGAGTCGACCTTTTGGAGTCAACCTCCCGGAGTCGACCTCTCGGAGTCGACCTCCAAAAGTCGACCACCCGGAGTCGACCTCCCGGAGTCGACCTCCCGGAGTCAACCTCCCGGAGTCGACCTCAAGGAGTCGACCTCCCGGACTCGACTTCTCGGAGTCGACCTTTTGGAGTCGACCTTCGGGAGTCGACCTCCCGGAGTGGACCTCTTGGAGTCGTCCTCTCGGAGTCCACCTCATGGAGACGACCTAAGGTCATTGACCTCGGGTCATCGACCTTGGGTCATTGACCATGGGTCATTGACCTCGGCTCATTGACATCGGGTCATAGACCTCGGGTCATCGACCTCGGGTCTTCAACCACTGGGCATCGACCTCGGGTCATTGACCTTGGGTCATTGACCTTGGGTCACTGACCTCGGGTCATTGACTTCGGGTCACTGACCTCGGGTCACTGACCGTAATTCATCTTGGAGTCGACCCTCCCGGAGTCAAACTATTGCATTAGACCTCCCGGAGTCGACCTTTCATAGTCAACCTCCTGGAAACCACCTCCCAGAGTCGAACTCAAGGAGTCGACCTCTTGGAGTAGGATTCCCGGAGTCGACCTCCCGGAGCCGACCGCCAGGATTCAACCTCTTTAAGACGACCTCCTGGAGTCGACCTCACGGAGTCGACCTCACGGAGTCTATCTTACGGAGTTGACCTCACGAAGTCGACCTTTGGTCATAGTCCTCTGGTCAAAGACTTCAAGTCAAAGACTGTGGGTGTTCATCCTCGTTTTATATACATTTTGTCATCTGTCTGCAGATATTGGATTATGGTTATCGGGTAGGACTTTCAGGAGTCGACCACTTAAAGTCGAAATTTTGGAATCGGCCACCAAAAGTCGATTGCCGGAATCGACTTCCCGGAGTTAACTCCAATTGTTTACCTCCCAAATTTGACCTACCCCAGAAAACCTAACGGAGTCGACCTCTTAGAACTGTCCTCCCGGAATCGACCTCGATTAGTCGACCTCCTGGAGTCGACCTTCAGGTGTCGATCTCCAGGATTCAACCTCCCGGAGTTGACCCCCCGGAGTCTATTTCCCGGAGTCTTCCTCTGGGAGTCTAACTCCCAGAGTTCTCCTCCCGAAGTCAACCTCCCAGTCGACCTCACCCAGTCGATCTCCAGTCATCGACCTCGAATCATCGACTTCGGGACATCGACCTCGGGTTAAGATTATATCGAAAAAATCGACAAAATGGGATGATTTTAGCGAACTTTTGATAGTTTTGCTCTATTTTAGCAAAACGTTCGTCATTTTGTCAAGATAATATCGATGAAAGCGAAAAAATGGGATAATTTAAGCGTTTTTCGCCTATCTTCGCCTATTTTGCTCTAACAAGTGAACATTTTGTTCTAATTTAGAAAGATATCCGTATATCTTTAAAACGAGACCAGATACAACCGGATCTACTTGAATTTTATTTAATAAAGTGACATATTCCAGAAATTATAAAAAAGACATAAATTTCTCTGCTTTCATCGTTTACCGCGGTAGAAAATCGTAACAAAAACCAGAAATTCGGACACATCTAATTGATAACTTTAAATTGCGTTCATGTTCTACGAGGTTAAAAAGGAATTTTAATGAAATAAAAACAAAACCCTGAACATTTTAAAGGCTAGGAAAAATTGAATATTTCTAATGAGTATTGACATTCTTCGTCAAATTATTTAAATCGAGTCCAAACTTGACTGGTTTTGCTCAAGTCTTTTCAATATATGGCGAAAGACCTGAAATTTTACCGATCTTCTTTTCGTGTTTTCGGAATTTTTTGAGTTAACTGCTACAAAAAATTAAATATTTCTAATGAATTCGGTGAAATGTCGTAAATAAATTTAAAATGAGTAAAAACTTGACTAGTTTTGCTCAATTTTTAGCAAAAAATGCCAAAAAACCTGAAATTTCACGGACATTCTTTTGCAGGTTTTGACGTTTTTTAAGTTAATTTCAAGGAAAAATTGAATTTTTCAAAACGATTTCGTTATTCTTCGTCAACAAATTTATTTTTGAGTCCAAACTTGACAAGTTCTGACCAATTCTTTGCAAAATATGGCCAAAAACATGAAATTTCACCGATTTGTTTTGGGTTTTCGACATTTCATGGGGTAACTGCTAAGAAATAAAGAGTAATTCTTCTAAATATATATAGACCTTGTGAAAAACTTTAAAATGAGTGCAAACTTGACTAGTTTTGCTCAATTCTTATTATATTTTGCTCAATTCTTGGATATTAAAGAATAATTAAAAATTAGGGAAAAATTGAGTAGTTTGCTCAATTCGTAGCAAAATATGGCGAAAAACCTAAGCTTTCACCGATTACTTTCGAGTCATCGACGTTTTATGAGTTAATGCTACGAAAAATTAAATATTTCTTAAGAAATTTGGTTATATTTTGTCAAATACGTTAAAATGAGTCCCAACTTGAATAGTTTTGCTCGATTTTTAGAAAAATATAAGAAAAAAAACTGAAATTTCACCTATTTTCTTTATGAGTTTTCGACGTTATTTGAGCTCATTCCTAATAAAACTTGAATATTTCGATAGTATTTGGTTAGATCTCGTGAGAAACTTTAAAATTAGTGCAAACATGACTACGTTTGCTCAATACTTAGCAAAAAATGGCCAAAGACCTGAAATTTCACCGATTGGTTTTGATTTTTTGATGTTTTTTGGGTAAATGATGAGTAAAATGAAATATTTGTGATAAAATTTATTTAGATGTCGTCAATAAACTTAAAATGAGTTAAAACTTGAATGGTTTAGCTCAATTTTTAGCAATATATTGCAAAAAACCTGGAAATTTTACCAATTTTCCTTTCCAATTTTCGAAATTTTTTCTGTTAATTCCTAAAAAAAATACATATTTATATAGAATTCGGTTGGATTTCGTCAAGAAATTTAAAGTCAGTAAAAGCTTAACTGTGTTTGCTTGTTTTTTAGCAAAATATGGTAAAAAACCTGAAATTTCACCGATCTTCTTTTCGAGTTTTCGACGGATTTTGCGTTAACGGCTACGAAAAATTGAATATTTCTAATGATTGAGGACATATCTCGTCAAATTATAAAAAACGAGTCCAAACATGCTTAATTTTGCTCAATTATTAGCAAAATAAGGCCAAAGAACTTACATTTCACCGATTTGTATTGATTTCTCGACGTTTTTGGAGTTAACTGCTCAAAAAATAGAAAATTTTAAAAGAATTTGGTTAGATATTAAAAAAAAATTAAAAATTAGTGAAAAATTGAGTAGTTTTGCTCAAATCGTAGCAAATAAAAAGCGAAAAACCTAAGCTTTCACCGAATATTTTCGAGTCATCGACGTTTTATGAGTTAAATGCTGCGAAAAATTAAATATTTCTTAACAAATTTGGTTATATTTTGTCAAATACGTTAAAATGGGTCCCAACTTGAGTAGTTTTGTTCAATGTTTAGCAAAAAATGTCAAAAAACCTGAAATTTCACCGATTTTTTTTTCGAGGTGTCGACGTTTATTGAGTTAATTGCTACGAAAAATTTAATATTTCGATAGAATTTGGTTTAATCTCGTCAAAAACTTTAAAATGAGTGCAAACTTGACTAGTTTTGCTCAATTCTAAGCAGAATATGTCCAAAGACCAGAAATTTCACCGATTTTTTATCATAGTTTGACGTTTTTTGGGTTAACTGCTAAAAAGAATTGAAAATATTTAAAAAATTTAGTTAAAAACTGTCAAAAAGTATTAAAAAGATTTAATACTTGACTAGATTTACTAAATATTTACCAAAATTCGGCAAAAAACCTTAAATTTCACTATTTTTTTCGAGCTTTTGACTTTTTATTAGTTATATGCTATCAAAAATAGAATATTTCTCGAGAATTTGGTCATATCTCGTGCAAAACTTTAAGATTTTCCCAATCATGACTAGTTTTGCTCAATTTTTAGCAAAATATGGCCAAAAACCTGAAATTTCACCGATTTGTTTTGGATTTTCGACATTTCATGGTTTAACTGCTGAGAAATAAAGAGTATTACTTCTGAATATAGATAGACCTTGTGAAAAACTTTAAAATGAGTGCAAACTTGACTAGTTTTGCTCAATTCTTAGCAAAAAATGGCCAAAGACCTGAAATTTCACCAATTTTCTTTTCGAGTTTTCGAAATTTTTTGTGTTAACTGCTGCAAAAAAATAAATATTTCTATAGAATTCGATTATATCTCGTCAATTAATTTTAAATCAGTCAATACTTGACTATGTATGCTTAATTATTAGCAAAATATGATAAAAAACCTGAAATTTCACCAATCTTCTTTTCGAGTTATCGACACTTTTTGATTTAATGGCTACGAAAGACTGAATATATCTAATGATTTAGGACAAATCTCTTCAAATAACTTAAAACAAGTCCAAACATGACTAGGCTTGCTCTATATTTAGCAAAATATGGTAAAAAACCGGAAATTCAGTGATTTTGTTTCAAGTTCTCGGCGTTTTATCAGTTAAATGCTATCAAAAAATGGAATATTTTTATAGAATTTAGCTATATCTTCACAAAAAATTAAAAATGAGTAAAAATTTGACTAGTTTCGCTCAATTATCAGCAAAATATGGCCAAAAACATAAAGTTCACCTCTTTTTTTCTATAGTTTGACGTTTTTTTAGTAAACGGCTATGAATAATTGAATATTTCTTATTAGTTTGGGCATATTACGTCAAATTATTTAAAACGAGTGCAAACTTGACTACTTTTGCTCAATTCTTTTCAAAATATGTATAAAGACCTTAAATTTCAGCGATTTGTTTTGATTTTTTGCCGTTTTTTGGGTTTACTGCTAAAAAAATAGGATCTTTTTAAAGAATTTGGTTAAATATTTAAAAATTAATTATAATTAACTGATACTTGAGTAGTTTTGTTCAATTTGTAGCAAAATATAACCAAAAACCTATAATTTATCCGAATTTTTTCGAGTCATCGGCGTTTAATGAGTTAAAGGCTAAGAAAAATGAAATATTTCTTAAGAAATTTGGTTATATTTTTTAAAATACGTTAAAATGAGTCCCAACTTGAGTAGTTTTGCTCAATTTTTAGCAAAAAATGTCAAAAAACTTGAAATTTCACGGATTTTTTTTCAAGGTTTCGACGTTTATTGAGTTAATTGCTACGAAAAATTAGATATTTCGATAGTATTTGGTTAGATCTCGTGAGAAACTTTAAAATGAGTGCAAGCTTGACTAGTTTTGCTCAATTCTAAGCAGAATATGTCCAAAGACCAAAAGTTTCACCGATTTTTTATGATACTTTGACGTTTTTTGGGTTTACATCTTAAAAAAATGAAAATATTTAAAAAAATTTAGTTAAAAACTGTCAAGAAATATTAAAATGAGTTAATACTTGACTAGATTTACTAAATATTTACCAAAATTCGGCCTAAAAACCTTAAATTTCACTATTTTTTTCGAGCTTTTGACTTTTTATTAGTTATGTGCTATCAAAAATAGAATATTTCTCGAGAATTTGGTCATATCTCGTGCAAAACTTTAAGATTTGCCCAATCGTGACTAGTTTTGCTCAATTTTTAGCAAAGTATTGCCAAAAAGCTATAATTTCGTCGAATTTTTTCGAGTCATCGACGTTTTATGAGTTAAAAGTTACGAAAAATTAAATATTTCTTATTAATTTGGTTATTTCTCGTAAAAAATTTAAAATGAGTACACACTTGACTAGATTTGCTCAGTATTTAGCAAAATATTGCCAAGAACCTGAAATATCACCGCATTATTTATCGAGCTTTTGGTGAATTTATCCGTTATATGGTAATAACAACGAAATAGTTCTATAGAATTTGGTTATATTTTGTGAAAAACTTTAAAATAAGCCCTATCATGACTATTTTCGCTAAATAATTGTTCAACTATGGCCATAAACGTGAAATTTCACCGATATGTTTTGAGTTTTCGACGTTCCATGGGTTAACTGGTCATTGACCTAGAGTCATTGACCTCAGGTCATTGACCTAGGGTCATTGACCTCGGGTTATTTACCTCGGGTCATTGACCTTGGGTCATTGACCTCTACTCATTGACCTTGGGTCATTGACCTCTGCTCATTGACCTCAGGTCAGAGACCATAATTCTTCACGGAGTCGACCCTCCCGGAGTCAAACTAATGCATTCGACCTCCCGGAGTCGACCTTTTGGAGTCAACCTCCCGGAGTCGACCTCAAGGAGTCGACCTCCCGGAGTCGACCTCCCGGAGTCAACCTCCCGGAGTCGACCTCAAGGAGTCGACCTCCCGGACTCGACTTCTCGGAGTCGACCTCTTGGAGTCGACCTTCGGGAGTCGACCTCCCGGAGTGGACCTCTTGGAGTCGTCCTCCCGGAGTCCACCTCATGGAGAAGACCTAAGGTCATTGACCTCGGGTCATCGTCCTTGGGTCATTGACCTTGGGTCATTGACCTCGGCTCATTGACATCGGGTCATAGACCTCGGGTCATTGACCTCGGGTCATTGACCTCGGGTCTTCGACCACTGGTCATCGACCTCGGGTCATTGACCTAGGGTCATTGACCTTGGGTCACTGACCTCGGGTCATTGACCTCGGGTCACTGACCGTAATTCATCTTGGAGTCGACCCTCCCGGAGTCAAACTATTGCATTAGACCTCCCGGAGTCGACCTTTCATAGTCAACCTCCTAGAAACCACCTCCGAGAGTCGAACTCAAGGAGTCGACCTATTGGAGTAGGATTCCCGGAGTCGACCTCCCGGAGCCGACCGCCAGGATTCAACCTCTTTAAGACGACCTCCTGGAGTCGACCTCACGGAGTCGACCTCACGGAGTCTATCTTACGGAGTTGACCTCACGAAGTCGACCTATGGTCATAGTCCTCTGGTCAAAGACTTCAAGTCAAAGACTGTGGGTGTTCATCCTCGTGTTATATACATTTTGTCATCTGCCTGCAGATATTGGATTATGGTTATCGGGTCCGACTTTCAGCAGTCGACCACTTAAAGTCGAAATTTTGGATTCGGCCACCAAAAGTCGATTGCCGGAATCGACTTCCCGGAGTTAACTCCAATTGTTTACCTCCCAAATTTGACCTACCCCAGAAAACCTAACGGAGTCGACCTCTTAGAACTGTCCTCCCGGAATCGACCTCGATTAGTCGACCTCCTGGAGTCGACCTTCAGGTGTCGATCTCCAGGATTCAACCTCCCGGAGTTGACCCCCCGGAGTCAACTTCCCGGAGTCTATTTCCCGGAGTCTTCCTCTGGGAGTCTAACTCCCAGAGTTCTCCTCCCGAAGTCGTCCTCCCAGAGTCGACCTCACCCAGTCGATCTCCAGTCATCGACCTCGAATCATCGACTTCGGGACATCGACCTCGGGTTAAGATTATATCGAAAAAATCTACAAAATGGGATGATTTTAGTGAACTTTTGATAAATTGCTATATTTTTGCAATACGATCGTCATTTTGTCAAGATAATGTCGATGAAAGCGACAAAATGGGATAATTTAAGCGTTTTTCGCCTGTCTGCTCCTATTTTGCTCTAACAAGTGAACATTTTGTTCTAATTTAGAAATATAACCGTTTATCTTAAAAACGAGACCAGATACAACCGGATCTACTTGAATTTTATTTAATAAAGTGACATATTCCAGGATAATATAAAAAAGACAAATTTTGCTGCTTTCATCGTTTACTGCGGTAGGAAATCGTAACAAAAACCAGAAATTCGGACACATCTAATTGATAACTTTAAAATGTGTTCATGTTCTACGAGGTTCAAAAGGAATTTTAATGAAATAAAAACAAAACCCTGAACATTTTAAAGGCTAGGAAAAATTGAATATTTCTAATGAGTATTGACATTCTTCGTCAAAGTATTTAAATCGAGTCCAAACTTGACTGGTTTTGCTCAAGTCTTTTCAATATATGGCGAAAGAAATGAAATTTTACCGATCTTCTTTTCGTGTTTTCGGAATTTTTTGAGTTAAATGCTGCAAAAAATTAAATATTTCTAATGAATTCGGTGAAATGTCGTAAATAAATTTAAAATGAGTAAAAAATTGACTAGTTTTGCTCAATTTTTAGCAAAATATGGCAAAAAACCTGAAATTTCACGGACATTCTTTTGCAGGTTTTGACGTTTTTTAAGTTAATTTCAAGGAAAAATTGAATTTTTCAAAAAGATTTCGTTATATTTCGTCAACAAATTTATTTTTGAGTCCAAACTTGACAAGTTCTGACCAATTCTTTGCAAAATATGGCCAAAAACATGAAATTTCACCGATTTGTTTTGGGTTTTCGACATTTCATGGGGTAACTGCTAAGAAATAAAGAGTAATTCTTCCAAATATATATAGACCTTGTGAAAAACTTTAAAATGAGTGCAAACTTGACTAGTTTTGCTCAATTCTTAACAAAAAATGGCCAAAGACCTGAAATTTCACCGATTTTCTTTTCGAGTTTTCGAAATTTTTTGTTTTAACTGCTGCAAAAAAATAAATATTTCTATAAAATTCGATTATATCTCGTCAATTAATTTTAAATCAGTCAAAACTTGACTAAGTTTGCTTAATTTTTTGCAAAATATGATAAAAAACCTGAAATTTCACCAATCTTCTTTTCGAGTTATCGACACTTTTTGATTTTGAAAGACTTAATATATCTAATGACTTAGGACAAATCTCTTCAAATAACTTAAAACAAGTCCAAACATGAGTAGGCTTGCTCAGAATATTTAGCAAAATATGGTAAAAAACCGGAAAATTCAGTGATTTTGTTTCCAGTTCTCGGCGTTTTATCAGTTAAATGCTAACAAAAATGCAATATTTTCATTGAATTAAGCTATATCTTCTCAAAAAATTCAAAAGGAGTAATACTTGACTAGTTTCGCTCAATTATCAGCAAAATATAGCCAAAAACATAAAGTTACAACTCTTTTTTTCTAGAGTTTGACGTTTTTTTAGTAAACGGCTATGAATAATTGAATATTTCTAATTAGTTTGGGCATATCTCGTCAAATTATTTAAAACGACTCCAAAATTGACTAGTTTTGCTCAATTATTTTCAAAATATGCATAAAGACCTTAAATTTCACCGATTTGTAATGATCTTTCGACGTTTTTACGGTAAACTGCTAAAAAATAAACTTTTTAAAGAAGTTGGTTGGATATTAAAAAAAAATAATAATTAAGTAATACTTAAGTAGTATTGCTCAATTCGTAGCAAAATATGGCCGAGAACCTATAATTTCACCAAATTTTTTCGAGTCATGGACGTTTAATGATTTAAAGGCTACAAAAAATAAATATTTAATAAGAATTTGGTTATATCTCGTCATAAACTTCAACGTCGACCACCCGGAATTGACCTATCAGAATCGACTTCTCATAACTGTCTCTACGGAACAACGGTTGACAAATCATAATACACTACCCGGAATCGACCTCGCCAAGTAGATCTCATGTGATCGACCTTGGGCCATCGACCACAGGTCATCGACCTCGGGTCACTGACCTAGGCTAATTGACCTAGGATCATTGACCTCTGCACATTGACCTTGGGTGATTGACCTCTTCACATTAACCTCAGGACATTGACCATAATTCTTCACGGAGTCGACCCCCCCGGAGTCAAACTATTGCAGTTGATCTCCCGGAGTCGACCTCCCGGAGTCGAAATCACGGAGTCGACCTCCCGGAGTCGACCTCTTGGAGTCGATCTCCCGGGGTCGACCTCCCGGAGTCGACCTCACGGAGTCGACCTCCCGGAGTCGACCTCCCGGAGTCCACCTCCCGGAGTCCACCTCATGGAGTCGACCTTAGGTCATTGACCTCGTGTCATTGACCTCGGGTCATTGACCTCTGGTCATTCACCTCGGTTCATTTACCTCGGGTCAGTGACCTTGGTTCATTGACCTCTGCTCACTGACCTTGGGTCATTGACCTCTGCTCATTTACCTCGGGTCATAGAACATAATTCTTCACGGAGTCGACCCTCCCGGAGTCACTTTCCGGAGTCTATTTCCCGGAGTCTTCCCCTGGGAGTCTATCTCCCAGAGTTCTCCTCGCGAAGTCGACCTCCCAGAGTCGACCTCACCCAGTCGAGCTCAGATCATCGACCTCGAATCATCGACTTCGGGTCATCGACCTCGGGTTAAGATAATATCGAAAAAATCGACAAAATGGGATGATTTTAGCGAACTTTTGATAGTTTTGCTCTATTTTAGCAAAACGTTCGTCATTTTGTCAAGATAATATCGATAAAAGCGACAAAATGGGATAATTTAAGCGTTTTTCGCCTGTCTTCGCCTATTTTGCTCTTACAAGTGAACATTTTGTTCTAATTTAGAAAGATATCCGTGGATCTTTAAAACGAGACCACATACTACCGGATCTACTTGAATTTTATTTAATAAAGTGACATATTCCAGAAATTATAAAAAAGACATAAATTTCTCTGCTTTCATCGTTTACCGCGGTAGAAAATCGTAACAAAAACCAGAAATTCGGACACATCTAATTGATAACTTTAAATTGCGTTCATGTTCTACGAGGTTAAAAAGGAATTTTAATGAAATAAAAACAAAACCCTGAACATTTTAAAGGCTAGGAAAAATTGAATATTTCTAATGAGTATTGACATTCTTCGTCAAATTATTTAAATGGAGTCCAAACTTGACTGGTTTTGCTCAAGTCTTTTCAATATATGGCGAAAGACCTGAAATTTTACCGATCTTCTTTTCGTGTTTTCGGAATTTTTTGCGTTAATTGCTACAAAAATTTAAATATTTCTAATGAATTCGGTGAAATGTCGTAAATAAATTTAAAATGAGTAAAAACTTGACTAGTTTTGCTCAATGTTTAGCAAAAAATGCCAAAAAACCTGAAATTTCACGGACATTCTTTTGCAGGTTTTGACGTTTTTTAAGTTAATTTCAAGGAAAAATTGAATTTTTCAAAACGATTTCGTTATTCTTCGTCAACAAATTTATTTTTGAGTCCAAACTTGACAAGTTCTGACCAATTCTTTGCAAAATATGGCCAAAAACATGAAATTTCACCGATTTGTTTTGGGTTTTCGACATTTCATGGGGTAACTGCTAAAAAATAAAGAGTAATTCTTCTAAATATATATAGACCTTGTGAAAAACTTTAAAATGAGTGCAAACTTGACTAGTTTTGCTCAATTCTTATTATATTTTGCTCAATTCTTGGATATTAAAGAATAATTAAAAATTAGGGAAAAATTGAGTAGTTTGCTCAATTCGTAGCAAAATATGGCGAAAAACCTAAGCTTTCACCGATTACTTTCGAGTCATCGACGTTTTATGAGTTAATGCTACGAAAAATTAAATATTTCTTAAGAAATTTGGTTATATTTTGTCAAATACGTTAAAATGAGTCCCAACTTGAATAGTTTTGCTCGATTTTTAGAAAAATATAAGAAAAAAAACTGAAATTTCACCTATTTTCTTTATGAGTTTTCGACGTTATTTGAGCTCATTCCTAATAAAACTTGAATATTTCGATAGTATTTGGTTAGATCTCGTGAGAAACTTTAAAATTAGTGCAAACATGACTACGTTTGCTCAATACTTAGCAAAAAATGGCCAAAGACCTGAAATTTCACCGATTGGTTTTGATTTTTTGATGTTTTTTGGGTAAATGATGAGTAAAATGAAATATTTGTGATAAAATTTATTTAGATGTCGTCAATAAACTTAAACTGAGTTAAAACTTGAATGGTTTAGCTCAATTTTTAGCAATATATTGCAAAAAACCTGGAAATTTTACCAATTTTCCTTTCCAATTTTCGAAATTTTTTCTGTTAATTCCTAAAAAAAATACATATTTATATAGAATTCGGTTGGATTTCGTCAAGAAATTTAAAGTCAGTAAAAGCTTAACTGTGTTTGCTTGTTTTTTAGCAAAATATGGTAAAAAACCTGAAATTTCATCGATCTTCTTTTCGAGTTTTCGACGGATTTTGCGTTAACGGCTACGAAAAATTGAATATTTCTAATGATTGAGGACATATCTCGTCAAATTATAAAAAACGAGTCCAAACATGCTTAATTTTGCTCAATTATTAGCAAAATAAGGCCAAAGAACTTACATTTCACCGATTTGTATTGATTTCTCGACGTTTTTGGGGTTAACTGCTCAAAAAATAGAAAATTTTAAAAGAATTTGGTTAGATATTAAAAAAAAATTAAAAATTAGTGAAAAATTGAGTAGTTTTGCTCAATTCGTAGCAAATAAAAAGCGAAAAACCTAAGCTTTCACCGAATATTTTCGAGTCATCGACGTTTTATGAGTTAAATGCTGCGAAAAATTAAATATTTCTTAACAAATTTGGTTATATTTTGTCAAATACGTTAAAATGAGTCCCAACTTGAGTAGTTTTGTTCAATTTTTAGCAAAAAATGTCAAAAAACCTGAAATTTCACCGATTTTTTTTTCGAGGTGTCGACGTTTATTGAGTTAATTGCTACGAAAAATTTAATATTTCGATAGAATTTGGTTTAATCTCGTCAAAAACTTTAAAATGAGTGCAAACTTGACTAGTTTTGCTCAATTCTAAGCAGAATATGTCCAAAGACCAGAAATTTCACCGATTTTTTATCATAGTTTGACGTTTTTTGGGTTAACTGCTAAAAAGAATTGAAAATATTTAAAAAATTTAGTTAAAAACTGTCAAAAAGTATTAAAAAGATTTAATACTTGACTAGATTTACTAAATATTTACCAAAATTCGGCAAAAAACCTTAAATTTCACTATTTTTTTCGAGCTTTTGACTTTTTATTAGTTATATGCTATCAAAAATAGAATATTTCTCGAGAATTTGGTCATATCTCGTGCAAAACTTTAAGATTTTCCCAATCATGACTAGTTTTGCTCAATTTTTAGCAAAATATGGCCAAAAACCTGAAATTTCACCGATTTGTTTTGGATTTTCGACATTTCATGGTTTAACTGCTGAGAAATAAAGAGTATTACTTCTGAATATAGATAGACCTTGTGAAAAACTTTAAAATGAGTGCAAACTTGACTGGTTTTGCTCAATTCTTAGCAAAAAATGACCAAAGACCTGAAATTTCACCAATTTTCTTTTCGAGTTTTCGAAATTTTTTGTGTTAACTGCTGCAAAAAAATTAATATTTCTATAGAATTCGATTATATCTCGTCAATTAATTTTAAATCAGTCAATACTTGACTATGTATGCTTAATTATTAGCAAAATATGATAAAAAACCTGAAATTTCACCAATCTTCTTTTCGAGTTATCGACACTTTTTGATTTAATGGCTACGAAAGACTGAATATATCTAATGATTTAGGACAAACCTCTTCAAATAACTTAAAACAAGTCCAAACATGACTAGGCTTGCTCTATATTTAGCAAAATATGGTAAAAAACCGGAAATTCAGTGATTTTGTTTCAAGTTCTCGGCGTTTTATCAGTTAAATGCTATCAAAAAATGGAATATTTTTATAGAATTTAGGTATATCTTCACAAAAAATTAAAAATGAGTAAATATTTGACTAGTTTCGCTCAATTATCAGCAAAATATGGCCAAAAACATAAAGTTCACCTCTTTTTTTCTATAGTTTGACGTTTTTTTAGTAAACGGCTATGAATAATTGAATATTTCTTATTAGTTTGGGCATATTTCGTCAAATTATTTAAAACGAGTGCAAACTTGACTACTTTTGCTCAATTCTTTTCAAAATATGTATAAAGACCTTAAATTTCAGCGATTTGTTTTGATTTTTTGCCGTTTTTTGGGTTTACTGCTAAAAAAATAGGATCTTTTTAAAGAATTTGGTTAAATATTTAAAAATAAATTATAATTAACTGATACTTGAGTAGTTTTGTTCAATTTGTAGCAAAATATAACCAAAAACCTATAATTTATCCGAATTTTTTCGAGTCATCGGCGTTTAATGAGTTAAAGGCTAAGAAAAATGAAATATTTCTTAAGAAATTTGGTTATATTTTTTAAAATACGTTAAAATGAGTCCCAACTTGAGTAGTTTTGCTCAGTTTTTAGCAAAAAATGTCAAAAAACTTGAAATTTCACGGATTTTTTTTTCAAGGTTTCGACGTTTATTGAGTTAATTGCTACGAAAAATTAGATATTTCGATAGTATTTGGTTAGATCTCGTGAGAAACTTTAAAATGAGTGCAAACTTGACTAGTTTTGCTCAATTCTAAGCAGAATATGTCCAAAGACCAAAAATTTCACCGATTTTTTATGATACTTTGACGTTTTTTGGGTTTACATCTTAAAAAAATGAAAATATTTAAAAAAATTTAGTTAAAAACTGTCAAGAAATATTAAAATGAGTTAATACTTGACTAGATTTACTAAATATTTACCAAAATTCGGCCTAAAAACCTTAAATTTCACTATTTTTTTCGAGCTTTTGACTTTTTATTAGTTATGTGCTATCAAAAATAGAATATTTCTCGAGAATTTGGTCATATCTCGTGCAAAACTTTAAGATTTGCCCAATCGTGACTAGTTTTGCTCAATTTTTAGCAAAGTATTGCCAAAAAGCTATAATTTCGTCGAATTTTTTCGAGTCATCGACGTTTTATGAGTTAAAAGTTACGAAAAATTAAATATTTCTTATTAATTTGGTTATTTCTCGTAAAAAATTTAAAATGAGTACACACTTGACTAGATTTGCTCAGTATTTAGCAAAATATTGCCAAGAACCTGAAATATCACCGCATTATTTATCGAGCTTTTGGTGAATTTATCCGTTATATGGTAATAACAACGAAATAGTTCTATAGAATTTGGTTATATTTTGTGAAAAACTTTAAAATAAGCCCTATCATGACTATTTTCGCTAAATAATTGTTCAACTATGGCCATAAACGTGAAATTTCACCGATATGTTTTGAGTTTTCGACGTTCCATGGGTTAACTGGTCATTGACCTAGAGTCATTGACCTCGGGTCATTGACCTAGGGTCATTGACCTCGGGTTATTGACCTCGGGTCATTGACCTTGGGTCATTGACCTCTACTCATTGACCTTGGGTCATTGACCTCTGCTCATTGACCTCAGGTCAGAGACCATAATTCTTCACGGAGTCGACCCTCCCGGAGTCAAACTAATGCATTCGACCTCCCGGAGTCGACCTTTTGGAGTCAACCTCCCGGAGTCGACCTCAAGGAGTCGACCTCCCGGAGTCGACCTCCCGGAGTCAACCTCCCCGAGTCGACCTCAAGGAGTCGACCTCCCGGACTCGACTTCTCGGAGTCGACCTCTTGGAGTCGACCTTCGGGAGTCGACCTCCCGGAGTGGACCTCTTGGAGTCGTCCTCCCGGAGTCCACCTCATGGAGAAGACCTAAGGTCATTGACCTCGGGTCATCGACCTTGGGTCATTGACCTTGGGTCATTGACCTCGGCTCATTGACATCGGGTCATAGACCTCGGGTCATTGACCTCGGGTCATTGACCTCGGGTCATTGACCTAGGGTCATTGACCTTGGGTCACTGACCTCGGGTCATTGACCTCGGGTCACTGACCGTAATTCATCTTGGAGTCGACCCTCCCGGAGTCAAACTATTGCATTAGACCTCCCGGAGTCGACCTTTCATAGTCAACCTCCTAGAAACCACCTCCGAGAGTCGAACTCAAGGAGTCGACCTATTGGAGTAGGATTCCCGAAGTCAACCTCTCGGAGCCGACCGCCAGGATTAAACCTCTTTAAGACGACCTCCTGGAGTCGACCTCACGGAGTCGACCTCACGGAGTCAATCTTACGGAGTTGACCTCACGAAGTCGACCTATGGTCATAGTCCTCTGGTCAAAGACTTCAAGTCAAAGACTGTGGGTGTTCATCCTCGTGTTATATACATTTTGTCATCTGCCTGCAGATATTGGATTATGGTTATCGGGTCCGACTTTCAGGAGTCGACCACTTAAAGTCGAAATTTTGGATTCGGCCACCAAAAGTCGATTGCCGGAATCGACTTCCCGGAGTTAACTCCAATTGTTTAACTCCCAAATTTGACCTACCCCAGAAAACCTAACGGAGTCGACCTCTTAGAACTGTCCTCCCGGAATCGACCTCGATTAGTCGACCTCCTGGAGTCGACCGTCAGGTGTCGATCTCCAGGATTCAACCTCCCGGAGTTGACCCCCCGGAGTCAACTTCCCGGAGTCTATTTCCCGGAGTCTTCCTCTGGGAGTCTAACTCCCAGAGTTCTCCTCCCGAAGTCGTCCTCCCAGAGTCGACCTCACCCAGTCGATCTCCAGTCATCGACCTCGAATCATCGACTTCGGGACATCGACCTCGGGTTAAGATTATATCGAAAAAATCTACAAAATGGGATGATTTTAGTGAACTTTTGATAAATTGCTATATTTTTGCAATACGATCGTCATTTTGTCAAGATAATGTCGATGAAAGCGACAAAATGGGATAATTTAAGCGTTTTTCGCCTGTCTGCTCCTATTTTGCTCTAACAAGTGAACATTTTGTTCTAATTTAGAAAGATAACC
Organism: Sympetrum striolatum; assembly: GCA_947579665.1. Lineage (NCBI taxonomy): Eukaryota > Metazoa > Arthropoda > Insecta > Odonata > Libellulidae > Sympetrum > Sympetrum striolatum. The sequence continues at coordinate 77,454,706 of OX388349.1, forward strand.
GTATATCTTAAAAACGAGACCAGATACAACCGGATCTACTTGAATTTTATTTAATAAAGTGACATATTCCAGGAAAATATAAAAAAGACAAATTTTGCTGCTTTCATCGTTTACCGCGGTAGGAAATCGTAACAAAAACCAGAAATTCGGACACATCTAATTGATAACTTTAAAATGTGTTCATGTTCTACGAGGTTCAAAAGGAATTTTAATGAAATAAAAACAAAACCCTGAACATTTTAAAGGCTAGGAAAAATTGAATATTTCTAATGAGTATTGACATTCTTCGTCAAAGTATTTAAATCGAGTCCAAACTTGACTGGTTTTGCTCAAGTCTTTTCAATATATGGCGAAAGACCTGAAATTTTACCGATCTTCTTTTCGTGTTTTCGGAATTTTTTGAGTTAAATGCTGCAAAAAATTATATATTTCTAATGAATTCGGTGAAATGTCGTAAATAAATTTAAAATGAGTAAAAAATTGACTAGTTTTGCTCAATTTTTAGCAAAATATGGCAAAAAACCTGAAATTTCACGGACATTCTTTTGCAGGTTTTGACGTTTTTTAAGTTAATTTCAAGGAAAAATTGAATTTTTCAAAACGATTTCGTTATTCTTCGTCAACAAATTTATTTTTGAGTCCAAACTTGACAAGTTCTGACCAATTCTTTGCAAAATATGGCCAAAAACATGAAATTTCACCGATTTGTTTTGGGTTTTCGACATTTCATGGGGTAACTGCTAAGAAATAAAGAGTAATTCTTCCAAATATATATAGACCTTGTGAAAAACTTTAAAATGAGTGCAAACTTGACTAGTTTTGCTCAATTCTCAACAAAAAATGGCCAAAGACCTGAAATTTCACCGATTTTCTTTTCGAGTTTTCGAAATTTTTTGTTTTAACTGCTGCAAAAAAATAAATATTTCTATAAAATTCGATTATATCTCGTCAATTAATTTTAAATCAGTCAAAACTTGACTAAGTTTGCTTAATTTTTTGCAAAATATGATAAAAAACCTGAAATTTCACCAATCTTCTTTTCGAGTTATCGACACTTTTTGATTTAATGGCTACGAAAGACTTAATATATCTAATGATTTCGGACAAATCTCTTCAAATAACTTAAAACAAGTCCAAACATGAGTAGGCTTGCTCAATATTTAGCAAAATATGGTAAAAAACCGGAAAATTCAGTGATTTTGTTTCGAGTTCTCGGCGTTTTATCAGTTAAATGCTAACAAAAATGCAATATTTTCATTGAATTAAGCTATATCTTCTCAAAAAATTCAAAAGGAGTAATACTTGACTAGTTTCGCTCAATTATCAGCAAAATATAGCCAAAAACATAAAGTTACAACTCTTTTTTTCTAGAGTTTGACGTTTTTTTAGTAAACGGCTATAAATAATTGAATATTTCTAATTAGTTTGGGCATATCTCGTCAAATTATTTAAAACGACTGCAAAATTGACTAGTTTTGCTCAATTCTTTTCAAAATATGCATAAAGACCTTAAATTTCACCGATTTGTAATGATTTTTCGACGTTTTTACGGTTAACTGCTAAAAAAAAACTTTTTAAAGAAGTTGGTTGGATATTTAAAAAAAAATAATAATTAAGTAATACTTAAGTAGTATTGCTCAATTCGTAGCAAAATATGGCCGAGAACCTATAATTTCACCAAATTTTTTCGAGTCATGGACGTTTAATGATTTAAAGGCTACAAAAAATAAATATTTAATAAGAATTTGGTTATATCTCGTCATAAACTTCAACGTCGACCACCCGGAATTGACCTATCAGAATCGACTTCTCATAACTGTCTCTACGGAACAACGGTTGACAAATCATAATACACTACCCGGAATCGACCTCGCCAAGTAGATCTCATGTGATCGACCTTGGGCCATCGACCACAGGTCATCGACCTCGCGTCATTGACCTAGGGTTATTGACCTCGGGTCATTAGCCTAGGGTCATTGACCTCGGGTCACTGACCTAGGCTAATTGACCAAGGATCATTGACCTCTGCACATTGACCTTGGGTGATTGACCTCTTCACATTAACCTCAGGACATTGACCATAATTCTTCACGGAGTCGACCCCCCCGGAGTCAAACTATTGCAGTTGATCTCCCGGAGTCGACCTCCCGGAGTCGAAATCACGGAGTCGACCTCCCGGAGTCGACCTCTTGGAGTCGATCTCCCGGGGTCGACCTCCCGGAGTCGACCTCACGGAGTCGACCTCCCGGAGTCCACCTCCCGGAGTCCACCTCATGGAGTCGACCTTAGGTCATTGACCTCGTGTCATTGACCTCGGGTCATTGACCTCTGGTCATTCACCTCGGTTCATTTACCTCGGGTCAGTGACCATGGTTCATTGACCTCTGCTCACTGACCTTGGGTCATTGACCTCTGCTCATTTACCTCGGGTCATAGAACATAATTCTTCACGGAGTCGACCCTCCCGGAGTCACTTTCCGGAGTCTATTTCCCGGAGTCTTCCCCTGGGAGTCTATCTCCCAGAGTTCTCCTCGCGAAGTCGACCTCCCAGAGTCGACCTCACCCAGTCGAGCTCAGATCATCGACCTCGAATCATCGACTTCGGGTCATCGACCTCGGGTTAAGATAATATCGAAAAAATCGACAAAATGGGATGATTTTAGCGAACTTTTGATAGTTTTGCTCTATTTTAGCAAAACGTTCGTCATTTTGTCAAGATAATATCGATAAAAGCGACAAAATGAGATAATTTAAGCGTTTTTCGCCTGTCTTCGCCTATTTTGTTCTAACAAGTGAACATTTTGTTCTAATTTAGAAAGATATCCGTGGATCTTTAAAACGAGACCACATACTACCGGATCTACTTGAATTTTATTTTATAAAGTGACATATTCCAGAAAATATAAAAAAGACATAAATTTTGCTGCTTTCATCGTTTACTGCGGTAGGAAATCGTAACAAAAACCAGAATTTCAGACACATCTAATTGATAACTGTAAAATGTGTTCATGTTCTACGAATTTTAATGAATTAAAAGCAAAATCCTGAACATTTTAAAGGCTAGGAAAAATTGAATATTTATAATGAGTTTTAACATACTTCGTCAAATTATTTAAATCGAGTCCTTGACTAGTAACTTGACTGGTTTTGCTCAATTCTTTTCAAAATATGCATAAAGACCTTAAATTTCACCGATTTGTAATGATTTTTCGACGTTTATACGGTAAACTGAAAGACCTGAAATTTTACGGATTTTCTTTTCGTGTGTTCGGAATTTTTTGAGTTAACTGCTACAAAAAATTAAATATTTCTAATGAATTCGACTAGATTTCGTCAATATATTTGAAATGAGTAAAAGACTGACTAAGTTTGCTTAATTTTTAGCAAAATATGGTAAAAAACCTAAAATTTCACCGATTTGTTTTGGGTTTTCGACATCTCATGGGTTAACTGCTAAGAAATAAAGAGTATTTCATCTGAATATAGATAGACCTTGTGAAAAACTTTAAAATGAGTGCAAACTTGTCTATTTTTTCTCAATTTTCAGCTAAATATGGTAAAAAACCTGAAATTTCACCGATCTTCTTTTCGAGTTTTCGACGGTTTTAGCGTTTGACGGCTACTAAAATTGAATATTTCTAATGATTTAGGACATATCTCGTCAAATTTTAAATAACGAGTCCAAACATGCTTAATTTTGCTCAATTATTATCAAAATATGGCCAAAGAACTGAAATTTCACCGATTAGTATTGATTTTTTGACGTTTTTTGGGTTAACTGCTAAAAAAAAGAAAATTTTAAAAGAATATGGTTAAATATTTAAAAAAAATTAAAAATTAGTTAAAAATTGAGTAGTTTTGCTCAATTCGTAATAAAATATGGAGAAAGACCTAAGCTTTCACCAAATACTTTCGAGTCATCGACGTTTTATGAGTTAATTGCTACGAAAAACTAAATATTTCTTAACAAATTTGGTTATATTTTGTCAAATACGTTAAAATGAGTCCCAACTTGAGTTGTTTTGCTCAATTTTTAGAATAATATGGGAAAAAACCTGAAATTTCACCTATACTCTTCCTTAGTTTTCGACGTTATTTGAGCTCATTCCTAAGAAAACTTAAATATTTCGATATTATTATGTTAGAGCTCGTGAGAAACTTTAAAATGAGTGCAAACATGACTAGATTTGCTCAATACTTAGCAAAAAATGGCCAAAGACCTGAAATTTCACCGATTGGTTTTGATTTTTTGATGTTTTTTGGGTAAATGATGAGTAAAATTAAATATTTGTGATAAAATTTATTAAGATGTCTTCAATAAATTTAAAATGAGTTAAAACTTGAATATTTTAGCTTAATTTTTAGCAAAATATTGCAAAAAACCTGAAAATTCACCAATTTTCGAAATTTTTTCTGTTAATTCCCAAAAAAAATAAATATTTATATAGAATTCGGTTGGATTTCGTCAATAAATTTAAAGTCAGTAAAAACTTGACTGAGTTTGCTTGTTTTTTAGCAAAATATGGTAAAAAACCTGAAATTTCACCGATCCTCTTTTCGAGTTTTCGACGGTTTTTGCGTTTACGGCTACGAAAAATTGAATATTTCTAATGATTGAGGACATATCTCGTCAAATTATAAAAAACGAGTCCAAACATGCTTAATTTTGCTCAATTATTAGCAAAATATGGCCAAAGAACTTACATTTCACCGATTTGTATTGATTTCTCGACGTTTTTTGGGTTAACTGCTCAAAAAATAGAAAATTTTAAAAGAATTTGGTTAGATATTAAAAAAAATTAAAAATTAGTGAAAAATTGAGTAGTTTTGCTCAATTCGTAGCAAATAAAAAGCGAAAAACCTAAGCTTTCACCGAATATTTTCGAGTCATCGACGTTTTATGAGTTAAATGCTGCGAAAAATTAAATATTTCTTAACAAATTTGGTTATATTTTGTCAAATACGTTAAAATGAGTCCAAACTTGAGTAGTTTTGCTCAATTTTTAGCAAAAAATGTCAAAAAACCTGAAATTTCACCGATTTTTTTCGAGGTTTCGACGTTTATTGAGTTAATTGCTACGAAATATTTAATATTTCGATAGAATTTGGTTTAATCTCGTCCAAAACTTTAAAATGAGTGCAAACTTGACTAGTTTTGCTCAATTCTAAGCAGAATATGTCCAAAAACCTGAAATTTCACCGATTCTTTATGATACTTTGACGTTTTTTGGGTTAACTGCTAAAAAGAATTGAAAATATTTAAAAAATTTACTTAAAAACTGTCAAAAAGTATTAAAATGAGTTAATACTTGACTAGATTTACTAAATATTTACCAAAATTCGGCAAAAAACCTTAAATTTCACTATTTGTTTCGAGCTTTTGACTTTTTATTAGTTATATGCTATCAAAAATAGAATATTTCTCAAGAATTTGGTCATATCTCGTGCAAAACTTTAAGATTTTCCCAATCGTGACTAGTTTTGCTCAATTTTTAGCAAAATATGGCCAAAAACCTGAAATTTCACAGACATTCTTTTGGAGTTTTTGCCATTTTTTTTAGATAATTTCAAGGAAAAATTGAATTTTTCTATACCATATCGTTATTCTTCTTCAACAAATTTAAAATGAGTCCAAACTTGACAAGTTATGTTCAATTCTTAGCAAAATATGGCCAAAAACCTGAAATTTCACCGATTTGTTTTGGGTTTTCGACATTTCATGGGTTAACTGCTAAGAAATAAAGAGTATTTCTTCTGAATATAGATAGACCTTGTGAAAAACTTTAAAATGAGTGCAAACTTGTCTAGTTTTGCTTAATTCTTAACAAAAAATGGCCAAAGACCTGAAATTTCACCGATTTTCTTTTCGAGTTTTCGAAGTTTTTTGTGTTAACTGCTACAAGAAAATTAATATTTCTATAGAATTCGGTAATATCTCGTAAATTAATTTTAAATCAGTCAAAACTTGACTAAGTTTGCTTAATTTTTAGCAAAATATGATAAAAAACCTGAAATTTCACCAATCTTCTTTTCGAGTTATCGACACTTTTTGATTTAATGGCTACGAAAGACTTAATATATCTAATGATTTCGGACAAATCTCTTCAAATAACTTAAAACAAGTCCAAACATGAGTAGGCTTGCTCAATATTTAGCAAAATATGGTAAAAAACCGGAAAATTCAGTGATTTTGTTTCGAGTTCTTGGCGTTTTATCAGTTAAATGCTAACAATAATGGAATATTTTCATAGAATTTAGCTATATCTTCACAAAAAATTCAAAAGGAGTAAAAACTTGACTAGTTTCGCTCAATTATCAGCAAAATAAAGCCAAAACATGAAATTTCATCTCTTTTTTTCTAGAGTTTGACGTTTTTTTAGTAAACGGCTTTAATAATTGAATATTTCTAATAAGTTTTGGCATATCTCGTCAAATTATTTAAAACGAGTGCAAACTTGACTAGTTTTGCTCAATTCTTTTCAAAACATGTATAAAGACATTAAATTTCAGCGATTAGTATTGATTTTTTGACGTTTTTTGGGTTAACTACTAAAAAAAAATAGAAACATTTTAGAGAATTTAGTTAGCTATTTAATAATAAATTATAATTAACTAATACTTGAGTAGTTTTGCTCAATTCGTAGCAAAATATGGCCAAAAACCTATAATTTCACCGATTTTGTTCGAGCCATCGACATTTTATGAGTTAAAGGCTACAAAAAAATTAATATTTAATAAGAATTTGGTTATATCTCGTCATAAACGTCGACCAACCGGAATTGAGCTTTTAGAATCGACTTCTCATAACTGTCTCTACGGAACAACCTACAGTTGACAAATCATAATAGACCACCCGGAATCAACCTCGCCAAGTAGATCTCGTGTCATCGACCTTGCGTCATCGACCTTGGGTCATAAACGTAGTGTCAGCGTCCTCTGGTCATAAACCTCGGGTCATTTACCTTGGGTCATTGACCTAGTGTCATTGAACGCGGGTCATCGCCCTAGGGTCATTGACCTCGGGTAATTGACCTCTGGTCATTGACCTTGGGGTATTGACATCTGCTCATTAACCTCAGGTCAGAGTCCATAATTCTTCACGGAGTCGACCCCCGTGGAGTCAAACTAATGCATTCGACCTCCCTGAGTCGACCTCCCGGAGTTGACCTCCCAGAGTCGACCTCCCAGAGTCGACCTCCCGGAGTCGAACTCCCAGAGTCAACCTCCCGGAGTCGACCTCTCGGAGTCACCCTCCCGGAGTCGACCTCCCGGAGTCAACCTCACGGAGTCCACCTCACGGAGTCCACCTCATGGAGTTAACCTAAGGTCATTGACCTCGTGTCATTGACGTCAGGTTTTCGACCTTTGGTCATCGACCTTTGGTCATCGACCTTGGGTTATTGACCTCAGGTCATAGACCTCGGGTCATTGACCTAGGGTCGTTGACCTAAAGTCATTGACCGTGGGTCATTGACCTAGGGTCATTTACCTAGAGTCATAGACCTCAGGTCATTGACCTAGTGTCATTGAGCGTGGGTCATTGACCTAGGGTCATCGACCTTGGGTCATAAACGTAGTGTCAGCGACCTCTGGTCATAAACCTCGGGTCATTTACCATGGGTCATTGACCTAGTGTCATTGACCTAGTGTCATTGACCGCGGGTCATTGCCCTAGGGTCATTGACCTCGGCTCATTGACTTTGGGCTATTGACATCTACTCGTTAACCATAGGTCATAGACCATAATTCTTCACGGAGTCGACCCCCACGGAGTCAAACTAATGCATTTGACCTCCCGGAGTCGACCTTTTGGAGTCAACCTCCCGGCCGCGACTTCCCTGAGTCGACCTCCCGGGGTCGACCTCCAAGAGTCGACCTCCCGGAGTCGACCTCCCGGAGTCGAATTCCCAGAGTCGACCTCCCGGAGTCGACCTCCCGGAGTCAACCTCCTGGAGTCATCCGCCCGGAGTCGACCAAACGGAGTCCACCTCCCGGAATCAACCTCACGGAGTCCACCTCATGGAGTTGACCTAAGGTCATTGACCTCGTGTCATTGACGTCAGGTCATCGACCTTGGGTCATCGACCTGGGGTCATTGACCTAGGGTCATTGACCTAGGGTCGTTGAAATAAGGTCATTGACGACGGGTCATTGACCTAGGGTCATTGACCTGGAGTAGACCTCCCGGAGTCGACCTCCCGGAGTCGACCTCCCGGAGTCGACCTCCCGGAGTCGACCTCCCGGATTCGACCTCCCAGAGTTGACCTCCCAGAGTCGACCTCCCGGAGTCGACCTACCGGAGTCGACCTCCCGGAATCGACCTCCCGGAATCTATCTCCCGATGTCGACCTCCCGGAGTCGACCTCACGGAGTTGACCTCCCGGAGTCCACCTCCCGGAGTCCACTCCATGGAGTCGACCTTAGGTCATTGACCTCGTGTCATTCACGTCGGGTCATTGACCTCGGGTTTGATAAGGTAATGTCAGCGACCTCGGGTCATTGACCTTGGGTCATTGACCTTCGGTCATTGACCTCTACTCATTGACCTCTACTCATTGACCTTGGGTCATTGACCTTGGGTCATTGACCTCTGCTCAGTGACCTCGGGTCATAGACCATAATTCTTCACGGAGATGACCCTCCCGGAGTCAACTTCCCGGAGTCTATTTCCCGGAGTCTTCCCATTGGAGTCTATCTCCCAGAGTTCTCCCGAAGTCGACCTTCCGGAGTTGACCTTACCCAGTCTATCTCCGGTCATTTACCTCGAATCATCGACTTCGGGTCTTCGACCTCGGGTTAAGATAATTTCGAAAAAATCGACAAAATTGGATGATTTTAGTGAACGTTTGATAGTTTTGCTCTATTGTAGCAAAACGTTCGTCATTTTGTCAGGATAATATCGATAAAAGTGACAAAATGGGATAATTTAAGCGTTTTTCGCCTGTCTTCGCCTATTTTGCTCTAACAAGTGAACATTTTGTTCTAAATTAGAAAGATATCCGTTGATCTTTAAAACGAGACCAGATACAACCGGATCTACTTGAATTTTATTTAATAAAGTGACATATTCCAGAAAATATAAAAAGGACATCAATTTCGCTGCTTTCGTCGTTTTTCGCGGTAGAAAATCGTAACAAAATGCAAAAATTCGGACACATCTAATTGATAACTTTAAAATGTGTTCATGTTCTACGAGGTTTAACGAATTTTAATGAAATAAAAGCAAAATCCTGAACATTTTAAAGGCTAGGAAAAATTATATATTTCTAATGAGTTTTGACATACTCCGTCAAATTATTTAAATCGTGTCCAAACTTGATTGGTTTTGCTCAAGTCTTTTCAATATATGGCGAAAGACCTGAAATTTTACCGATTTTCTTTTCGTGTTTTCGGAATTTTTTGAGTTAACTGCAACATAGAATTAAATATTTATAATGAATTCGGTGAAATGTCGTAAATAAATTTAAAATGAGCAAAAACTTGACTCGTTTTGCTCAATTTTGAGCTAAATATGGCAAAAAACCTGAAATTTCACCGATTTTATTTTCGAGTTTTCGAAATTTATTCCTTAACTGCTACAAAAAATTAAATATTTCTATGAATTCGATTAGATCTCGTCAATATATTTGAAAAGAGTAAAAGACTGACTAGGTTTGCTTAATTTTTAGCAAAATATGGAAAAAAACCAGAAATTTCACCGATTTGTTTTGGGTTTTTGACATTTCATGGGTTAACTGCTAAGAAATAAAGAGTATCTCTTCTGAATATAGATTTACCTTGTGTAGAACTTTAAAATGAGTGCAAACTTGTCTAGTTTTGCTCAATTATTAGCTAAATATGATAAAAAACCTGAAATTTCACGGATCTTCTTTTCGAGTTTTCGACGGTTTTTGCGTTTACATCTAAGAAAAATTAAATTCTTCTAATGAGTGAGGACATTTCTCATAAAATAATTTAATATGAGTCCAAACTTGTTTAGTTTTGCTCAATTTTTAGCAAAATATGGAAAAAAACCTGAAATTTTACCGTTTTTCTTTTGGTGTTTTCGGAATTTCTTGAGTTAACTGCAACAAAAAATGAAATATTTCTAATGAATTCGGTGAAATGTCGCATATAAATTTAAAATGAGTAAAAACATGACTAGTTTTGCTCAATTTTTAGCAAAATATGGCCAAAAACCTGAAATTTCACCGATTTTCTTTTCGAGTTTGCGAAATATATTCTTTTAACTGCTACAAAAAATTAAATATTTTTAAAGAATTCGATTAGATCTCGTCAATATATTTGAAATGAGTAAAAGACTGACTAAGTTTACTTAATTTTTAGCAAAATATGGTAAAAAACCTGAAATTTCACCGAATTGTTTTGGGTTTTTGACATTTCATGGGTTAACTGCTAAGAAATAAAGAGTATTTCTTCTGTATATAGATAAACCTTGTGAAAAACTTTAAAATGAGTGCAAAATTGTCTAGTTTTGCTCAATTTTTAGCTAAATATGGTAAAAAACCTGAAATTTCACTGATCTTCTTTTCGAGTTTTCGCCTGTTTTTGCGTTATACGGCTACTAAATATTGATTATTTCAAATGATTTAGGACATATCTCGTCAAATTATAAAAAACGAGTCCAAACATGCTTAATTTTGCTAAAATATTAGCAAAATATGGCCAAAGAACTGAAATTTCACCAATTTGTATTGATATTCCGACGTTTTTTGGGTTAACTGCTTAAAAAATAGAAAATTTTAAAAGAATTTGGTTGGATATTAAAGAATAATTAAAAATTGAGTAGTTTTGCTCAATTCGTAGCAAAATATGGCGAAAAAACTAAGCTTTCACCGAATACTTTCGAATCATCGACGTTTTATGAGTTAATGCTACAAAAAATTAAATATTTCTTAAGAAATTTGGTTATATTTTGTCAAATACGTTAAAATAAGTCCCAACTTGAATAGTTTTGCTCGATTTTTAGAAAAATATGGGAAAAAAACTGAAATTTCACCTATTTTCTTTATGAGTTTTCGATGTTATTTGAGCTCATTCCTAATAGAACTTGAATATTTCGATAGTATTTGGTTAGATCTCGTGAGAAACTTTAAAATGAGTGCAAACATGACTAGTTTTGCTCAATACTTAGCGAAAAATGGCCAAAGACCTGAAATTTCACCGATTGGTTTTGATTTTTTGATGTTTTTTGGGTAAATGATTAGTAAAATTAAATATTTGTGATGAAATTTATTTAAATGTCGTCAATAAATTTAAATTGAGTTAAAACTTGAATGGTTTAGCTCAATTTTTAGCAAAATATTGCAAAAAACCTGAAATTTCATCAATTTTCCTTTCCAATCTTCGAAATTTTTTCTGTTAATTCCTAAAAAAAATACATATTTATATAGAATTCGGTTGGATATCGTCAATAAATTTAAAGTCAGTAAAAACTTGACTGAGTTTGCTTGTTTTTTAGCAAAATATGGTAAAAAAACCTGAAATTTCACCGATCTTCTTTTCGAGTTTTCGACGGTTTTTGCGTTTACGGCTACGAAAAATTGAATATTTCTAATGATTGAGGACATATCTCGTCAAATTATAAAAAACGAGTCCAAACATGCTTAATTTTGCTCAATTATTAGCAAAATATGGCCAAAGAACTTAAATTTCACCGATTTGTATTGATTTCTCGACGTTATTTGGGTTAACTGCTAAAAAAATAGAAAATTTTAAAAGAATTTGGTTAGATATTAAAAAAAAATTAAAAATTAGTGAAAAATTGAGTAGTTTTGCTCAATTCGTAGCAAATAAAAAGCGAAAAACCTAAGCTTTCACCGAATATTTTCGAGTCATCGACGTTTTATGAGTTAAATGCTGCGAAAAATTAAATATTTCTTAACAAATTTGGTTATATTTTGTCAAATACGTTAAAATGAGTCCCAACTTGAGTAGTTTTACTCAATTTTTAGCAAACAATGTCAAAAAACCTGAAATTTCACCGATTTTTTTTTTCGAGGTTTCGACGTTTATTGAGTTAATTGCTACGAAAAATTTAATATTTCGATAGAATTTGGTTAAATCTCGTCAAAAACTTTAAAATGAGTGCAAACTTGACTAGTTTTGCTCAATTCTAAGCAGAATATGTCCAAAAACCTGAAATTTCACCGATTTGTTTTGGGTTTTCGACATTTCATGGGTAAGAAATAAATAAGATAAATATGATAAAAAACCAGAAATTTCACCGATTTTTTATGATAGTTTGACGTTTTTTGGGTTAACTGCTAAAAAGAATTGAAAATATTTAAAAAATTTAGTTAAAAACTGTCAAAAAGTATTAAAATGAGTTAATACTTGACTAGATTTACTAAATATTTACCAAAATTCGGCAAAAAACCTTAAATTTCAATATTTTTTCGAGCTTTTGACTTTTTATTAGTTATATGCTATCAAAAATAGGATATTTCTCGAGAATTTGGTCATATCTCGTGCAAAACTTTAAGATTTTCCCAATCGTGACTAGTTTTGCTCAATTTTTAGCAAAATATGGCCAAAAACCAGAAATTTCACAGACATTCTTTTGGAGTTTTTCCCTTTTTTATAGATAAATTATAGGAAAAATTGAATTTTTCTATACCATTTCGTTATTATTCGTCAACATATTTAAAATGAGTCCAAACCAACAAGTTATGTTCAATTCTTAGCAAAATATGGCCAAAAACCTGAAATTTCACCGATTTGTTTAGGGTTTTCGACATTTCATGGGTTAACTGCTAAGAAATAAAGAGTATTTCTTCTTAATATAGATAGACCTTGTGAAAAACTTTAAAATGAGTGCAAACTTGTCTAGTTTTGCTCAATTCTTAACAAAAAAAGGGCCAAAGACCTGAAATTTCACCGATTTTCTTTTCGAGTTTTCGAAATTTTTTGTGTTAACTGCTACAAGAAAATTAATATTTCTATAGAATTCGGTTATATCTCGTAAATTAATTTTGAATCAGTCAAAACTTGACCAAGTTTGCTTAATTTTTAGCAAAATATCATAAAAAACCTGAGATTTCACCAATCGTCTTTTCGAGTTAACGACACTTTTTGATTTAATGGCTACGAAATACTTAATATATCTAATGATTTCGGACAAATCTCTTCAAATAACTTAAAACAAGTCCAGACATGAGTAGGCTTGCTCAGAATATTCAGCAAAATATGGTAAAAAACCGGAAAATTCAGTGATTTTGTTTCGAGTTCTCGGCGTTTTATCAGTTAAATGCTAACAATAATGGAATATTTTTATAGAATTTAGCTATATCTTCTCAAAAAATTCAAAAGGAGTAATACTTGACTAGTTTCGCTCAATTATCAGCAAAATATAGCCATAAACATAAAGTTACAACTCTTTTTTTCTAGAGTTTGACGTTTTTTTAGTAAACGGCTATGAATAATTGAATATTTCTAATTAGTTTGGGCATATCTCGTCAAATTATTTAAAACGACTGCAAAATTGACTAGTTTTGCTCAATTCTTTTCAAAATATGCATAAAGACCTTAAATTTCACCGATTTGTAATGATTTTTCGACGTTTTTACGGTAAACTGCTAAAAAAAACTTTTTAAAGAATTTGGCTGGATATTTGAAAATAAAATAATAATTAAGTAATACTTAAGTAGTATTGCTCAATTCGTATCAAAATATGGCCGAATACCTATAATTTCACCAAATTTTTTCGAGTCATCGACGTTTTATGATTTAAAGGCTACAAAAAAATAAATATTCAATAAGAATTTGGTTATATCTCGTCATAAACTTCAACGTCGACCACCCGGAATTGACCTATCAGAATCGACTTCTCATAACTGTCTCTACGGAACAACCAACGGTTGACAAATCATAATAGACCACCCGGAATCGACCTCGCCAAGTAGATCTCATGTGATCGATCTTGGGCCATCGACCACAGGTCATCGACCTCGCGTCATTGACCTAGGGTTATTGACCTCGGGTCATTAGCCTAGGGTCATTGACCTCGGGTCACTGACCTAGGCTAATTGATCTAGGGTCATTGACCTCTGCACATTGACCTTGGGTGATTGACCTCTTCACATTAACATCGGGACATTGACCATAATTCTTCACGGAGTCGACCCCCCCGGAGTCAAACTATTGCAGTTGACCTCCCGGAGTCGACCTCCCGGGGTCGAAATCACGGAGTCGACCTCCCGGAGTCCACCTCCCGGAGTCCACCTCATGGAGTCGACCTTAGGTCATTGACCTCGTGTCATTGACCTCTGGTCATTGACCTCTGGTCATTCACCTCGGTTCATTTACCTCGGGTCAGTGACCTTGGTTCATTGACCTCTGCTCATTGACCTTGGGTCATTGACCTCTGCTCATTTACCTCGGGTCATAGAACATAATCCTTCACGGAGTCGACCCTCCCGGAGTCACTTTCCGGAGTCTATTTCCCGGAGTCTTCCCCTGGGAGTCTATCTCCCAGAGTTCTCCTCACGAAGTCGACCTCCCAGAGTTGACCTCACCCAGTCGAGCTCAGGTCATCGACCTCGAATCATCGACTTCGGGTCATCGACCTCGGGTTAAGATAATATCGAAAAAATCGACAAAATGGGATGATTTTAGCGAACTTTTGATAGTTTTGCTCTATTTTAGCAAAACTTTCGTCATTTTGTCAAGATAATATCGATAAAAGCGACAAAATGGGATAATTTAAGCGTTTTTCGCCTGTCTTCGCCTATTTTGCTCTAACAAGTGAACATTTTGTTCTAATTTAGAAAGATATCCGTGGATCTTTAAAACGAGACCACATACTACCGGATCTACTTGAATTTTATTTAATAAAGTGACATATTCCAGAAAATATAAAAAAGACATAAATTTTGCTGCTTTCATCCTTTACTGCGGTAGGAAATCGTAACAAAAACCAGAATTTCAGACACATCTAGTTGATAACTTTAAAATGTGTTGATGTTCTACGAGGTTCAAAAGGAATTTTAATGAAATAAAAGCAAAATCCTGAACATTTTAAAGGCTAGGAAAAATTGAATATTTATAATGAGTTTTAACATACTTCGTCAAATTATTTAAATCGAATCCTTGACTAGTAACTTGACTGGTTTTGCTCAATTCTTTTCAAAATATGCATAAAGACCTTAAATTTCACCGATTTGTAATGATTTTTCGACGTTTTTACGGTAAACTGAAAGACCTGAAATTTTACGGATTTTCTTTTCGTGTGTTCGGAATTTTTTGAGTTAACTGCTACAAAAAATTAAATATTTCTAATGAATTCGATTAGATCTCGTCAATGTATTTGAAATGAGTAAAAGACTGACTAAGTTTGATTAATTTTTAGCAAAATATGGTAAAAAACCTAAAATTTCACCGATTTGTTTTGGGTTTTCGACATTTCATGGGTTAACTGCTAAGAAATAAAGAGTATTTCATCTGAATATAGATAGACCTTGTGAAAAACTTTAAAATGAGTGCAAACCTGTCTAGTTTTGCTCAATTTTTAGCTAAATATGGTAAAAAAACCTGAAATTTCACCGATCTTCTTTTCGAGTATTCGACGGTTTTTGCGATAACGGCAAAGAAAAATTGAATTCTTCTAATGAGTTAGGACATATCTCGTAAAATAATTTAAAATGAGTCCAAACTTGGTTAGTTTTGCTGAATTTTTAGCAAAATATGGAAAAAAACCTGAAATTTCACCGATTTGTTTTGCGTTTTCGACATTTCATGGGTTAACTGCTAAGAAATAAAGAGTATTTCTTCTGAATATAGATAGACCTTGTGAAAAACTTTAAAATGAGTGCAAACTTGTCTAGTTTTGCTCAATTCTTGAATAAAATGGCAAAAGACCTGAAATTTCACCGAGTTTCTTTTCGAGTTTTCGAAATTTTTTGTGTTAACTGCTACAAGAAAATTAATGTTTCTATAGAATTCGGTTATATCTCGTAAATTAATTTTAAATCAGTCACAACTTGACTAAGTTTGCTTAATTATTAGCAAAATATGATAAAAAAACCAGAAATTTCACCAATCTTCTTTTCGAGTTATCGACACTTTTTGATTTAATGGCTACGAAAGACTTAATATATCTAATGATTTAGGACAAATCTCTTCAAATAACTTAAAACAAGTCCAAACATGAGTAAGCTTGCTCAATATTTAGCAAAATATGGTAAAAAACCGGAAAATTCAGTGATTTTTTTCGAGTTCTCGGCGTTTTATCAGTTAAATGCTAACAATAATGGAATATTTTCATAGAATTTAGCTATATCTTCACAAAAAATTCAAAAGGAGTAAAAACTTGACTAGTTTCGCTCAATTACCAGCAAAATATAGCCAAAAACATGAAATTTCATATCTTTTTTTCTAGAGTTTGACGTTTTTTTAGTAAACGGCTTTAATAATTGAATATTTCTAATAATTTTTGGCATATCTCGCCAAATTATTTAAAACGAGTGCAAACTTGACTAGTTTTGCTCAATTCTTTTCAAAATATGTATAAAGACCTTAAATTTCAGCGATTTGTATTGATTTTTTGACGTTTTTTGGGTTAACAACTAAAAAAAATAGAAACATTTTAGAGAATTTAGTTAGCTATTTAATAATAAATTATAATTAACTAATACTTGAGTAGTTTTGCTCAATTCGTAGCAAAATATGGCCAAAAACCTATAATTTCACCGATTTGTTTTGGGTTTTCGACATTTCATGGGTTAACTGCTAAGAAATAAAGAGTATTTATTCTGAATATAGATAGACCTTGTGAAAAATTTTAAAATGAGTGCAAACTTGTCTAGTTTTGCTCAATTTTTAGCTAAATATGATAAAAAACCCGAAATTTCACGGATCTTCTTTTCGAGTTTTCGACGGTTTTTGCGTTTACATCTAAGAAAAATTGAATTCTTCTAATGAGTTAGGACATTTCTTGTAATATAATTTAATATGAGTCCAAACTTGGTTAGTTGCGCTCAATTTTTAGCAAAATATGGAAAAAAACCTGAAATTTCGCCGAATTTCTTTTCGAGTTTTCGAAATTTATTCTTTTAACTGCTACAAAAAATTAAATATTTTTAAAGAATACGATTAGATCTCGTCAATATATTTGAAACGAGTAAAAGACTGACTAAGTTTGCTTAATTTTTAGCTAAATATGTTAAAAAACCTGAAATTTCACTGATTTTCTTTTCGAGTTTTCGCCGGTTTTTGCGTTATACGGCTACTAAATATTGATTATTTCTAATGATTTAGGACATATCTCGTCAAATTTAAAAAAACGAGTCCAAACATGCTTAATTTTGCTCAAATATTAGCAAAATATGGCCAAAGAACTGAAATTTCACCGATTTGTATTGATATTCCGACGTTTTTTGGGTTAACTGCTGAAAAAATAGAAAATTTTAAAAGAATTTGGTTGGATATTAAAGAATAATTAAAAATTGAGTAGTTTTGCTCAATTCGTAGCAAATAAAAAGCGAAAAACCTAAGCTTTCACCGATTATTTTCGAGTCATCGACGTTTTATGAGTTCAATGCTGCGAAAAATTGAATATTTCTTAACAAATTTGGTTATACTTTGTCAAATACGTTAAAATGAGTCCCAACTTGAGTAGTTTTGCTCAATTTTTAGCAAAAAATGTCAAAAATCATGAAATTTCACCGATTTTTTTTCGAGGTTTCGACGTTTATTGAGTTAATTGCTACGAAAAATTTATATTTCGATAGAATTTGGTTTAATCTCGTCAAAAACTTTAAAATGAGTGCAACCTTGACTAGTTTTGCTCAATTCTAAGCAGAATATGTCCAAAGACCAGAAATTTCACCGATTTTTTATGATACTTTGACGTTTTTTGGGTTAACTGCTAAAAAGAATTGAAAATATTTAAAAAATTTAGTTAAAAACTGTCAAAAAGTATTAAAATGAGTTAATACTTGACTAGTTTTACTAAATATTTACCAAAATTCGGCAAAAAACCTTAAATTTCACTATTTTTTTCGAGCTTTTGACTTTTTATTAGTTATATGCTATCAAAAATACAATATTTCTCGAGGATTTGGTCATATCTCGTGCAAAACTTTAAGATTTTCCCAATCGTGACTAGTTTTGCACAATTTTTAGCAAAATATGGCCAAAAACCTGAAATTTCACAGACATTCTTTTGGAGTTTTTGCCGTTTTTTTAGATAATTTCAAGGAAAAATTGAATTTTTCTATACCATTTCGTTATTCTTCGTCAACAAATTTAAAATGAGTCCAAACATGAAAAGTTATGTTCAATTCTTAGAAAATATGGCCAAAAACCTGAAATTTCACCAATTTGTTTTGGGTTTTCGACATTTCATGGGTTAACTGCTAAGAAATAAAGAGTATTTATTCTGAATATAGATAGACCTTGTGAAAAATTTTAAAATGAGTGCAAACTTGTCTAGTTTTGCTCAATTTTTAGCTAAATATGGTAAAAAAACCTGAAATTTCACCGATCTTCTTTTCGAGTATTCGACGGTTTTTGCGATTACGGCAAAGAAAAATTGAATTCTTCTAATGAGTTAGGACATATCTCGTAAAATAATTTAAAATGAGTCCAAACTTGGTTAGTTTTGCTGAATTTTTAGCAAAATATGGAAAAAAACCTGAAATTTCACCGATTTGTTTTGCGTTTTCGACATTTCATGGGTTAACTGCTAAGAAATAAAGAGTATTTCTTCTGACTATAGATAGACCTTGTGAAAAACTTTAAAATGAGTGCAAACTTGTCTAGTTTTGCTCAATTCTTAACAAAAAATGGCCAAAGACCTGAAATTTCACCGATTTTCATTTCGAGTTTTCGAAATGTTTTGTGTTAACTGCTACAAGAAAATTAATATTTCTATAGAATTCGGTTATATCTCGTAAATTAATTTTAAATCAGTCAAAACTTGACTAAGTTTGCTTAATTTTTAGAAAAATATGATAAAAAACCTGAAATTTCACCAATCTTCTTTTCGAGTTATCGACACTTTTTGATTTAATGGCTACGAAAGACTTAATATATCTAATGATTTAGGACAAATCTCTTCAAATAACTTAAAACAAGTCCAGACATGAGTAGGCTTGCTCAATATTCAGCAAAATATGGTAAAAAACCGGAAAATTCATTGATTTTGTATCGAGTTCTCGGCGTTTTATCAGTTAAATGCTAACAATAATGGAATATTTTCATAGAATTTAGCTATATCTTCACAAAAAATTCAAAAGGAGTAAAAACTTGACTAGTTTCGCTCAATTATCAGCAAATTATAGCCAAAAACATGAAATTTCATATCTTTTTTCTAGAGTTTGACGTTTTTTTAGTAAACAGCTTTAATAATTGAATATTTCTAATAATTTTTGGCATATCTCGTCAAATTATTTAAAACGAGTGCAAACTTGACTAGTTTTGCTCAATTCTTTTCAAAATATGTATAAAGACCTTAAATTTCAGCGATTTGTATTGATTTTTTGACGTTTTTTGGGTTAACTACTAAAAAAAATAGAAACATTTTAGAGAATTTAGTTAGCTATTTAATAATAAATTATAATTAACTAATACTTGAGTAGTTTTGCTCAATTCGTAGCAAAATATGGCCAAAAACCTATAATTTCACCGATTTTTTTCGAGCCATCGACATTTTTCGAGTTAAAGGCTACAAAAAAATAAATATTTAATAAGAATTTGGTTATATCTCGTCATAAACGTCGACCAACCGGAATTGAGCTTTTAGAATCGACTTCTCATTGCTGTCTCTACGGAACAACCTACGGTTGACAAATCATAATAGACCACCCGGAATCAACCTCGCCAAGTAGATCTCGTGTCATCGACCTTGGGTCATAAACGTAGTGTCAGCGACCTCTGGTCATAAACCTCGGGTCATTTACCTTGGGTCATTGACCTAGTGTCATTGACCTCAGGTCATTGACCTAGTGTCATTGACCGCGGGTCATCGCCATAGGGTCATTGACCTCGGGTCATTGACCTCTGCGCATTGACCTTGGGCTATTGACATCTGCTCATTAACCTCAGGTCATAGACCATAATTGTTCACGGAGTCGACCCCCGCGGAGTCAAACTAATGCATTCGACCTCCCGGAGTCGACCTTTCGGAGTCAACCTCCCAGAATCGACCTCAAGGAGATGACCTCCCGGAGTCGACCTCAAGGAGTCGACCTCCCGTAGTCGACCTCCCGGAGTCAACTTCCCGGAGTCGAACTCTCGGAGTCGATCTCCCGGGGTTATCTACCCGGAGTCGACCTCACGGAGTCCACCTCCCGGAGTCCACCTCGTGGAGTTGACCTAAGGTCATTGACCTCGTGTAATTGACGTCAGGTCATCGACCTTGGGTCATCGACCTTGGGTCATTGACCTCGGGTCATTGACCTCGGGTCATTGACCTAGGGTCGCTTACATAAGGTCATTGACGACGGGTCATTGACCACGGGTAATTGACCTCTGGTCATTGACCATGGGTCATTGACCTAGGGTCATTGACCTAGGGTCATTGACCTCTGCTCATTGACCTTGGGTCATTGACCTTTGTTCATTAACCTCAGGTCATAGACCATAATTCTTCACAGAGTCGAACCTCGCGGAGTCAAACTAATGCATTCGACCTCCCGGAGTCGACCTCCCAAAGTCGACCTCCTGGAGTCGACCTCCCGGAGTCGACCTCCCGGAGTCGACCTCCCGGAGTCGACCTCCCGGAGTTGATCTCCCGATGTTGACCTCCCGGAGGCGACCTTACGGAGTTGACCTCCCGGAGTCCACCTCCCGGAGTCCACTCCATGGAGTCGACCTTAGGTCATTGACCTCGTGTCATTCACGTCGGGTCATGGACCTTGGGTTATTAAGGTAGTGTCAGTGACCTCGGGTCATTGACCTCGGGTCATTGACCTCGGGTCATTGACCTCAGGTCATTGACCTCAGGTCATTGACCTTGGGTCATTGACCTTGGGTCATTGACCTTGGGTCATTGACCTTGGGTCATTGACCTTGGGTCATTGACCTCTGCTCATTGACCTCGGGTCTTAGACCTTAATTCTTCATGGTGTCTACCCTCCCGGAGTCAACTTCCCGGAGTCTATTTCCCGGAGTCTTCCCATGGGAGTCTAACTCCCAGAGTTCTCCCGATGTCGACCTCCAGGAGTAGACCTTGCCCAGTCTATCTCCGGTCATTTACCTCGAATCATCTACTTCGGGTCTTCGACCTCGGGTTAAGATAATTTCGAAAAAATCGAAAAAATTGGGATGATTTTAGTGAACTTTTGATAGTTTTGCTCTATTTTAGCAAAACGTTCGTCATTTTGTCAAGATAATATCGATAAAAGTGACAAAATGGGATAACTTAAGCGTTTTTCGCCTGTCTTCGCCTATTTTGCTCTAACAAGTGAACATTTTGTTCTTATTTAGAAAGATATCCGTTGATCTTTAAAACGAGACCAGATACAACCGGATCTACTTGAATTTTATTTAATAAAGTGACATATTCCAGAAAATATAAAAAAGACATAAATTTCGCTGCTTTCATCGTTTACCGCGGTAGAAAATCGTAACAAAATGCAAAAATTCGGACACATCTAATTGATAACTTTAAAATGTGTTCATGTTCTACGAGGTTTAACGAATTCTAATGAAATAAAAGCAAAATCCTGAACATTTTAAAGGCTAGGAAAAATTGAATATTTCTGATGAGTTTTGACATACTCCGTCAAATTATTTAAATCGTGTCCAAACTTGATTGGTTTTGCTCAAGCCTTTTCAATATATGGCGAAAGACCTGAAATTTTACCGATTTTCTTTTCGTGTTTTCGGAATTTTTTGAGTTAACTGCAACATAAAATTAAATATTTATAATGAATTTGGTGAAATGTCGTAAATAAATTTAAAATGAGTAAAAATTTGACTCGTTTTGCTCAATTTTGAGCAAAATATGGTAAAAAACCTGAAATTTCACCGATCTTCTTTTCGAGTTTTTGACGGTTTTTGCGTTTACGGCTAAGAAAAATTGAATTCTTCTAATGAGTAATGACATATCTCGTAAAATAATTTAAAATGAGTCCAAGCTTGGTTAGTTTTGCTCAATTTTTAGCAAAATATGGAAAAAAAACCTGAAATTTCACTGAATTGTTTTGGGTTTTTGACATTTCATGGGTTAACTGCTAAGAAATAAAGAGTATTTCTTCTTAATATAGATATACCTTGTGTAAAACTTTAAAATGAGTGCAAACTTGTCTAGTTTTGCTCAATTTTTAGCTAAATATGATAAAAAACCTGAAATTTCACGGATCTTCTTTTCGAGTTTTCGACGGTTTTTGCGTTTACATCTAAGAAAAATTGAATTCTTCTAATGAGTTAGGACATTTCTCGTAAAATAATTTAATATGAGTCCAAACTTGGTTAGTTTTGCTCAATTTTTAGCAAAATATGGAAAAAAACCTGAAATTTCGCCGAATTTCTTTTCGAGTTTTCGAAATTTATTCTTTTAACTACTACAAAAATTATATATTTTTAAAGAATTCGATTAGATCTCGTTAATATATTTGAAATGAGTAAAAGACTGACTAAGTTTGCTTAATTTTTAGCAAAATATGGTAAAAAACCTGAAATTTCACCGATTTGTTTTGGGTTTTGGACATTTCATGGGTTCTTAGAAATAAAAAATATTTCTTCTTAATATAGATAGATCTTGTGAAGAACTTTAAAATGAGTCCAAACTTGGTTAGTTTTGCTCAATTTTTAGCAAAATATGGAAAAAACCTGAAATTTCACCGAATTGTTTTGGGTTTTTGACATTTCATGGGTTAACTGCTAAGAAATAAAGAGTATTTCTTCTGTATATAGATAGACCCTGTGAAAAACTTTAAGATGAGTGCAAACTTGTCTAGTTTTGCTCAATTTTTAGCTAAATATGGTAAAAAACCTGAAATTTCACTGATCTTCTTTTCGAGTTTTCGCCTGTTTTTGCGTTATACGGCTACTAAATATTGATTATTTCTAATGATTTAGGACATATCTCGTCAAATTATAAAAAACGAGTCCAAACATGCTTAATTTTGCTCAAATATTAGAAAAATATGGCCAAAGAACTGAAATTTCACCGATTTGTATTGATATTCCGACGTTTTTTGGGTTAACTGCTTAAAAAATAGAAAATTTTAAAAGAATTTGGTTGGATATTAAAGAATAATTAAAAATTGAGTAGTTTTGCTCAATTCGTAGCAAAATATGGCGAAAAAACTAAGCTTTCACCGAATACTTTCGAATCATCGACGTTTTATGAGTTAATGCTACGAAAAATTAAATATTTCTTAAGAAATTTGGTTATATTTTGTCAAATACGTTAGAATAAGTCCCAACTTGAATAGTTTTGCTCGATTTTTAGAAAAATATGGGAAAAAAACTGAAATTTCACCTATTTTCTTTATGAGTTTTCGACGTTATTTGAGCTCATTTCTAATAAAACTTGAATATTTCGATAGTATTTGGTTAGATCTCGTGAGAAACTTTAAAAAAAGTGCAAACATGACTAGTTATGCTCAATACTTAGCAAAAAATGGCCAAAGACCTGAAATTTCACCGATTGGTATTGATTTTTTGATGTTTTTTGGGTAAATGATGAGTAAACTTAAATATTTGTGATAAAATTTATTTAGATGTCGTCAATAAATTTAAAATGAGTTAAACCTTGAATGGTTTAGCTCAATTTTTAGCAAAATATTGCAAAAAACCTGAAATTTCACCAATTTTCCTTTCCAATTTTCGAAATTTTTTCTGTTAATTCCTAAAAAAAATAAATATTTATATAGAATTCGGTTGGATTTCGTCAATTAATTTAACGTCAATAAAAACTTGACTGAGTTTGCTTGTTTTTTAGCAAAATATGGTAAAAAACCTGAAATTTCACCGATCTTCTTTTCGAGTTTTCGACGGTTTTTGCGTTTACGGCTACGAAAAATTGAATATTTATAATGATTGAGGACATATCTCGTCAAATTATAAAAAACTAGTCCAAAATGCTTAATTTTGCTCAATTATTAGCAAAATATGGCCAAAGAACTTAAATTTCACCGATTTGTATTTATATCTCGACGTTTTTTGGGTTAACTGCTAAAAAAATAGAAAATTTTAAAAGAATTTGGTTAGATATTAAAAAAAAATTAAAAATTAGTGAAAAATTGAGTAGTTTTGCTCAATTCGTAGCAAATAAAAAGCGAAAAACCTAAGCTTTCACCGAATATTTTCGAGTCATCGACGTTTTATGAGTTAAATGCTGCGAAAAATTAAATATTTCTTAACAAATTTGGTTATGCTTTGTCAAATACGTTAAAATGAGTCCCAACTTGAGTAGTTTTGATCAATTTTTAGCAAAAAATGTCAAAAAACCTGAAATTTCACCGATTTTTTTTTCGAGGTTTCGACGTTTATTGAGTTAATTGCTACGAAAAATTTAATATTTCGATAGAATTTGGTTTAATCTCGTCAAAAACTTTAAAATGAGTGCAACCTTGACTAGTTTTGCTCAATTCTAAGCAGAATATGTCCAAAGACCAGAAATTTCACCGATTTTTTATGATACCTTGACGTTTTTTGGGTTAACTGCTAAAAAGAATTGAAAATATTTAAAAAATTTAGTTAAAAACTGTCAAAAAGTATTAAAATGAGTTAATACTTGACTAGATTTACTAAATATTTACCAAAATTCGGCAAAAAACCTTAAATTTCACTATTTTTTTCGAGCTTTTGACTTTTTATTAGTTATATGCTATCAAAAATACAATATTTCTCGAGAATTTGGTCATATCTCGTGCAAAACTTTAAGATTTTCAAATCGTGACTAGTTTTGCTCAATTTTTAGCAAAATATGGCCAAAAACCTGAAATTTCACAGACATTCTTTTGGAGTTTTTGCCGTTTTTTTAGATAATTTCAAGGAAAAATTGAATTTTTCTATACCATTTCGTTATTCTTTGTCAACAAATTTAAAATGAGTACAAACTTGAAAAGTTATGATCAATTCTTAGCAAAATATGGCCAAAAACCTGAAATTTCACCGATTTGTTTTGGGTTTTCGACATTTCATGGGTTAACTGGTAAGAAATAAAGAGTATTTATTCTGAATATAGATAGACCTTGTGAAAAACTTTAAAATGAGTGCAAACTTGTCTAGTTTTGCTCAATTATTAACAAAAAATGGCCAAAGACCTGAAATTTCACCGATTTTCTTTTCGAGTTTTCGAAATTTTTTGTGTTAACTGCTACAAGAAAATTAATATTTCTATAGAAATCGGTTATATCTCGTAAATTAATTTTAAATCAGTCAAAACTTGAGTATGTTTGCTTAATTTTTAGCAAAATATGATGAAGAACCTGAAATTTCACCAATCTTCTTTTCGAGTTATCGACACTTTTTTATTTAATGAATACGAAAGACTTAAAATATCTAATGATTTCGGACAAATCTCTTCAAATAACTTAAAACAAGTGCAAACATGAGTAGGCTTGCTCAATATTTAGCAAAATATGGTAAAAAACCGGAAAATTCAGTGATTTTGTTTCGAGTTCTCGGCGTTTTATCAGTTAAATGCTAACAATAATGGAATATTTTCATAGAATTTAGCTATATCTTCACAAAAAATTCAAAAGGAGTAAAAACTTGACTAGTTTCGCTCAATTATCGGCAAAAAAAAACCTGAAATTTCACCGAATTGTTTTGGGTTTTTGACATTTCATGGGTTAACTGCAAAGAAATAAAGAGTATTTCTTCTGAATATAGATATACCTTGTGTAGAACTTTAAAATGAGTGCAAACTTGTCTAGTTTTGCTCAATTTTTAGCTAAATATGATAAAAAACCTGAAATTTCACGGATCTTCTTTTCGAGTTTTCGACGGTTTTTGCGTTTACATCTAAGAAAAATTGAATTCTTCTAATGAGTTAGGACATTTCTTGTAATATAATTTAATATGAGTCCAAACTTGGTTAGTTTTGCTCAATTTTTAGCAAAATATGGAAAAAAACCTGAAATTTTGCCGAATTTCTTTTCGAGTTTTCGAAATTTATTCTTTTAACTGCTACAAAAAATTAAATATTTTTAAAGAGTTCGATTAGATCTCGTCAATATATTTGAAATGAGTAAAAGACTGACTAAGTTTGCTTAATTTTTAGCAAAATATGGTAAAAAACCTGAAATTTCACCGATTTGTTTTGGGTTTTGGACATTTCATGGGTTCTTAGAAATAAAGAGTATTTCTTCTGAATATAGATAGACCTTGTGAAGAACTTTAAAATGAGTCCAAACTTGGTTAGTTTTGCTCAATTTTTAGCTAAATATGTTAAAAAACCTGAAATTTCACTGATCTTCTTTTCGAGTTTTCGCCGGTTTTTGCGTTATACGGCTACTAAATATTGATTATTTCTAACGATTTAGGACATATCTCGTCAAATTTAAAAAACGAGTCCAAACATGCTTAATTTTGCTCAAATATTAGCAAAATATGGCCAAAGAACTGAAATTTCACCGATTTGTATTGATATTCCGACGTTTTTTGGGTTAACTGCTTAAAAAATTGAAAATTTTAAAAGAATTTGGTTGGATATTAAAGAATAAATAAAAATTGAGTAGTTTTGCTCAATTCGTAGCAAAATATGGCGAAAAAACTAAGCTTTCACCGAATACTTTCGAATCATCGACGTTTTATGAGTTAATGCTACGAAAAATTAAATATTTTTTAAGAAATTTGGTTATATTTTGTCAAATACGTTAAAATAAGTCCCAACTTGAATAGTTTTGCTCGATTTTTAGAAAAATATGGGAAAAAAACAGAAATTTCACCTATTTTCTTTATGAGTTTTCGACGTTATTTGAGCTCATTCCTAATAAAACTTGAATATTTCGATAGTAAGTGGTTAGATCTCGTGAGAAACTTTAAAATGAGTGCAAACATGACTAGCTATGCTCAATACTTAGCAAAAAATGGCCAAAGACATGAAATTTCACCGATTGGTTTTGATTTTTTGATGTTTTTTGGGTAAATGATGAGTAAACTTAAACATTTGTGATAAAATTTATTTAGATGTCGTCAATAAATTTAAAATGAGTTAAACCTTGAATGGTTTAGCTCAATTTTTAGCAAAATATTGCAAAAAACCCGAAATTTCACCAATTTTCCTTTCCAATTTTCGAAATTTTTTCTGTTAATTCCTAAAAAAAATAAATATTTATATAGAATTCGGTTGGATTTCATCAATAAATTTAACGTCAGTAAAAACTTGACTGAGTTTGCTTGTGTTTTAGCAAAATATGGTAAAAAATCTGAAATTTCACCGATCTTCTTTTCGAGTTTTCGACGGTTTTTGCGTTTACGGCTACGAAAAATGGAATATTTCTAATGATTGAGGAAATATCTCGTCAAATTATAAAAAACGAGTCCAAACATGCTTAATTTTGCTCAATTATTAGCAAAATATGGCCAAAGAACTTAAATTTCACCGATTTGTATTGATTTCTCGACGTTTTTTGGGTTAACTGCTAAAAAAATAGAAAATTTTAAAAGAATTTGGTTAGATATTAAAAAAAAATTAAAAATTAGTGAAGAATTGAGTAGTTTTGCTCAATTCGTAGCAAATAAAAAGCGAAAAACCTAAGCTTTCACCGATTATTTTCGAGTCATCGACGTTTTATGAGTTAAATGCTGCGAAAAATTGAATATTTCTTAACAAATTTGGTTATACTTTGTCAAATACGTTAAAATGAGTCCCAACTTGAGTAGTTTTGCTCAATTTTTAGCAAAAAATGTCAAAAAACCTGAAATTTCA
Source organism: Sympetrum striolatum (assembly GCA_947579665.1). Taxonomy (NCBI): domain Eukaryota; kingdom Metazoa; phylum Arthropoda; class Insecta; order Odonata; family Libellulidae; genus Sympetrum; species Sympetrum striolatum. Next base: position 77,482,538 of record OX388349.1, read on the forward strand.
CCGATTTTTTTTTCGAGGTTTCGACGTTTATTGAGTTAATTGCTACGAAAAATTTAATATTTCGATAGAATTTGGTTTAATCTCGTCAAAAACTTTAAAATGAGTGCAAACTTGACTAGTTTTGCTCAATTCTAAGCAGAATATGTCCAAAGACCAGAAATATCACCGATTTTTTATGATACTTTGACGTTTTTTGGGTTAACTGCTGAAAAGAATTGAAAATATTTCAAAAATTTAGTTTAAAACTGTCAAAAAGTATTAAAATGAGTTAATACTTGACTAGATTTACTAAATATTTACCAAAATTCGGCAAAAAACCTTAAATTTCACTATTTTTTTCGAGCTTTTGACTTTTTATTAGTTATATGCTATCAAAAATAGAATATTTCTCGAGAATTTGGTCATATCTCGTGCAAAACTTTAAGATTTTCCCAATCGTGACTAGTTTTGCTCAATTTTTAGCAAAATATGGCCAAAAACCTGAAATTTCACAGACATTCTTTTGGAGTTTTTGCCGTTTTTTTAGATAATTTCAAGGAAAAATTGAATTTTTCTTTACCATTTCGTTATTCTTCGTCAACAAATTTAAAATGAGTCCAAACTTGAAAAGTTATGTTCAATTCTTAGAAAATATGGCCAAAAACCTGAAATTTCACCAATTTGTTTTGGGTTTTCGACATTTCATGGGTTAACTGCTAAGAAATAAAGAGTATTTATTCTGAATATAGATAGACCTTGTGAAAAACTTTAAAATGAGTGCAAACTTGTCTAGTTTTGCTCAATTTTTAGCTAAATATGGTAAAAAAACCTGAAATTTCACCGATCTTCTTTTCGAGTATTCGACGGTTTTTGCGATTACGGCAAAGAAAAACTGAATTCTTCTAATGAGTTAGGACATATCTCGTAAAATAATTTAAAATGAGTCCAAACTTGGTTAGTTTTGCTGAATTTTTAGCAAAATATGGAAAAAAACCTGAAATTTCACCGATTTGTTTTGCGTTTTCGACATTTCATGGGTTAACTGCTAAGAAATAAAGAGTATTTCTTCTGAATATAGATAGACCTTGTGAAAAACTTTAAAATGAGTGCAAACTTGTCTAGTTTTGCTCAATTCTTAACAAAAAATGGCCAAAGACCTGAAATTTCACCGATTTTCATTTCGAGTTTTCGAAATGTTTTGTGTTAACTGCTACAAGAAAATTAATATTTCTATAGAATTCGGTTATATCTCGTAAATTAATTTTAAATCAGTCAAAACTTGACTAAGTTTGCTTAATATTTAGCAAAATATGATAAAAAACCTGAAATTTCACCAATCTTCTTTTCGAGTTATCGACACTTTTTGATTTAATGGCTACGAAAGACTTAATATATCTAATGATTTAGGACAAATCTCTTCAAATAACTTAAAACAAGTCCAAACATGAGTAGGCTTGCTCAATATTTAGCAAAATATGGTAAAAAACCGGAAAATTCAGTGATTTTGTTTCGAGTTCTCGGCGTTTTATCAGTTAAATGCTAGCAATAATGGAATATTTTCATAGAATTTAGCTATATCTTCACAAAAAATTCAAAAGGAGTAAAAAAATGACTAGTTTCGCTCAATTATCAGCAAAATATAGCCAAAAACATAAAATTTCATCTCTTTTTTTCTAGAGTTTGACGTTTTTTTAGTAAACAGCTTTAATAATTGAATATTTCTAATAATTTTTGGCATATCTCGTCAAATTATTTAAAACGAGTGCAAACTTGACTAGTTTTGCTCAATTCTTTTCAAAATATGTATAAAGACCTTAAATTTCAGCGATTTGTATTGATTTTTTGACGTTTTTTGGGTTAACTACTAAAAAAATAGAAACATTTTAGAGAATTTAGTTAGCTATTTAATAATAAATTATAATTAACTAATACTTGAGTAGTTTTGCTCAATTCGTAGCAAAATATGGCCAAAAACCTATAATTTCACCGATTTTTTTCGAGCCATCGACATTGTTCGAGTTAAAGGCTACAAAAAAATAAATATTTAATAAGAATTTGGTTATATCTCGTCATAAACGTCGACCAACCGGAATTGAGCTTTTAGAATCGACTTCTCATTGCTGTCTCTACGGAACAACCTACGGTTGACAAATCATAATAGACCACCCGGAATCAACCTCGCCAAGTAGATCTCGTGTCATCGACCTTGGGTCATAAACGTAGTGTCAGCGACGTCTGGTCATAAACCTCGGGTCATTTACCTTGGGTCATTGACCTAGTGTCATTGCAAATAAGCGAGATATAAGCGTTTGAAAATTTGAAAAATCGCAAATTAAAAATTGCTCAAAATCGATCCCCATTAATTCTGGTGGTAGGTATAATTATTGTTGATACTAAATAAGCATTCGTTTTGCGCTATCATTGCAAATAAGCGAGATATAAGCGTTTGAAAATTTGAAAAATCGCAAATTTAAAATTGCTCAAAATCGATCCCCATTAATTCTGGTGGTAGGTATAATTATTGTTGATACTAAATAAGCATTCGTTTTGCGCTATCATTGCAAATAAGCGAGATATAAGCGTTTGAAAATTTGAAAAATCGCAAATTTAAAATTGCTCAAAATCGATCCCCATTAATTCTGGTGGTAGGTATAATTATTGTTGATACTAAATAAGCATTCGTTTTGCGCTATCATTGCAAATAAGCGAGATATAAGCGTTTGAAAATTTGAAAAATCGCAAATTTAAAATTGCTCAAAATCGATCCCCATTAATTCTAATGGTAGGTATAATTATTGTTGATACTAAATAAGCATTCGTTTTGCGCTATCATTGCAAATAAGCGAGATATAAGCGTTTGAAAATTTGAAAAATCGCAAATTTAAAATTGCTCAAAATCGATCCATATTAATTCTGGTGGTAGGTATAATTATTGTTGATACTAAATAAGCATTCGTTTTGCGCTATCATTGCAAATCAGCGAGATATAAGCGTTTGAAAATTTGAAAAATCGCAAATTTAAAATTGCTCAAAATCGATCCCCATTAATTCTGGTGGTAGGTATAATTATTGTTGATACTAAATAAGCATTCGTTTTGCGCTATCATTGCAAATAAGCGAGATATAAGCGTTTGAAAATTTGAAAAATCGCAAATTTAAAATTGCTCAAAATCGATCCCCATTAATTCTGGTGGTAGGTATAATTATTGTTGATACTAAATAAGCATTCGTTTTGCGCTATCATTGCAAATAAGCGAGATATAAGCGTTTGAAAATTTGAAAAATCGCAAATTTAAAATTGCTCAAAATCGATCCCCATTAATTCTGGTGGTAGGTATAATTATTGTTGATACTAAATAAGCATTCGTTTTGCGCTATCATTGCAAATAAGCGAGATATAAGCGTTTGAAAATTTGAAAAATCGCAAATTTAAAATTGCTCAAAATCGATTCTCATTAATTCTGGTGGTAGGTATAATTATTGTTGATACTAAATAAGCATTCGTTTTGCGCTATCTTTGCAAATAAGCGAGATATAAGCGTTTGAAAATTTGAAAAATCGCAAATTTAAAATTGCTCAAAATCGATCCCCATTAATTCTGGTGGTAGGTATAATTATTGTTGATACTAAATAAGCATTCGTTTTGCGCTATCATTGCAAATAAGCGAGATATAAGCGTTTGAAAATTTGAAAAATCGCAAATTTAAAATTGCTCAAAATCGATCCCCATTAATTCTGGTGGTAGGTATAATTATTGTTGATACTAAATAAGCATTCGTTTTGCGCTATCATTGCAAATAAGCGAGATATAAGCGTTTGAAAATTTGAAAAATCGCAAATTTAAAATTGCTCAAAATCGATCCTCATTAATTCTGGTGGTAGGTATAATTATTGTTGATACTAAATAAGCATTCGTTTTGCGCTATCATTGCAAATAAGCGAGATATAAGCGTTTGAAAATTTGAAAAATCGCAAATTTAAAATTGCTCAAAATCGATCCCCATTAATTCTGGTGGTAGGTATAATTATTGTTGATACTAAATAAGCATTCGTTTTGCGCTATCATTGCAAATAAACGAGATATAAGCGTTTGAAAATTTGAAAAATCGCAAATTTAAAATTGCTCAAAATCGATCCCCATTAATTCTGGTGGTAGGTATAATTATTGTTGATACTAAATAAGCATTCGTTTTGCGCTATCATTGCAAATAAGCGAGATATAAGCGTTTGAAAATTTGAAAAATCGCAAATTTAAAATTGCTCAAAATCGATCCCCATTAATTCTGGTGGTAGGTATAATTATTGTTGATACTAAATAAGCATTCGTTTTGCGCTATCATTGCAAATAAGCGAGATATAAGCGTTTGAAAATTTGAAAAATCGCAAATTTAAAATTGCTCAAAATCGCTCCCCATTAATTCTGGTGGTAGGTATAATTATTGTTGATACTAAATAAGCATTCGTTTTGCGCTATCATTGCAAATAAGCGAGATATAAGCGTTTGAAAATTTGAAAAATCGCAAATTTAAAATTGCTCAAAATCGATCCCCATTAATTCTGGTGGTAGGTATAATTATTGTTGATACTAAATAAGCATTCGTTTTGCGCTATCATTGCAAATAAGCGAGATATAAGCGTTTGAAAATTTGAAAAATCGCAAATTTAAAATTGCTCAAAATCGATCCCCATTAATTCTGGTGGTAGGTATAAGTATTGTTGATACTAAATAAGCATTCGTTTTGCGCTATCATTGCAAATAAGCGAGATATAAGCGTTTGAAAATTTGAAAAATCGCAAATTTAAAATTGCTCAAAATCGATCCCCATTAATTCTGGTGGTAGGTATAATTATTGTTGATACTAAATAAGCATTCGTTTTGCGCTATCATTGCAAATAAGCGAGATATAAGCGTTTGAAAATTTGAAAAATCGCAAATTTAAAATTGCTCAAAATCGATCCTCATTAATTCTGGTGGTAGGTATAATTATTGTTGATACTAAATAAGCATTCGTTTTGCGCTATCATTGCAAATAAGCGAGATATAAGCGTTTGAAAATTTGAAAAATCGCAAATTTAAAATTGCTCAAAATCGATCCCCATTAATTCTGGTGGTAGGTATAATTATTGTTGATACTAAATAAGCATTCGTTTTGCGCTATCATTGCAAATAAACGAGATATAAGCGTTTGAAAATTTGAAAAATCGCAAATTTAAAATTGCTCAAAATCGATCCCCATTAATTCTGGTGGTAGGTATAATTATTGTTGATACTAAATAAGCATTCGTTTTGCGCTATCATTGCAAATAAGCGAGATATAAGCGTTTGAAAATTTGAAAAATCGCAAATTTAAAATTGCTCAAAATCGATCCCCATTAATTCTGGTGGTAGGTATAATTATTGTTGATACTAAATAAGCATTCGTTTTGCGCTATCATTGCAAATAAGCGAGATATAAGCGTTTGAAAATTTGAAAAATCGCAAATTTAAAATTGCTCAAAATCGCTCCCCATTAATTCTGGTGGTAGGTATAATTATTGTTGATACTAAATAAGCATTCGTTTTGCGCTATCATTGCAAATAAGCGAGATATAAGCGTTTGAAAATTTGAAAAATCGCAAATTTAAAATTGCTCAAAATCGATCCCCATTAATTCTGGTGGTAGGTATAATTATTGTTGATACTAAATAAGCATTCGTTTTGCGCTATCATTGCAAATAAGCGAGATATAAGCGTTTGAAAATTTGAAAAATCGCAAATTTAAAATTGCTCAAAATCGATCCCCATTAATTCTGGTGGTAGGTATAAGTATTGTTGATACTAAATAAGCATTCGTTTTGCGCTATCATTGCAAATAAGCGAGATATAAGCGTTTGAAAATTTGAAAAATCGCAAATTTAAAATTGCTCAAAATCGATCCCCATTAATTCTGGTGGTAGGTATAATTATTGTTGATACTAAATAAGCATTCGTTTTGCGCTATCATTGCAAATAAGCGAGATATAAGCGTTTGAAAATTTGAAAAATCGCAAATTTAAAATTGCTCAAAATCGATCCCCATTAATTCTGGTGGTAGGTATAATTATTGTTGATACTAAATAAGCATTCGTTTTGCGCTATCATTGCAAATAAGCGAGATATAAGCGTTTGAAAATTTGAAAAATCGCAAATTTAAAATTGCTCAAAATCGATCCCCATTAATTCTGGTGGTAGGTATAATTATTGTTGATACTAAATAAGCATTCGTTTTGCGCTATCATTGCAAATAAGCGAGATATAAGCGTTTGAAAATTTGAAAAATCGCAAATTTAAAATTGCTCAAAATCGATCCTCATTAATTCTGGTGGTAGGTATAATTATTGTTGATACTAAATAAGCATTCGTTTTGCGCTATCATTGCAAATAAGCGAGATATAAGCGTTTGAAAATTTGAAAAATCGCAAATTTAAAATTGCTCAAAATCGATCCCCATTAATTCTGGTGGTAGGTATAATTATTGTTGATACTAAATAAGCATTCGTTTTGCGCTATCATTGCAAATAAGCGAGATATAAGCGTTTGAAAATTTGAAAAATCGCAAATTTAAAATTGCTCAAAATCGATCCCCATTAATTCTGGTGGTAGGTATAATTATTGTTGATACTAAATAAGCATTCGTTTTGCGCTATCATTGCAAATAAGCGAGATATAAGCGTTTGAAAATTTGAAAAATCGCAAATTTAAAATTGCTCAAAATCGATTCATATTAATTCTGGTGGTAGGTATAATTATTGTTGATACTAAATAAGCATTCGTTTTGCGCTATCATTGCAAATAAGCGAGATATAAGCGTTTGAAAATTTGAAAAATCGCAAATTTAAAATTGCTCAAAATTGATCCCCATTAATTCTGGTGGTAGGTATAATTATTGTTGATACTAAATAAGCATTCGTTTTGCGCTATCATTGCAAATAAGCGAGATATAAGCGTTTGAAAATTTGAAAAATCGCAAATTTAAAATTGCTCAAAATCGATCCTCATTAATTCTGGTGGTAGGTATAATTATTGTTGATACTAAATAAGCATTCGTTTTGCGCTATCATTGCAAATAAGCGAGATATAAGCGTTTGAAAATTTGAAAAATCGCAAATTTAAAATTGCTCAAAATCGATCCCCATTAATTCTGGTGGTAGGTATAATTATTGTTGATACTAAATAAGCATTCGTTTTGCGCTATCATTGCAAATAAGCGAGATATAAGCGTTTGAAAATTTGAAAAATCGCAAATTTAAAATTGCTCAAAATCGATCCCCATTAATTCTGGTGGTAGGTATAATTATTGTTGATACTAAATAAGCATTCGTTTTGCGCTATCATTGCAAATAAGCGAGATATAAGCGTTTGAAAATTTGAAAAATCGCAAATTTAAAATTGCTCAAAATCGATCCCCATTAATTCTGGTGGTAGGTATAATTATTGTTGATACTAAATAAGCATTCGTTTTGCGCTATCATTGCAAATAAGCGAGATATAAGCGTTTGAAAATTTGAAAAATCGCAAATTTAAAATTGCTCAAAATCGATCCCCATTAATTCTGGTGGTAGGTATAATTATTGTTGATACTAAATAAGCATTCGTTTTGCGCTATCATTGCAAATAAGCGAGATATAAGCGTTTGAAAATTTGAAAAATCGCAAATTTAAAATTGCTCAAAATCGATCCCCATTAATTCTGGTGGTAGGTATAATTATTGTTGATACTAAATAAGCATTCGTTTTGCGCTATCATTGCAAATAAGCGAGATATAAGCGTTTGAAAATTTGAAAAATCGCAAATTTAAAATTGCTCAAAATCGATCCCCATTAATTCTGGTGGTAGGTATAATTATTGTTGATACTAAATAAGCATTCGTTTTGCGCTATCATTGCAAATAAGCGAGATATAAGCGTTTGAAAATTTGAAAAATCGCAAATTTAAAATTGCTCAAAATCGATCCCCATTAATTCTGGTGGTAGGTATAATTATTGTTGATACTAAATAAGCATTCGTTTTGCGCTATCATTGCAAATAAGCGAGATATAAGCGTTTGAAAATTTGAAAAATCGCAAATTTAAAATTGCTCAAAATCGATCCCCATTAATTCTGGTGGTAGGTATAATTATTGTTGATACTAAATAAGCATTCGTTTTGCGCTATCATTGCAAATAAGCGAGATATAAGCGTTTGAAAATTTGAAAAATCGCAAACTTAAAATTGCTCAAAATCGATCCCCATTAATTCTGGTGGTAGGTATAATTATTGTTGATACTAAATAAGCATTCGTTTTGCGCTATCATTGCAAATAAGCGAGATATAAGCGTTTGAAAATTTGAAAAATCGCAAATTTAAAATTGCTCAAAATCGATCCCCATTAATTCTGGTGGTAGGTATAATTATTGTTGATACTAAATAAGCATTCGTTTCGCGCTATCATTGCAAATAAGCGAGATATAAGCGTTTGAAAATTTGAAAAATCGCAAATTTAAAATTGCTCAAAATCGATCCTTATTAATTCTGGTGGTAGGTGTAATTATTGTTGATACTAAATAAGCATTCGTTTTGCGCTATCATTGCAAATAAGCGAGATATAAGCGTTTGAAAATTTGAAAAATCGCAAATTTAAAATTGCTCAAAATCGATTCCTATTAATTCTGGTGGTAGGTATAATTATTGTTGATACTAAATAAGCATTCGTTTTGCGCTATCATTGCAAATAAGCGAGATATAAGCGTTTGAAAATTTGAAAAATCGCAAATTTAAAATTGCTCAAAATCGATCCCCATTAATTCTGGTGGTAGGTATAATTATTGTTGATACTAAATAAGCATTCGTTTTGCGCTATCATTGCAAATAAGCGAGATATAATTGTTTGAAAATTTGAAAAATCGCAAATTTAAAATTGCTCAAAATCGATCCCCATTAATTCTGGTGGTAGGTATAATTATTGTTGATACTAAATAAGCATTCGTTTTGCGCTATCATTGCAAATAAGCGAGATATAAGCGTTTGAAAATTTGAAAAATCGCAAATTTAAAATTGCTCAAAATCGATCCCCATTAATTCTGGTGGTAGGTATAATTATTGTTGATACTAAATAAGCATTCGTTTTGCGCTATCATTGCAAATAAGCGAGATATAAGCGTTTGAAAATTTGAAAAATCGCAAATTTAAAATTGCTCAAAATCGATCCCCATTAATTCTGGTGGTAGGTATAATTATTGTTGATACTAAATAAGCATTCGTTTTGCGCTATCATTGCAAATAAGCGAGATATAAGCGTTTGAAAATTTGAAAAATCGCAAATTTAAAATTGCTCAAAATCGATCCCCATTAATTCTGGTGGTAGGTATAATTATTGTTGATACTAAATAAGCATTCGTTTTGCGCTATCATTGCAAATAAGCGAGATATAAGCGTTTGAAAATTTGAAAAATCGCAAATTTAAAATTGCTCAAAATCGATCCCCATTAATTCTGGTGGTAGGTATAATTATTGTTGATACTAAATAAGCATTCGTTTTGCGCTATCATTGCAAATAAGCGAGATATAATTGTTTGAAAATTTGAAAAATCGCAAATTTAAAATTGCTCAAAATCGATCCCCATTAATTCTGGTGGTAGGTATAATTATTGTCTATACTAAATAAGCATTCGTTTTGCGCTATCATTGCAAATAAGCGAGATATAAGCGTTTGAAAATTTGAAAAATCGCAAATTTAAAATTGCTCAAAATCGATCCCCATTAATTCTGGTGGTAGGTATAATTATTGTCTATACTAAATAAGCATTCGTTTCGCGCTATCATTGCAAATAAGCGAGATATAAGCGTTTGAAAATTTGAAAAATCGCAAATTTAAAATTGCTCAAAATCGATCCCCATTAATTCTGGTGGTAGGTATAATTATTGTTGATACTAAATAAGCATTCGTTTTGCGCTATCATTGCAAATAAGCGAGATATAAGCGTTTGAAAATTTGAAAAATCGCAAATTTAAAATTGCTCAAAATCGATCCCCATTAATTCTGGTGGTAGGTATAATTATTGTTGATACTAAATAAGCATTCGTTTTGCGCTATCATTGCAAATAAGCGAGATATAAGCGTTTGAAAATTTGAAAAATCGCAAATTTAAAATTGCTCAAAATCGATCCCCATTAATTCTGGTGGTAGGTATAATTATTGTTGATACTAAATAAGCATTCGTTTTGCGCTATCATTGCAAATAAGCGAGATATAAGCGTTTGAAAATTTGAAAAATCGCAAATTTAAAATTGCTCAAAATCGATCCCCATTAATTCTGGTGGTAGGTATAATTATTGTTGATACTAAATAAGCATTCGTTTTGCGCTATCATTGCAAATAAGCGAGATATAAGCGTTTGAAAATTTGAAAAATCGCAAATTTGAAATTTCTCAAAATCGACCCCCATTAATTCTGGTGGTAGGTATAATTATTGTTGATACTAAATAAGCATTCGTTTTGCGCTATCATTGCAAATAAGCGAGATATAAGCGTTTGAAAATTTGAAAAATTGCAAATTTAAAATTGCTCAAAATCGATCCTTATTAATTCTGGTGGTAGGTATAATTATTGTTGATACTAAATAAGCATTCGTTTTGCGCTATCATTGCAAATAAGCGAGATATAAGCGTTTGAAAATTTGAAAAATCGCAAATTTAAAATTGCTCAAAATCGATCCCCATTAATTCTGGTGGTAGGTATAATTATTGTCTATACTAAATAAGCATTCGTTTCGCGCTATCATTGCAAATAAGCGAGATATAAGCGTTTGAAAATTTGAAAAATCGCAAATTTAAAATTGCTCAAAATCGATCCCCATTAATTCTGGTGGTAGGTATAATTATTGTCTATACTAAATAAGCATTCGTTTCGCGCTATCATTGCAAATAAGCGAGATATAAGCGTTTGAAAATTTGAAAAATCGCAAATTTAAAATTGCTCAAAATCGATCCCCATTAATTCTGGTGGTAGGTATAATTATTGTTGATACTAAATAAGCATTCGTTTTGCGCTATCATTGCAAATAAGCGAGATATAAGCGTTTGAAAATTTGAAAAATCGCAAATTTAAAATTGCTCAAAATCGATCCCCATTAATTCTGGTGGTAGGTATAATTATTGTTGATACTAAATAAGCATTCGTTTTGCGCTATCATTGCAAATAAGCGAGATATAAGCGTTTGAAAATTTGAAAAATCGCAAATTTAAAATTGCTCAAAATCGATCCCCATTAATTCTGGTGGTAGGTATAATTATTGTTGATACTAAATAAGCATTCGTTTTGCGCTATCATTGCAAATAAGCGAGATATAAGCGTTTGAAAATTTGAAAAATCGCAAATTTAAAATTGCTCAAAATCGATCCCCATTAATTCTGGTGGTAGGTATAATTATTGTTGATACTAAATAAGCATTCGTTTTGCGCTATCATTGCAAATAAGCGAGATATAAGCGTTTGAAAATTTGAAAAATCGCAAATATAAAATTGCTCAAAATCGATCCCCATTAATTCTGGTGGTAGGTATAATTATTGTTGATACTAAATAAGCATTCGTTTTGCGCTATCATTGCAAATAAGCGAGATATAAGCGTTTGAAAATTTGAAAAATCGCAAATTTAAAATTGCTCAAAATCGATCCCCATTAATTCTGGTGGTAGGTATAATTATTGTTGATACTAAATAAGCATTCGTTTCGCGCTAACATTGCAAATAAGCGAGATATAAGCGTTTGAAAATTTGAAAAATCGCAAATTTAAAATTGCTCAAAATCGATCCCCATTAATTCTGGTGGTAGGTATAATTATTGTTGATACTAAATAAGCATTCGTTTTGCGCTATCATTGCAAATAAGCGAGATATAAGCGTTTGAAAATTTGAAAAATCGCAAATTTAAAATTGCTCAAAATCGATCCCCATTAATTCTGGTGGTAGGTATAATTATTGTTGATACTAAATAAGCATTCGTTTTGCGCTATCATTGCAAATAAGCGAGATATAAGCGTTTGAAAATTTGAAAAATCGCAAATTTAAAATTGCTCAAAATCGATCCCCATTAATTCTGGTGGTAGGTATAATTATTGTTGATACTAAATAAGCATTCGTTTTGCGCTATCATTGCAAATAAGCGAGATATAAGCGTTTGAAAATTTGAAAAATCGCAAATTTAAAATTGCTCAAAATCGATCCCCATTAATTCTGGTGGTAGGTATAATTATTGTTGATACTAAATAAGCATTCGTTTTGCGCTATCATTGCAAATAAGCGAGATATTAGCGTTTGAAAATTTGAAAAATCGCAAATTTAAAATTGCTCAAAATCGATCCCCATTAATTCTGGTGGTAGGTATAATTATTGTTGATACTAAATAAGCATTCGTTTTGCGCTATCATTGCAAATAAGCGAGATATAAGCGTTTGAAAATTTGAAAAATCGCAAATTTAAAATTGCTCAAAATCGATCCCCATTAATTCTGGTGGTAGGTATAATTATTGTTGATACTAAATAAGCATTCGTTTTGCGCTATCATTGCAAATAAGCGAGATATAAGCGTTTGAAAATTTGAAAAATCGCAAATTTAAAATTGCTCAAAATCGATCCCCATTAATTCTGGTGGTAGGTATAATTATTGTTGATACTAAATAAGCATTCGTTTTGCGCTATCATTGCAAAAAAGCGAGATATAAGCGTTTGAAAATTTGAAAAATCGCAAATTTAAAATTGCTCAAAATCGATCCCCATTAATTCTGGTGGTAAGTATAATTATTGTTGATACTAAATAAGCATTCGTTTTGCGCTATCATTGCAAATAAGCGAGATATAAGCGTTTGAAAATTTGAAAAATCGCAAATTTTAAATTGCTCAAAATCGATCCCCATTAATTCTGGTGGAAGGTATAATTATTGTTGATACTAAATAAGCATTCGTTTTGCGCTATCATTGCAAATAAGCGAGATATAAGCGTTTGAAAATTTGAAAAATCGCAAATTTAAAATTGCTCAAAATCGATCCCCATTAATTCTGGTGGTAGGTATAATTATTGTTGATACTAAATAAGCATTCGTTTTGCGCTATCATTGCAAATAAGCGAGATATAAGCGTTTGAAAATTTGAAAAATCGCAAATTTAAAATTGCTCAAAATCGATCCCCATTAATTCTGGTGGTAGGTATAATTATTGTTGATACTAAATAAGCATTCGTTTTGCGCTATCATTGCAAATAAGCGAGATATATGCGTTTGAAAATTTGAAAAATCGCAAATTTAAAATTGCTCAAAATCGATCCCAATTAATTCCGGTGGTAGGTATAATTATTGTTGATACTAAATAAGCATTCGTTTTGCGCTATCATTGCAAATAAGCGAGATATAAGCGTTTGAAAATTTGAAAATCGCAAATTTAAAATTGCTCAAAATCGATCCTTATTAATTCTGGTGGTAGGTATAATTATTGTTGATACTAAATAAGCATTCGTTTTGCGCTATCATTGCAAATAAGCGAGATATAAGCGTTTGAAAATTTGAAAAATCGCAAATTTAAAATTGCTCAAAATCGATCCCCATTAATTCTGGTGGTAGGTATAATTATTGTTGATACTAAATAAGCATTCGTTTTGCGCTATCATTGCAAATAAGCGAGATATAAGCGTTTGAAAATTTGAAAAATCGCAAATTTAAAATTGCTCAAAATCGATCCCCATTAATTCTGGTGGTAGGTATAATTATTGTTGATACTAAATAAGCATTCGTTTTGCGCTATCATTGCAAATAAGCGAGATATAAGCGTTTGAAAATTTGAAAAATCGCAAATTTAAAATTGCTCAAAATCGATCCTTATTAATTCTGGTGGTAGGTATAATTATTGTTGATACTAAATAAGCATTCGTTTTGCGCTATCATTGCAAATAAGCGAGATATAAGCGTTTGAAAATTTGAAAAATCGCAAATTTAAAATTGCTCAAAATCGATCCCTATTAATTCTGGTGGTAGGTATAATTATTGTTGATACTAAATAAGCATTCGTTTTGCGCTATCATTGCAAATAAGCGAGATATAAGCGTTTGAAAATTTGAAAAATCGCAAATTTAAAATTGCTCAAAATCGATCCCCATTAATTCTGGTGGTAGGTATAATTATTGTCTATACTAAATAAGCATTCGTTTCGCGCTATCATTGCAAATAAGCGAGATATAAGCGTTTGAAAATTTGAAAAATCGCAAATTTAAAATTGCTCAAAATCGATCCCCATTAATTCTGGTGGTAGGTATAATTATTGTTGATACTAAATAAGCATTCGTTTTGCGCTATCATTGCAAATAAGCGAGATATAAGCGTTTGAAAATTTGAAAAATCGCAAATTTAAAATTGCTCAAAATCGATCCCCATTAATTCTGGTGGTAGGTATAATTATTGTTGATACTAAATAAGCATTCGTTTTGCGCTATCATTGCAAATAAGCGAGATATAAGCGTTTGAAAATTTGAAAAATCGCAAATTTAAAATTGCTCAAAATCGATCCCCATTAATTCTGGTGGTAGGTATAATTATTGTTGATACTAAATAAGCATTCGTTTTGCGCTATCATTGCAAATAAGCGAGATATAAGCGTTTGAAAATTTGAAAAATCGCAAATTTAAAATTGCTCAAAATCGATCCCCATTAATTCTGGTGGTAGGTATAATTATTGTTGATACTAAATAAGCATTCGTTTTGCGCTATCATTGCAAATAAGCGAGATATAAGCGTTTGAAAATTTGAAAAATCGCAAATTTAAAATTGCTCAAAATCGATCCCTATTAATTCTGGTGGTAGGTATAATTATTGTTGATACTAAATAAGCATTCGTTTTGCGCTATCATTGCAAATAAGCGAGATATAAGCGTTTGAAAATTTGAAAAATCGCAAATTTAAAATTGCTCAAAATCGATCCCCATTAATTCTGGTGGTAGGTATAATTATTGTTGATACTAAATAAGCATTCGTTTAGCGCTAACATTGCAAATAAGCGAGATATAAGCGTTTGAAAATTTGAAAAATCGCAAAATTAAAATTGCTCAAAATCGATCCCCATTAATTCTGGTGGTAGGTATAATTATTGTTGATACTAAATAAGCATTCGTTTTGCGCTATCATTGCAAATAAGCGAGATATAAGCGTTTGAAAATTTGAAAAATCGCAAATTTAAAATTGCTCAAAATCGATCCCCATTAATTCTGGTGGTAGGTATAATTATTGTTGATACTAAATAAGCATTCGTTTTGCGCTATCATTGCAAATAAGCGAGATATAAGCGTTTGAAAATTTGAAAAATCGCAAATTTAAAATTGCTCAAAATCGATCCCCATTAATTCTGGTGGTAGGTATAATTATTGTTGATACTAAATAAGCATTCGTTTTGCGCTATCATTGCAAATAAGCGAGATATAAGCGTTTGAAAATTTGAAAAATCGCAAATTTAAAATTGCTCAAAATCGATCCCCATTAATTCTGGTGGTAGGTATAATTATTGTTGATACTAAATAAGCATTCGTTTTGCGCTATCATTGCAAATAAGCGAGATATTAGCGTTTGAAAATTTGAAAAATCGCAAATTTAAAATTGCTCAAAATCGATCCCCATTAATTCTGGTGGTAGGTATAATTATTGTTGATACTAAATAAGCATTCGTTTTGCGCTATCATTGCAAATAAGCGAGATATAAGCGTTTGAAAATTTGAAAAATCGCAAATTTAAAATTGCTCAAAATCGATCCCCATTAATTCTGGTGGTAGGTATAATTATTGTTGATACTAAATAAGCATTCGTTTTGCGCTATCATTGCAAATAAGCGAGATATAAGCGTTTGAAAATTTGAAAAATCGCAAATTTAAAATTGCTCAAAATCGATCCCCATTAATTCTGGTGGTAGGTATAATTATTGTTGATACTAAATAAGCATTCGTTTTGCGCTATCATTGCAAATAAGCGAGATATAAGCGTTTGAAAATTTGAAAAATCGCAAATTTAAAATTGCTCAAAATCGATCCCCATTAATTCTGGTGGTAAGTATAATTATTGTTGATACTAAATAAGCATTCGTTTTGCGCTATCATTGCAAATAAGCGAGATATAAGCGTTTGAAAATTTGAAAAATCGCAAATTTAAAATTGCTCAAAATCGATCCCCATTAATTCTGGTGGAAGGTATAATTATTGTTGATACTAAATAAGCATTCGTTTTGCGCTATCATTGCAAATAAGCGAGATATAAGCGTTTGAAAATTTGAAAAATCGCAAATTTAAAATTGCTCAAAATCGATCCCCATTAATTCTGGTGGTAGGTATAATTATTTTTGATACTAAATAAGCATTCGTTTTGCGCTATCATTGCAAATAAGCGAGATATAAGCGTTTGAAAATTTGAAAAATCGCAAATTTAAAATTGCTCAAAATCGATCCCCATTAATTCTGGTGGTAGGTATAATTATTGTTGATACTAAATAAGCATTCGTTTTGCGCTATCATTGCAAATAAGCGAGATATATGCGTTTGAAAATTTGAAAAATCGCAAATTTAAAATTGCTCAAAATCGATCCCAATTAATTCCGGTGGTAGGTATAATTATTGTTGATACTAAATAAGCATTCGTTTTGCGCTATCATTGCAAATAAGCGAGATATAAGCGTTTGAAAATTTGAAAATCGCAAATTTAAAATTGCTCAAAATCGATCCTTATTAATTCTGGTGGTAGGTATAATTATTGTTGATACTAAATAAGCATTCGTTTTGCGCTATCATTGCAAATAAGCGAGATATAAGCGTTTGAAAATTTGAAAAATCGCAAATTTAAAATTGCTCAAAATCGATCCTTATTAATTCTGGTGGTAGGTATAATTATTGTTGATACTAAATAAGCATTCGTTTTGCGCTATCATTGCAAATAAGCGAGATATAAGCGTTTGAAAATTTGAAAAATCGCAAATTTAAAATTGCTCAAAATCGATCCCCATTAATTCTGGTGGTAGGTATAATTATTGTTGATACTAAATAAGCATTCGTTTTGCGCTATCATTGCAAATAAGCGAGATATAAGCGTTTGAAAATTTGAAAAATCGCAAATTTAAAATTGCTCAAAATCGATCCTTTTTAATTCTGGTGGTAGGTATAATTATTGTTGATACTAAATAAGCATTCGTTTTGCGCTATCATTGCAAATAAGCGAGATATAAGCGTTTGAAAATTTGAAAAATCGCAAATTTAAAATTGCTCAAAATCGATCCCTATTAATTCTGGTGGTAGGTATAATTATTGTTGATACTAAATAAGCATTCGTTTTGCGCTATCATTGCAAATAAGCGAGATATAAGCGTTTGAAAATTTGAAAAATCGCAAATTTAAAATTGCTCAAAATCGATCCCCATTAATTCTGGTGGTAGGTATAATTATTGTTGATACTAAATAAGCATTCGTTTTGCGCTATCATTGCAAATAAGCGAGATATAAGCGTTTGAAAATTTGAAAAATCGCAAATTTAAAACTGCTCAAAATCGATCCCCATTAATTCTGGTGGTAGGTATAATTATTGTTGATACTAAATAAGCATTCGTTTTGCGCTATCATTGCAAATAAGCGAGATATAAGCGTTTGAAAATTTGAAAAATCGCAAATTTAAAATTGCTCAAAATCGATCCCCATTAATTCTGGTGGTAGGTATAATTATTGTTGATACTAAATAAGCATTCGTTTTGCGCTATCATTGCAAATAAGCGAGATATAAGCGTTTGAAAATTTGAAAAATCGCAAATTTAAAATTGCTCAAAATCGATCCCCATTAATTCTGGTGGTAGGTATAATTATTGTTGATACTAAATAAGCATTCGTTTTGCGCTATCATTGCAAATAAGCGAGATATAAGCGTTTGAAAATTTGAAAAATCGCAAATTTAAAATTGCTCAAAATCGATCCCCATTAATTCTGGTGGTAGGTATAATTATTGTTGATACTAAATAAGCATTCGTTTTGCGCTATCATTGCAAATAAGCGAGATATAAGCGTTTGAAAATTTGAAAATCGCAAATTTAAAGTTGCTCAAAATCGATCCCCATTAATTCTGGTGGTAGGTATAATTATTGTTGATACTAAATAAGCATTCGTTTTGCGCTATCATTGCAAATAAGCGAGATATAAGCGTTTGAAAATTTGAAAAATCGCAAATTTAAAATTGCTCAAAATCGTTCCCCATTAATTCTGGTGGTAGGTATAATTATTGTTGATACTAAATAAGCATTCGTTTTGCGCTATCATTGCAAATAAGCGAGATATAAGCGTTTGAAAATTTGAAAAATCGCAAATTTAAAATTGCTCAAAATCGATCCCCATTAATTCTGGTGGTAGGTATAATTATTGTTGATACTAAATAAGCATTCGTTTCGCGCTATCATTGCAAATAAGCGAGATATAAGCGTTTGAAAATTTGAAAAATCGCAAATTTAAAATTGCTCAAAATCGATCCCCATTAATTCTGGTGGTAGGTATAATTATTGTTGATACTAAATAAGCATTCGTTTTGCGCTATCATTGCAAATAAGCGAGATATAAGCGTTTGAAAATTTGAAAAATCGCAAATTTAAAATTGCTCAAAATCGATCCCCATTAATTCTGGTGGTAGGTATAATTATTGTTGTTACTAAATAAGCATTCGTTTTGCGCTATCATTGCAAATAAGCGAGATATAAGCGTTTGAAAATTTGAAAAATCGCAAATTTAAAATTGCTCAAAATCGATCCCCATTATATCTGGTGGTAGGTATAATTATTGTTGATACTAAATAAGCATTCGTTTTGCGCTATCATTGCAAATAAGCTAAATATAAGCGTTTGAAAATTTGAAAAATCGCAAATTTAAAATTGCTCAAAATCGATCCCCATTAATTCTGGTGGTAGGTATAATTATTGTTGATACTAAATAAGCATTCGTTTTGCGCTATCATTGCAAATAAGCGAGATATAAGCGTTTGAAAATTTGAAAAATCGCAAATTTAAAATTGCTCAAAATCGATCCCCATTAATTCTGGTGGTAGGTATAATTATTGTTGATACTAAATAAGCATTCGTTTTGCGCTATCATTGCAAATAAGCGAGATATAAGCGTTTGAAAATTTGAAAATCGCAAATTTAAAATTGCTCAAAATCGATCCTTATTAATTCTGGTGGTAGGTATAATTATTGTTGATACTAAATAAGCATTCGTTTTGCGCTATCATTGCAAATAAGCGAGATATAAGCGTTTGAAAATTTGAAAAATCGCAAATTTAAAATTGCTCAAAATCGATCCCCATTAATTCTGGTGGTAGGTATAATTATTGTTGATACTAAATAAGCATTCGTTTTGCGCTATCATTGCAAATAAGCGAGATATAAGCGTTTGAAAATTTGAAAAATCGCAAATTTAAAATTGCTCAAAATCGATCCCCATTAATTCTGGTGGTAGGTATAATTATTGTTGATACTAAATAAGCATTCGTTTTGCGCTATCATTGCAAATAAGCGAGATATAAGCGTTTGAAAATTTGAAAAATCGCAAATTTAAAATTGCTCAAAATCGATCCCCATTAATTCTGGTGGTAGGTATAATTATTGTTGATACTAAATAAGCATTCGTTTTGCGCTATCATTGCAAATAAGCGAGATATAAGCGTTTGAAAATTTGAAAAATCGCAAATTTAAAATTGCTCAAAATCGATCCCCATTAATTCTGGTGGTAGGTATAATTATTGTTGATACTAAATAAGCATTCGTTTTGCGCTATCATTGCAAATAAGCGAGATATAAGCGTTTGAAAATTTGAAAAATCGCAAATTTAAAATTGCTCAAAATCGATCCCCATTAATTCTGGTGGTAGGTATAATTATTGTTGATACTAAATAAGCATTCATTTTGCGCTATCATTGCAAATAAGCGAGATATAAGCGTTTGAAAATTTGAAAAATCGCAAATTTAAAATTGCTCAAAATCGATCCCTATTAATTCTGGTGGTAGGTATAATTATTGTTGATACTAAATAAGCATTCGTTTTGCGCTATCATTGCAAATAAGCGAGATATAAGCGTTTGAAAATTTGAAAAACCGCAAATTTAAAATTACTCAAAATCGATCCCCATTAATTCTGGTGGTAGGTATAATTATTGTTGATACTAAATAAGCATTCGTTTTGCGCTATCATTGCAAATAAGCGAGATATAAGCGTTTGAAAATTTAAAAATCGCAAATTTAAAATTGCTCAAAATCGATCCCCATTAATTCTGGTGGTAGGTATAATTATTGTTGATACTAAATAAGCATTCGTTTTGCGCTATCATTGCAAATAAGCGAGATATAAGCGTTTGAAAATTTGAAAAATCGCAAATTTAAAATTGCTCAAAATCGATCCCCATTAATTCTGGTGGTAGGTATAATTATTGTTGATACTAAATAAGCATTCGTTTTGCGCTATCATTGCAAATAAGCGAGATATAAGCGTTTGAAAATTTGAAAAATCGCAAATTTAAAATTGCTCAAAATCGATCCCCATTAATTCTGGTGGTAAGTATAATTATTGTTGATACTAAATAAGCATTCGTTTTGCGCTATCATTGCAAATAAGCGAGATATAAGCGTTTGAAAATTTGAAAAATCGCAAATTTAAAATTGCTCAAAATCGATCCCCATTAATTCTGGTGGTAGGTATAATTATTGTTGATACTAAATAAGCATTCGTTTTGCGCTATCATTGCAAATAAGCGAGATATAAGCGTTTGAAAATTTGAAAAATCGCAAATTTAAAATTGCTCAAAATCGATCCCCATTAATTCTGGTGGTAGGTATAATTATTGTTGATACTAAATAAGCATTCGTTTTGCGCTATCATTGCAAATAAGCGAGATATAAGCGTTTGAAAATTTGAAAATCGCAAATTTAAAATTGCTCAAAATCGATCCCCATTAATTCTGGTGGTAGGTATAATTATTGTTGATACTAAATAAGCATTCGTTTTGCGCTATCATTGCAAATAAGCGAGATATAAGCGTTTGAAAATTTGAAAAATCGCAAATTTAAAATTGCTCAAAATCGATCCCCATTAATTCTGGTGGTAGGTATAATTATTGTTGATACTAAATAAGCATTCGTTTTGCGCTATCATTGCAAATAAGCGAGATATAAGCGTTTGAAAATTTGAAAAATCGCAAATTTAAAATTGCTCAAAATCGATCCCCATTAATTCTGGTGGTAGGTATAATTATTGTTGATACTAAATAAGCATTCGTTTCTCGCTATCATTGCAAATAAGCGAGATATAAGCGTTTGAAAATTTGAAAATCGCAAATTTAAAATTGCTCAAAATCGATCCTTATTAATTCTGGTGGTAGGTATAATTATTGTTGATACTAAATAAGCATTCTTTTTGCGCTATCATTGCAAATAAGCGAGATATAAGCGTTTGAAAATTTGAAAAATCGCAAATTTAAAATTGCTCAAAATCGATCCTTATTAATTCTGGTGGTAGGTATAATTATTGTTGATACTAAATAAGCATTCGTTTTGCGCTATCATTGCAAATAAGCGAGATATAAGCGTTTGAAAATTTGAAAAATCGCAAATTTAAAATTGCTCAAAATCGATCCCCATTAATTCTGGTGGTAGGTATAATTATTGTTGATACTAAATAAGCATTCGTTTTGCGCTATCATTGCAAATAAGCGAGATATAAGCGTTTGAAAATTTGAAAAATCGCAAATTTAAAATTGCTCAAAATCGATCCCCATTAATTCTGGTGGTAGGTATAATTATTGTTGATACTAAATAAGCATTCGTTTTGCGCTATCATTGCAAATAAGCGAGATATAAGCGTTTGAAAATTT